>CM046810.1:16811370-16886370 GCA_025617405.1 Perca schrenkii | reverse complement strand
AAATAGATTTTTTTATAAAAATAAGAATGTTTCCAGGAAGTAAATTCTTTCTCGCTTTGTACATTAATTGTGCCATTTTAAAATAAATTAGATATGGATCTAATGTATGGACATGTCAGAGCATATGACTTTAGGAATAATGCATTAGTTAGGGTACTAGTATGTAACCCCTGTTTATTGTGGGTACTAATATGTTACCCCTCTTTCTTGGCGCCCCCAGGCGTCCTGTGGAACCTCTCGTCGTGTGATGCGGTGAAGATGACCATCATCCGCGACGCTCTGAGCACGCTGACCAACACGGTGGTCATCCCCCACTCGGGCTGGAGCAGCGGCGCGCACCGCGACGAGCACAAAGTCAAGTTCCAGTCCTCGCTGCTGCTGCGGAACACCACCGGCTGCCTGAGGTGAGGAACCAATCAGACGCAGCCAAGCGCAGCCCTACGTCACACACATTTATTGTTTAGTTTTTCTCTTGTTCAGGGGTGGAATGTGACTAAGTAGCATTTCCAATGCAGAACTTTTACTGTAACAGAGTATAGTTTACAGTTTGGTATTTGTACTTTTACACAGTAAAGGATCTGAATACTTCTTCCACCACTGCTCAAGTTCTATGCTGATAAAATGACCACCCCCCTCCCCCCCACCTTTGATTGAAACATTTAAAAAAATTGATGGTTGATGCCACCATTATTTTAGTTTTTATCAACGTTAATCATCATGCTGATGATGTTCATGCATATTGATCACATGTTTTACATTTTACACAGCACACCCCTTCACAGTTAATCTGTCCCAAAACTACACAAATCCATTCTCATTTCTTAATAAAAATGGATTTAACAAAGTGCTGGGCCTCCAAAGCCCTGAGTGGAGACTTCCCGCTTCACCTGCTGCAGAGTGGCCTGATTGGACGGGTGCCAGTCATTCTTTATTGTCAGGAGCCAATCAGGACAGAGTCCAGGTGTGTTTCCTGAACTAGTCAAAAAAAGACTGACTTTAACTTCTCAAACAAAATGAATTTGAATGGCTTCATTAATCATCTTTGATCAGGGCTGTACACAAACTGGTGATTCTTTAAATAGCTTTAAATGGCTCCGTGCTGCATCCCTCTCCCCAGAAGCCTCCAGCATTTTTCCATCTGCATTCAGGCTGTGGATTGATGGTATAGAAATGCATTGTGGGAGTCATGTGCTGTTGTGCAGTCGTCTCATGTCAGCTCTCCATTAGTGGCAGTTGCAGGTTCCTATTGGAGAATCGGCTCCCTCCTTTACTTGTATCTGGGCAGGTTTTTAAGCCACCCTGTGGGGAAATCCACACACTGCACCTCAGTCTGAACGTGTGTGTGTGTGTGTGTCTGTGTCTGTGGCTGTGGCTGTGTGTGACTGTGTGTGACTGTGTATGTGTGTGCACATGTGTGTGTGCACGTGTGTGTGTGTGAGAGGAACCTGAGCTCAGCAGGGGAGGAGGCGAGGAGTCAGCTGCGTTGCTGTGAAGGTCTGGTCGACTCGCTGCTTCACGTCCTCAAAGCCTGCGTCAACACCTCCGACTACGACAGCAAGGTGCCGCACACACACACACACACACACACACACACACACACACACACACACACACACTTTTGTTACTTCATGTCACAATTTATTCCTAGGAGACATATCCTAACGCAAGTGGTGATTTGTATATAGACCTAACAGAATGTTCTGTATTTATAACTGTAGCTATAATTTTTATTTTTTAATTAGGCCACGGGGCAAAGTCCGAGTCATAAGCTGCCAGAACTTTATTTTACGGGTTTCTTTGTTAGAGTGTAGGATTACATGTTATGTCAGTTTTGCGGACAATGCCCGAGATATTTTGACTTTTATATCTCTCAGATCGTGGAGAACAGCGTGTGCACCCTGAGGAACCTGTCCTACCGGCTGGAGGTGGAGATGCCCTCCTCTCGTCTCCTCGGCAACCCGGAGCTGGACACCCTGCTGGGCTTCTCCTCGCCGGCCAAGGAGCTGGACTACCTCTGCTGGGGCAAGAGGAGGCGCGGCAGGAAGAGGGGCGGCTGGCCCGACGACAAGGTACCTGGGAAATGGAGGAGAATATACCCCATCTCACTCCCATCGCGTCAAAAAGTGACGCTTGGTCGGGGGCCTTTAGCGTTTGTTGGTGACGCAAAAAGTCTCCTTTAGCGTCATGTTTAGACACGCTTGATCGGGACTCTCGCCGTCACATTTGACGCTCTGGGTCAGGACGTAACTTTAACTGACAAGTGGCACAACAACGGGACAGTTAGGTTGAGAAAAAGATGGTGGGTGGGGTGTACAAAATATACGTTTCAGTGACACGCTGCAGCAACTATGGGTTAAATTCTGAGCTGGGGATCTTTGCTGCATGTCATTCCCCTCTTTCTCCCCATTTCCTATCTACAGCTGTCCTGTCTATTCAATGCTTAAAATGCCAAAAAAATACTATAAAATCAAACAAACACATTTTCCAGTATTTTCTGCGTGTGTATTTGTGCGTTTGGTACAGTGGGACGGCGTGGGGCCCATCCCGGGTTTCTCCCAGCCTCTGAGGGGGGCGGAGCTGCTGTGGCACCCGGTGGTGGTGAAGCCGTACCTCAACCTGCTGGCCGAGAGCTCCAACCCCGCCACGCTGGAGGGCGCCGCCGGCTCGCTGCAAAACCTCTCCGCCGGCAACTGGAAGGTAGGACGCCGGAAAGTCCACGAAGCAGACTCGCCACTTCTGTTTGACCATGTTTCCTCCTGTTCTTCTTTAGTTTATACTAGGGAGTTAGGTCTAGAAACTGTATTTCTGTTAACAGATTTAAGTAATAAAACTTCACACAACTGTGTGTGTGTGTGTGTGTGTGTGTGTGTGTGTGTGTGTGTGTGTGTGTGTGTGTGCGTGGGTGCGTGCCCGTCCAGTTCTCGGCCTACATCCGAGCAGCGGTGCGTAAAGAGAAGGGTCTGCCCATCCTGGTGGAGCTGCTGAGGATGGACAACGACCGGGTGGTCTGCTCCGTCGCCACCACCCTCCGCAACATGGCGCTGGACAGCCGCAACAAGGAGCTGATAGGTACACACACACACACACAATCAACAGACTGATTCCTGAAACTCAAACTGTTAAAAAAGATCATCTTCATACTTCATACTCATTTTCAGGTTCATAATTGTATTTAGAGGTTGTACCAGAATAGGTTTATGTGGTTTAATTTTCAGAAAACACCATGTTTTTGTTGTACTGCACATTGCTGCAGCTCCTCTTTTCACCCTGTGTGTTGAGCTCTCTGTTTTAGCTACAGAGTGAGACATCTCACTTCTGTTCCATCTGAGTCGCACATGTGCAGTAAGTACTGCTAGCCAGTCAGAAACGGAGTATGAGGGCGTGCCCTGACAGTACCTAGGTAAGGACTACTAGCCAGTCAGAAGCAGAGTATGAGGGCGTGTCCTGACAGTACCTAGGTAAGGACTACTAGCCAGTCAGAAGCAGAGTATGAGGGTGTGCCCTGACAGTACTAGGTAAGGACTACTAGCCAGTCAGAAGCAGAGTATGAGGGCGTGCCCTGACAGTACCTAGGTAAGGACTACTAGCCAGTCAGAAGCAGAGTGGGGCGGCCTCTAGCTCACTCAGTAAGAGCGTTCGCCCCATGTTGGCTGAGTCCTGCAGCGGCGCAGGTTCGAATCCGACCTGCTGCCCTTTGCTGCGTGTCACCCCCCATCTTTCTCTCTCCCCCTTTCCAGTCTATCCACTGTCAATGAAGGGAAAAGCCCCAAAAAATAATCTTTAAAAAAAAAAAAAAAAAAGAAGCAGAGTATGAGGGCGTGCCATGCTAGCAGCTAGGTGAGCATTATAACGTGTTCCAAAGTGACCACGTTGGTCTCTGAAGTAAAGGCTGGACTACAATCAAGCTGTTTGGAGCAGTTTGGGAACAGTGTTTTCTGTTGGAGATGGGAAGTCCCTTTGGGGGGGGACTTTGGGCTTTTTCACTTTGTAAACCTATAACGTGCAACAAAATAGATATGTAACACAATAAAGGAAAGGGGAAAAAGCCAAAAAGCATAATATGAGCACTTTAAGACTGAGAAACATGCTTTTACTAACAGACTCCTTAATGTACGGTATTTCATCCAACTGTATTGTGAAGTATTGAGCTTTTTATTCTAGTAAAAGTACAGATACCCTGTGGTGGAATGTAACTAAAAACATTTACTCCAGTACTGTACTTAAGTACCAAATGTTGAGGTAGTTGAACTGTACTTGAGTCTTTTCTTTTCATGCCACTTTCTACTTCCACTCCGCTACATTTCAGATATTGGACTTTTTACTCCACTACATTCATCTGTTACAGCTTTAGTTACTAGTTACTTTACACATTAAGATTCCTGCACACAGAACACCATTTATAAAATCTGATGTTTGATTCTAAAGTAAACTAGCCAACAATATAACGGCTACAAGTCCAGCTGAGATGATGAGACCATTAAACACACAACTGGTTGGATCCTTTACTCTTTCTACAATGGGAGGATTTTTCTGCATACTTTAGGACATTTTTCTGATGGCACTTACATACTTTTAGTTAATAACGCAATTCAATGCAGGACTTATGCTTGTAACAGAGTATTTTCACAGTGTGGTATTAGTACTTTTACTTAAATAAAGGATCTGAACTACCGTGTCTGTAAAGCTTCACAAGTTTTACGACAAAGTCTAAACCAAGTCCATGTTCTGTGTCTCCTCCTGCAGGAAAGTACGCCATGCGGGATCTGGTGAACCGGCTGCCCGGCGGCAGTCCGACGGCGCTGTCGGACGAGACGGTGGCGTCGGTTTGCTGCACGCTGCACGAGGTCACCAGCCGCAACATGGAGAACGCCAAAGCTCTGGCCGACAGCGGAGGCATCGAGAAGCTGGTGGACATCAGTAAAGGACGGGGGAAAGGGTACGAAACGGCAAAGAAACGTCACGGGGAAATCTGTTCCCAGGGTCCATCAAGTCTCTGCTAAACACGTCAGCTTTTACTTTTTTTAGTAGTCTGGCATTAAATTTTGCGGCACGATATGAGGGAAATATGCAAAATGTTGAATATCTCATAACTATATTACTTGCGATAAATAACCAGATATTAAAGCGTATTCAGTCTTGCTGCTTTCAGTATTATGCTAAAATACAACAAACTGCTTATTGAGTTTAAAACAAAGGAAAGGAAATCATTTCCAACTTTATTTTATTGAACAAATTGAACATTTTATTGAATATAAAAGGCAGCACTAAAACAACAATGACATTACATTTTAAAGTGTATTTTTCTGCTATTTTCTCTCAACTAACACAGAAAATCTCTGAATTTTCATGTTGCAGCCTTTCGCAATGTGTTTATTGCACAAGTTGATATTGCGATATTAAAAATAAACGTAGAAAAGGATTTCCAGTGACTTTTGAGTCATTTTCTCAGAAATAAAGGTACTTTAGTGGTATCTTACTGGCATTACAGTTTTGTGATGTGTGAAACGACTTCATGTGTTAACATGCAGCGTGCGTCTTGATTCGGCAGGTACTCGATGAAGGTTGTGAAGGCGGCAGCGCAGGTGTTGAACACGCTGTGGCAGTACAGAGAGCTGAGGAACCTCTACAAACAGGTCGGTACCAGCAGGAACGTCTAGAAAGCAAGATAAACCCTCTTTTTGTTTTGTTATAAGTGACTGATAGGAACAACAATCTTTGACATTGGACCAGTATTAAGAATGATCGCTGCAGTCGGCAGCCACAGACCGGGCTGCACTGTAAACCTACAGACTAATGGGGAAATGTGCATCGTCAATTTCCTCCACTAAAAGTGCTTTATTTCTTGCTGACAGGCTCAGATTATTATTCTAAGTGTGTGACAACATTATGGAAAGGATCCCTACAGAGATAGACCTTTAAAACCTCGTTAAGACCTTTCTGTTTAACCAGAAACAGCTCTGAAGTCGCTAGTGCTAAACCCACCAGACTCCATTTAAAAAAACAATACTTTTAGCGTGTATAGAGCCAACTTATTTTCACATGTAAATCTGTAAACTGTATTTATTTCAACCAAAACTAGAGTTGTGATGGATGGAAAAGTGGAAAGACGACCCAAAACGGCTTTTCGTAGTTTTATTTTTTCTGTCGACATTGAATGAAGTGTGTTTTACGATGCTAAAATGACTGTTTATTTACATGGAGTCTGGTAGGTTTAGTGAACGTAACAGAAAGGTCGACCTCCTTAGAAATCCTTTCCATAATGTTGTCAGACACTTAAAATATTAATCTGAGTTTATGGACATAAATAGAAAGTGTGCAATTGTCCTATTAACTCAACTCAACTCAACTTTATTTATAAATCACTTTCAAAACCACAAGTGGAACCAAAGTGCTGTACATAAGGTATAAAACATAAAAGCCTAAAAAACAATACAAACAAAACAAACAACTTACAAAGCATTATCAAATGCTAAGGAAAAAAAGTGAGTTTTAAAGGCACTCTGAAAAACCCCCAGAGAAGGACAGGTTTTTACAGACAGAGGTAGGTCATTCCAAAGCCTAGGAGCTGCAACAGAAAAAGCCCGATCACCTTTACACTTTAAGCGCGTTCGTGGAACTACAAGAAGTGACTGATCATTTGATCGCAGAGATCTGCTGGATTGACATTGGCTGATTAAATCAGTAACATACTCAGGGGCTAGACCATACAGGGACTTAAAAACATACAACAGCGCTTTATAATGGATTCTGTATCGTATGGGTAACCAATGTAGTTTCATTAAAACCGGAGTAATGTGTTCTCTCTTCTTAGTACCAGTTAAAAGTCTGGCAGCTGAGTTCTGAACGAGCTGCAAACTAAAAAAATAAAAGGCAATTTTGAGATCGGGCGAAAACTACTCTTGTCAAATGGGTCTAAGCCGTTTTTTTTTTAAAAGGGGCTGGATAACAGCATGCTTAAAACTAATTGGAACAACACCAGATGACAAACTAATATTCATAATAGACAGAATACTTGGACCAATTGAATCAAGTACCTGCTTAAACAGAGAAGAAGGGAGCACATCACCAAGAGACTTGGTGGGCTTCATATGAGCAGTTATATCGTTTAGCTGCTGCAAAGAAACAAGCATAAAACTGGTCAATTGGTTCTGGGGGGCAACAGAAACGATAAAATCATTGCCAACAGATGAAATTAGAGATCTAATTCCATCAACCTTACCAATAAAATTCACACATGTCAGCAGAAGGAGTGAATGAAGGAGTAACAGTAGGATGAAGAACAGCATTTACAGTACAGAAAAGTACTCAAGAATTATTACAGTTTCTGGAGATAATGAGAGAGAAATAATTTGATCTAGCCAATTTAACAGCTCTTTGATATTCTTTCAAATTGTTCTTCAAAATCTCATAAGAGACTTGTAATTTATCTTTAACCCATTTGCGCTCAGCCCTCCTACACTCCTGCCTAAGAGCACGGGTAATACTGTTCAGCCAGGGCTGTGATTTGACTTTTCTTCCCCTGGCTTTGACAGGAGCCACTGCATCTAAAATCTCTAAGCAAGAAGAGTTAAACTGATCGACCAAATCTTCTAAACCTATACAGGGAGAGTGTGACTCAATCAATGAAAATAAAGGAGAGACATTAAAAACAGCTGAAAAAGTACTAGCTGTACATGGATTGCGGATGCGATACGAAACTGAGGCAGAAACAGTATTACCCGGAGCAACACAAGGAAGGTTAGAATCAAAAATAATACAGAAAAAACAGTATCAACAATCTTCACACTATCAATAGAGAATCCTAGAGATAATACAAGGTCAAGCGTATGACCACGTTCATGAGTTGGACCCGAAACATTTTGCACAAAATCAAACGACTCTAATAAATTCAGAAAATCTTTGACATGGGGCTTTGAGGGGCAACACACATGTATATTAAAATCCCCCAAAATTAAAATATTATCAAAAGAAGGGACAATACCAGATAAAAATTCAGAGAACTCCTGTATAAAATCCCCACTAGAGTTAGGGGGTCTATAAATCAAAACACATAACACAGATTTAAAAGAATTCAGCGTAATTAACTGAGATTCAAAAGTGCTAAAAAAGTGCAGAAGATGAAAGTCTACACTTAAATTTGTCTTTAAAAAACAACTGCAAGACCCCCCGCCACGGCCAACAGACCTAGGGGTACTGAAAAACTGCAGCCAGGAGGAGAAAGTTCGGAAAGAGAAGTCATTTCACCAGCATTAAGCCAAGTCTCAGTAACAAATAAAAAATCAATTTCATGAGAAAGAAAAAGATCGTTCAAAATGAAGGTCTTATTTGCCAGAGATCTCGCGTTTATCAACGCCATTGACACCGGAGTGGGAGTGGCATCAGAAGAGGATTGCAGAGAGGAATCATAAAATGTTACCGGACTCTTGTCACGTAAATAGCGAAGATTCCGATGATTAGCTCCTCGATCTGCAGATTGTCGCCTCACGTACGCCATCCGCAAAAACTGAGGCATCAGCGACGAACACGGAAAGACAGGCACAATGTATGAACATCTCAAGTTCACAACCACGGCGTCCGCCATCGAAGAAGCTGGTCCGACGGCTGGAAACTTCCCGATCCTCTTTGATCTCACAAGGACTCCAGCACGCTTCCCACGCTTCCTTCGCCGTTTCCTCCACATGCACAAACATCCAGGCAGGTAACACATTTTCCTCAATGCGACTGGCACAAAATGCGAGTGCAGATGCCAATCATCTCTGGGATCGCTGAATAAACAATTGGACACAGCCGATTGAATATTAAGTAGCGTCATGCGATCGTATACCAGAGGGGAGCAAACAGAGCGCGTAATAAAACAAACAAGAAACATTACAAATAAAAGAGACAAGGACAGACTGTGGCAAGCCGGCAAACATCCTGGCGCCATCTTGCTCTGACGACACATCATTGTTAACTTACATTGTAGCTTGTTGTGCTGACTGCCGACTGCAGCGATCTCGCTTAATACTGGACCAACGTCAAAGATTGTTTTTCCCATCAGTCACTTAGACAAATAAATGGGAAATAAAAAAAAACGAAGTTTCCCTTTAAAAACAACCTATGCACATGTGTGAGTATTTCTAACTGAACTGATGAACTCTGTGTGTGCAGGATGGCTGGAACTACACTCACTTCGTCACTCCCGTCTCCACGCTGGAGCGAGACCGCTACCTTTCCCAGCCGACCCTGCCCACCGGCCCGCTGCAGATGTCCCCCGTCATCCAATCAGGTGAGACGAATTTCCTTATCTTAATCTTAATTAAGACTTATCTTATTTGGGGGGTGAGGTCAAACTGCATTCGTGTTGTGTCTAAAAACAGATTACATCCTTATCAAACAATAAGGAAAATCCTATGAAGTAAGAAAGTATACATCTATAGTTAGTCCGTTATTCGTGCCAAACATTTGGCCCATCCCACGTGGAATTACAAGCCACCAGCAGCCTGTTTAACAGACCTCTTCTGGTCTCGCATATACAAATCATGCGGGGAAATACCTGAATTACAGAAAACAAAAAGCAAATAAAAAATGTATTAAGCATAATACGAGCGCTTTAAAAAAAGTTTTATGTTGGAGTTTGTAACATTCCAAAAATGTTAATTTTGACTTGAAGATTTTCATTTTCACTGTAAATGCTTATCGGTTCCAAATATCCGTTTATCGGTTTCATTAACTACTAATAATCGGTATCGATATCGGCCCTGAAAAGCCAGCATCGGTCGACCCCCTAATTTAAACAACACATCGGACTGTATCTCTCAATTCTGAAATAATTCTTGTTTTTGTCGTCTTTATTTCCCCCGCCCCTCAGGTGGCAGTGCAACGTCCTCTCCGGCGATGCTCGGGATAAGAAGACACAGTTCAAACTATCAGCGAGCGCAGTCATCTATGCAACTCGACACGTATTACGGAGACAACAGTTTACACAAACAGCCGTACGCAGGTTCGTGTTGAGCAGCTTGTATATTGTGGCGTCCTTCCGGGATCTCTGCACGCCGTTTCTGGAACCACTGACTCATGGGATCCGTAGTTATTAACACGCAAACTCGCTGCCAGATTAACACCAAATTATGACCTGTTGAAATGCAGTGGTGGAGTGTAACTAAGTACATTTACTCCAGTGCTGTACTTCAGTCCAAATGTTGCGGTACTTGTACTTTACTTGAGCCTTTTCTTTTCATGCCACTTTCTACTTCTACTGCGCTACATTTCGAGTCATTAACGAGAGAAATATTGTACTTTTTACTCCACTACATTCATCTGTTACAGCTTTAGTTACTAGTTACTTTACACATTCAGATTCCTGCAACCAGAACACATGTAGTTTATAAAATCTGATGTTTGATTCTAAAGTAAACTAGCCGACAATATAACGGCTACAAGTCAGCTGAGATGATGAGACCATTAAACACACAGCTGGTTGGATCCTTTACTCTTTCTACAATGGGAGGAGAGTTCTTTACTTTTAATACTTTAACTACATTTTCCTGATGATACTTACAGAGCTTTTACTTAAGTAACATTTTTAATGCAGGACTTTTACAGTGTGGTATTAGTACTTTTACTGAAGTAGGATGGATCTGAATACTTCTTCCACCGCTGTTGAAAAGTCGTATTTCCACCTGGGTTTGGGCTTATGTTTGTCCTCCTTTCTGTTTCCTCCACTTCAGGGTCTGAGAAGAAAACTCCATATTTCATCCGGACATATTCTTCCCAGTCGGGAGAGGATTTGAGAAGGTCCCAGGTAAGACTTTTTTTCTTTTTTTTTACAAATTCAGCCACACTGTTGCAATTCAAATATTGAATTGGTCGATCAGTAGGAAAAAAAATCAGCACAAGTTGTGCTTTAGGAGATAATGCAACAAAAATGACTGGTTCCATCTTCTCAAATGTCAATTTCTTCTGGTTTTTCTTAGTCCTCCATGATAACAAACTGGAAATGTTGGGGTTTTGGACTCTTCGTTTTAATGGCTTTCAGAAAACGTGTGTGCGTGTGCGTGCGTCACTATCTTGAGGCAGCGGGAAGTGATCGCGCCATTGACCAAGAAAAACCTGGTCTGAAGTCAATAACGCAGCATTTCATTGTTATTTTAACAGAGCATTAGTAAAATGCTCCTAGGCTCGTGCACAGCGCGCGCACACTATGCTTGTTACACACACAGGGACGCACAGCAGCACACACACATGCAGAAGATTACAAATAAATATATCACGGTGCAAATCCTCCATCATAACAGCAATGCTCCAAGGTCCAAACGCGCCTGGCTTTTAAAGGGAACGGGAGATGATCTCTGATTGGTTGATTGCATGTTATGCCCAAAACACACCTCTGATTAACGAAGACACTAAGTACAACCCTTTAGAACCATGCACCTGGTGCACGGACCCTTTTTTCCGCCGTCAAACTAGCAAAGGTGGATTTGGACACGCCCTAAACACACCTGCACCAGGTGCTTCACGGCGTGCGCTTAGATCGTTTAAATAGGACCTTATAAATAAAATTGAATATTTAGCTTTTATAAATGCTGGCGTGTTGGTAGTCTGTAATTCCCTGATCAATAAATGACATTATTCAAATATGTGCTGCCCAACAAAAAAACAAAGAGTTTCTTTTTAAGATTATACATCGATATTACCAAAGAGCCTCTATACTAAAGATACTAAAGCGCATTTCAAACAGCGGCAACGGTATGAAACGGTCCTCACTTCCTGTCTCCTAAAGGGGCGTGGCCTCGTTTGAACGTGTGGTGAACGTCGGGTGGATGGATGAATAGTTATATTTCTATAATTTATTAATATTTTCTTTTGCCAACGTTAGATATTTACACAGCTAAAAGATATATTTAACATCACAGAGATGAGTTTTGTTATGCCGTTCACGAACGTTAATTGACGATAGCTTCTCCAGTTTCTTCAGTTTGAATGTATTTTGACAAGTGAATGTGATTTGAAAAACTGTTAATAAAAAAAGAAATACAACAAAATAAACACAATGGCATTTATTGTTCCTCTCCCAGCACACGGAGCCATTTTACGACGAGCCCGACGGGAAGAACTACAACAGCTACCGGATCTACCTGTCGTCACCGCGGGGCTACGGCGACGAGCAGTACGAGGACGAACCGGCGCACCTGACCCCGTCCTCCCCCGACGGCTACGCCGGCCAGCCGCTCCAGTTCAAAGCCAACGCCAACACCAACTACGTGGACTTCTACTCCACCACAAGGAGGCCTTCAAACAGGGCCAACAAGTTCACCGGCTCCCCCGACTCCTGGGTGTAACTAGACACAAAATGGACACCGTAACTGCTTCTCACGTCGCTTAAATTGCCTCCTCGACTCCTCCACTTGCCTCCTTTCTTCGCGTCTTAGTCTTTGAGACGGCCTTCACCGAGGAGGGACGGGAACAACTTCCGGTTCAGCCGAGGAGTCGAGGAGCTATCAGATGAGCGACATGAGAAGCACCCCCCCTGTTGTGTATGTGGAGCTTCTGTTTCTGTGGGTGTTTGTGTGTGTGTTGTCGGTGGGTGGGTGCGCTGTGTGGTTGTGTGCAGGGTCCTACCAAAATCTACCAAATGGCTGGTAGATTTGCTTCACTCACCAGCCAAAAAAAAAAGGTAATCTATTGACTTTTATGATTTGATTTATTAATCACATGTGGAAAAAAACAACAACAGCGTTACATATACTGTATGACAAAATGAGTAGAAAAAAACCATGCAAAGGAAACCCAGAAAACCCTCAAGGGGCTTGACATGTTAGGTTCCCTTAAATAATTCAACTATTGAGTGGCTGGTCAAATTTGAACATTCATTAGCCATTTGGCTGAACAAAAAAAGTAAATTTTGGACCCTGGTTGTGTGTGAATGGTTGAGGATGCATGTGAATGTGTGTGTGCATCTGTGTTGAAAACTGTACTTACTGAATGACCGGGGGCTTGGTTTTTGCCATGTGCAGCTTTTGACTAATTTAGGCCATGTGCACCGTAATGCAGATAAAACATGAACCATTTCTTTTACTTTACAAAACGATACTTTTAGCGTGTATAGCGCCAACATATTTTCACATTTATTTCAACCAAAACTAGAGTTGTGATGGTTGGAAAAGTGGAAAGACGACCCAAAACGGCTTTTCACAGTTTTATTTTGTTTCTGTCAACTTTGAATGAAGTGTGTTTTACGATGCTAAAATGACTGTTTATTTACATGAAGTCTGGTGGGTTATTAACGCACTTTTGCAGATGTTTTTATGTTTTAAAAAAAGGATCTTACTCTTTAACAGAAAGGTCGACCTCCTTAGAAATCCTTTCCATAATGTTGTCAGACACTTAGAATATTAATCTGAGTCGGTCAGCGGCAAAACGAGCACTTTTGTGAAGGTAAATACAAGCTGGACAATTGTCCTATTAACTTCCATTGTTGTTTCGCTAACTGCCGACTGCAGCGTTCTCACTTAATACTGGACCAATGTCAAAGATTGATTAGAACTTCTAGGTAAGAGCTCCAAACATGTTTATACTATAGACACTTCAGTATAGAAAATATTGGAAAAATAAAAATGTAAAAATAGGAAATCTCAAAATAAACATTTGAACTTTTATCTGCATTACTATGGACATGGACTTGCCATCTTTTCCGTAGTCAAATGGTGCTTTTTGAGAGAAACCCAGCCCTAACCTTGTTGTTTACCGGAGTGTTTGTTAAGGTCAACTGATTTCATTTTTCTCTGCGGCAAAAATGTGCAGTTTGTTGGCTTTATAACATAAATATTGTTCGCCAGCATCCTCGTGAATGTGAGAGAAAAAGAACTGAGAGATCCTGTAAAAAGAGGACACCTGGGACAAATACCATTTACTGTTTATAGTGATTGACCTATTTGAGTTTCCTGCTGTGGGAAATAAAACCACTATTTCAAAAAAATAAAATAAAACGTTGCTCTCAAAACTAAATATGATTTGACCCAGGTTTGGAGAAACTTACCGAACCTTTAAAGACTCAGAGAACCGGGGTTACATCGGTAACCTTTTGCTTTTCTGTATGTTGGCCAGAAGTGCAGTAAAATCATAAAGTATGTGAAAAATGTTAAAACAAATGTGAAAATATATTTGTACAGAAACAATGGTTTAACCGTCCTGTTACATTGTTGTATTCAATATGTAGAACTTTATATGTGATTGTGTGAAGAAGAATTTTTTCTATTATTTATTGATTCTTTTTATTAATTTACTTGTGATCTGACCAAAATATGCCATCTGTCCGTTCTGTCCAAAACTGATGATAATGATAACGTGCAATGTTACAGAGGGAGATATATGTATAGGGATTAAAGATTATATCATGACGAGATATCTGAAAGTCCTTTATTTTGATGGGGAGACAAAAGTGAAAATTAAATAGATATATCTTTTATTAGCCTTAATTGCATAAGTTGTAGGTATGTAAGGAGATATGATGCCACAGCCAAAACAAACAAGGGAACAGCTGTCCTGTCAATTAAAGGCCTAAAAATGCCCAAAAAAAGCCTACTATGCTTGAGTAAATGGTGCCCCAATTAACACATATAAAAGTAGATGAAACCCCAAACAACCAAACTGCTTAAAAAAGTAATAATATTTAAATACCGTTAAAATTCACCGGGAGAGTCTGGTACAGACCGACTCTGGATGGCACCACGTGACGTCAGACTTTCGTTCTGTTGAATGAAAGGTTTAATGTAAATCGGGTTAGTGTGTCAGCTAGCCTGACAAGCCAGACCCACATCAAGATGTTGGGAACACACCATTGGCCGGGCTCAATCCAAGGGGCGGGATAAACGGTTGGCTTTCAAATTCCCTCTGCACGCAATAGGACAGCGCTACAACCAAGCAGAGCAACGAAGAAGGCAAGCTAGTTGATAGATTAAACTTCTGCCGTATCCGGCAAGGGGGTAAGCTTCGCTTCAGAACGCGAACCTCCGATGGCGCCATTTTGTTGCTACAAAGGTATCACCTCTTGTTAGCATTCCACTGACCGCCATTTTTTTTTACGTCACTTGACTGCGAATAACTTTATATCTGAAGCGTTTAAAGACTATTTGTCCATTGTTTAATTCTAAAGAAACACGACAATGTATAAAAGGCTCCATTACCTTGTACCTCACGTTATGGCTCCGTAGCAGACGCTTTTGTAAAAATACGCTAACGATTGTGTCATAACCAAGGGACTTACTGTCCCACAGTAGAGGAATTACCGTATAGTACAGGAGAAGCTCACAGGCAGTTTCGACTTACATTAGCTGTTTAGGTTTAATTACGAATGTTAACTAGCAAGTTAGTGATCAATAATTAGCCTGTGCTTATGTTATCTCCTTACATATACCTACACTCTCCGTCTCTGTAAGATTGGGAATGATTGAGATTTCTCTTGGCACAGCTACCAGAAGACTTCACACTTTCAGACAGGTTGCTCACGTCACATTTACGTTGTCTCTGTCAGTTGGAGGCTGCGCAGTAAGGGAAGAGATCACCGGAAAAGTGCTTCTAATATCCTTCACTGGTCTCCGTCCAGAGACACGGGGTCTATTGGTCCATATATATACTGTCTATGGTATCCGGTCGGCAAAACTCTGAACACATCTTCCTTTTTTAAGAATGACTTCAGTGCCGTTCTTTGTTCTTTTCTCCAAAAGACCGCTGTTCCCAGCAGCAGCAGCCATAAGCCCCGCCCACCGACTCTATACACGATGTGATTGGCCTGACCAGAGTTTGGTTTTTCCAGCTCGCAAGTCAACGGAGAGTGCCTAGACCCCCCTGGCTGCAAATTACATTTGCTGCCGCTAGGGTGCGTCTAGATTTCTAGGCTATGTGTCAGCACCTTTATTTTTTAATTAAACTTTATTGAAGAATGTGGACATACAGTAAGAAGGAACGTCTTCTGTACATCTTAACAGTCTATGTTCTAAACGAGCCAGGGGGGTTACTAATGAAAACAACCAAAACAAAGCAACAAAAATTCATACAAATATTTTGTAAAGCTTACAAAGGTCATATGATCTAACAGCTTTTTTCTTTGTACAGGTAGAAATGGAAAACATGTATTGTTTAATATTGGCAGCCAGTTCCAAAAAGGTTGGCTGCTTTTTCAAAAACTTTGACTTATGTAAATAAAATTTGGTTATCAATTTGATCACATAATACTCTGAATTAAGCTTGCTATCATAATGAATGAATCCAAACAATAGGCTACATTTTCCCAAAGTAATGTGAATTGAGGGTAAATGTGAACAGCATTGAAATGTGATAATCTGCTCCACAGTCTCTTGGTATATTGGCAAGACCAAAATAAATGTACCAGTGTTTCATTTAGTTCTCCACAAAAAGTACAGCTGATATCAATGTCCTTTTTCATTTTCTGCAGATAATGGTTAGTTGGGTAAAATCTGTGGATTTTGAAAGAGAAAGAGAATTTTGTTGGTTAAGAAGAACTTGTGTGGCAATAGCCAAACCTTTTCCCAACAAATATCCTCAACATATGAAGACCAGTACGATAAAGCAGCACGAGTACTTTTAACGTCTTGTTGAAAGAGTTGACGAGTCGCCTTATTCTTACTTTTAGCTCGTAGTGAAAAACAGATATTTCCAACAGTTGTTTCTTTCACATTTAACAGTATAGGGTGATCACCAACTCCAATAAAACCTTTAAAGAGTGTCAGCGCCTTTATGATGTAAAAATAATGTTTCGAAAACGAACTTCCGTCGCGTTGCATACCGCTTTTATCTTGAAGAATGTCACAGGAAGTGCTAGCTTGGTTTAGCTACTAGCTTGCCAGACGCTTTATATACCGGAAGCAATCGTAAACAAACTATACTGTCTATGAAACAAACAGCAAGGAAGAACAACTTTCGTCATGAAAGCAGTAAATGTTCGACGTTAGTCGAATAGCGAAGAAGTACAACAGCGACCTATTTACGGTGATGAACATGGAAGACGAAGAGCAGCTAACGTTAACGTTACAGGTCGGAGGGAACCCGGACTGGATGTCACGTCTGCCCGAGCGCCTGCTGGATGTCCCGCTGTGGAACCTGGCCATACCCGGTAAAACCATGGGTGAAACAGAACCACCGGGGAGACTAGCCCCCCTAATGATGCCGGGGCTCAGCCCCTAATGCATCAGCGTATTGTAGCGACCCTGCAGGAGTCAGGACCAATATGGGAGAGACCCGTTGGGTGTTCATGCAATAGTATGTTCTAGAGCTGGGCGATATGGAGAAAATCAAATCCCGATATTTTTGACCAAATGCCTCGATATCGATATTGTGGCAATATTGTTTTTTTTTTTTTAAATAAATAATCATCAGTTATGTTGATATAATAACTATGTGGGTAAAGGCAAATAATATAACAGTCTGGTGTGTTCAGAAAATTACATCACTCTACTTTAAAACCAGGAAAAGACAACACTGTCATATTCGGATATTACGGTATCCAAAATGTAAGACCATATCTAGCCTCATATATCGACATTAATATAATATCAATATATTGCCCAGCCCTAGTATGTTCCTGCAGTACCGCAGGACTCATGACATGCAGGATTCATGATCCTAGTTTTACGTTTTAAAGGTTGATTCTACCCAAATACTAGGCTGCTTTTGTCCAAGTAGCCTCTTAAAGTTTTACAGGTTTATTTCACCCAAACGTTATTTCATATGTTTTTTTTACGGACGTCTTTTTCTGACAAAAACTATGTTTAATGGCCCGTAAAAATTGACTTTGGGCAAGTAGAATTTTTTTGTTTGTTGTTGAAACAAACGTTCTCCCTAGATAGGTGGAGATCTCACCTCCCACTAATGTTGAACCCAAAGTTACGCCCCCGCTGACTGCTGTCCGTCTCTCACCACAGGGAGCCACGACAGCATGTCTTTCTGTCTGGATGTGTCCTCTCCGGTCCTGAGATCACAGCCCTGTCTCCTCCGGGTCATCGACCGGCTGTTCCCCTGCTGGACCCGACCCTGTGTCTACCGCTGGGCCACCACACAGGTACAGGAGCACACATGTACATGTACCTTACTGTTAGTCGAGCCCCAAGTTAGGGACAGGGAAATTATTATTATATTTAATCTCTTTCTTTTTGTGTGTGTGTGTGTGTGTAGCAATCGGTCCTCAGCGATCAGTGTGATCTCGGTATCCGTTTCTTGGACCTGCGGATCGCCAGGAAGCCAGCAGGAGGCAGCAAATTATTCTTCGCCCACGGCATCTACACACTCATAACTGTGAAGGTACACTCAGTCCTGAGTGTAAATGGGATTGACACTGAACCACAGACACACAACCGCAAGAAAAGACTCAAGTTACAGCAGCTACTGAGAAGTAGGCTCGCATGTCCAGACCTTCCTCCACAGCGCTGCGGAGGAAGGTCTGGCTAGTCCACGCAGCATGGTTCTCAGTGTAGGGACCTGGGTCCCAAAGTTAAATTAACATTGGTCTACCAAAGGAATCTACTAGGACCACTGACATTCTAAAGAATGAGAACCACTGATTTACATAAATTGTAATCCTTCAAAACTAAATAAATGCAAAACGTGTGTGTCTGTGTCTGTGTCTGTGTCTGTGTCTGTGTCTGTGTGTGTGTGTGTGTGTGTGTGTGTGTGTGTGTGTGTGTGTGTGTGTGTGTGTGTGTGCGCAGGAGGCTCTGGATGAACTGGCTACCTGGTTGGACGCTCATCCGAAAGAGATCGTAGTCATTTCCTGCTCGCATTTCGAATCGCTGACCGACGAAGATCACTTCCACCTCACTGACTACATCATCACGCTGTTCGGGAAGAAACTCTGCTCCTCACAGGTAAACTCTGCCGGAAGAACGTCCGAGATTCTGACATGAACCGCATTTTAGTTTATCAAAGGGAATTAATCCCCATTGATTTATTGATGAGGTTTTGGACTGCTTGTAGGAATCACAGTTAACAATTGAGTAGATTAAAAAGAAGGTATTTCTACAGATTTGGAATACTTACTGTGCACTTGTGTTTCCATTCAGGACATTCCCACTCTGCGTTCCTGTTGGTCCAGAGGCCAGCAGGTCATTGTTTCCTATGGCAACCAGCAGATGGTGCTGCAGCACCCCGAGCTGTGGACTGGAATACCTTACTGGTAAATAACACAACAGGGATGCTTTAGGTTTGTGTCTCTAATAGTTCTAATAGAAAATGCACATTTTCACACCGTGTTTGTATCCTTATTCAACAGAATCAAGACAACCTTTGTCACGCAATGCTAGCTGCAGAATCAAACACGTTTTGCAAATTTTTGGCTTCCAAATAACCTTCCACAGCAACGCCTTTGCTTCAGCGGGCATTCACACTAAAGCAAAGATGTTGCCTGCAACACAACAAACGCCTGTTGGTGGTCGAAAACCTGAGCATATTAAATTTGGAACCGATGATCGGATTGGAAACAAAACTTTTACAAACAAAATTTTTTGAAACGATTCCAAGTTGGAACCGGTTCTCGATGCCCAATCCTAGTTGTGTGGTATTTGTATCATGTTGTACATGTTGTTTGTGTTTAGTTTTTTTATGGTTGCCGCATGGGGTCAAGTGCCCAAGACAAATTCCTCCACCTTGTGGGACAATAAAGTTAATCGTGATCAAATAAAAACTAATTTGGTGCTCTATCTTCAGGTATGCAGACAGCGCAGATCCTAAGAAGGTGATTGCCTACTTGGAGGACCAGCAGCACAGAGGAAGACCAGGTACGCAGGTGGATGAAAAAATCAAATAATTAACTGAAATAAGACGGGCAATATTAGACTACAAAAACACTTAATTACAAGTTAAAAGGTCCACGGTTAAAGGATAGAAGTATTAGCCACAAAATGCACTGAAAATATATTAAAAAAAGTGCAAAAGGTCATCATGCAGAAAGGCCCTTGTTACTGGATCATTAATATTCATGTAAATGGTACTTTAATGATGAAGTTGATAAAGGCGAGGCAAACTACTTCTTATAATGTTGGGTACTTTCATCTATAACAATGCATCATATGTTTTTACTGAACACAAGTTAAACTCATAAGCAATCAGTGTCTATAGCTGTTAAACAAACATCATTATTCCAATTATGTTGGAAATGTACAGTAACTAAGTACATTTACTCCAGTACTGTAGTTAAAGGTGAAATATGCAATAGTATTAAATCCAAAAATGACCACAATTTGTCATCAGATATTAAGGAAACATGCTAAGAGGAAAAACTATATTTTCTGACACCAATGCAACCGTGTAGCCTGTTCAGCGGCCGTAGCCGACCAACGGTGAATCATTTAAAGCCAAGAAAGGTTAGCGAGGACCGTGATTTTTGCGCTGTTTTTAGCGATTGTTGCTGTAATTTTAAGCCGAGAAGGTGTGTCTGTCAATTCTCAGACATAAACTTTTTCAATGATTAAACAATAACTTGGGGCCCCCCTGCAGTAACTCTGAGGACCCCCTAAGGGTCCCGGACCCACTGTTGAAGATCTCTGGATTAGACCATTAAACACAGAGCGATTTATACCCTTTTTTTGGACCCTTTTGCTCCTTTTTTGATGCTTTAACACGCGCGTTTGAAGATTTTTTTCAAGTTCCTTCCTGAGACTATTTAGCAGCGGCACCAGGGCTCCGTCCGGCGCTTAGCACCGCCCAAGACGATTGTGATTGGTTTAAAGAAATGCCGATAAACCAGAGCACGTTTTTCTCCCATCCCAGGAATGCTGTGTGGACTAGCCAGACCTTCCTCCACAGCGCTGTGGAGGAAGGTCTGGCAATGTGAGACTGTTGCTGTTGTAATTGTCACAAAAAACAATAAAAATATTAGTACATAAGTATTTCTAAGTGGTACTAACCGTACTGATATTTTAAACTTGAGCTAAACTTTTGATCTAGCCCGCATGTCAATTAAGTTTCACAATACATTTTGGCCCGTCTGGTTTTTGCCAACCTTTCTTTTTAGCATTTTTTTAAACATTTTTGTCGCTTTTTCCAGCATCTTTTTTGTTGTTTTTTGTCGCTCTTTCTGGCAGGTTTGTCACTTTTTTTTCTATGATGGCTAAAGAACTTTTTTGCTGACTTAGTTTGGGCTGGAAGTGAGAAGACTATATGAGACATGCAACACACTCTTTTGATTGACTGTACGTGTCTGGCCCTCAATGTGATTCTTATTTTCCAGTGTGGCCCTTAGTGAAGTTGAGTTTGCCCCCCCGTTTGTTTTCCAGCTGGTTTTTACGTCAGCGGTCTGAACCTGACTGAAGACGCTGCGTACATCGTCCTTCATCCCCTGCAGGACATGAGGAAGATGACGACGAGGGCTCTGTCCCTCCTGCTTCGCTGGGCGGGCGAGCAGCGGCCGGGACGGCAGGCGGGCGGGGTCAACATCCTCTGCTGCGACTTTGTGGACATCAGTCCATTCTGCTCGCTCGTGATCGGCCTAAACCACAAACTGGTGGCTGCGACGCCTCCTGTCTGCAGGAGGCCGCCGCGAGCCTCTCGCTCGCATGTCATTGGCTGTTGTCATAGCAAACCGACTGGAGATCCAACATGGGAAAACACATCGAACTCCGATTCTCCACTGGGCCCTTCTGCGCTGCATTCGTCCATTAATACCTGACGACAGACACCTCGTCGGGCATTAAACCACTTACACCATGGCCACTTGCCAAATAACATATTTTTAAAACATTAGTTTATTTTAATTTGTTTTACAATCGAACAACAAGACCAGCCAGCTATCAGCCATGTCGCTGTCCCCAAAACAACATGACGACTTCCATGTGTAACGTTCCTGTCAGCCGCAGCCTGAAGCGGCGACCTGAACAGCGAACGGGACGTGAGATAACGTTATTCGCTGTGAAACAAAGTCAGTCCAGAGGGGCGGTGGGACTTACTTCCTGCAGCGTGTGTGTGAGCGCCATCCTGTGGTGTTCAGAGTGTAACTTACTTCCTGCAGCGTGGTGTTCAGAGGACGTGGCACTGAACGCCTCACAGTGTTGGAAATAACAGATTCACATTTCCTTTTTGATTTAACGTAGCGCATTCATTTAGAACAGTAAACGGTCAGTTTCACCAGATCTCCTTTAGTAGGTGTCCTACATCACTTTTTTATGGACACCCTGCAGCCAATCAGAATCAAGTATTCACCCAGACCATGGTATAATAATTTTTATTTTACCTCTCAAACATGTCTGATCATGTGAATTCTGACCGTACATTTAACCCTCGTGTTGTCTTCCCGTCGACGTGAACTTGTTTCCTTCTGGGTCAAAATTGAAAATGGTTTTTGAAAACCTTTTTTCGGCGCTAACACTTTGAAAAGACAACACAATGGTTCAATGTTTTCACTCTTGTACACTATGCACATCATCTTTGTATTAATTTCAGATTGAACATATTCAGTTTTTTTATGCTGTATTAGAATTTTCTAAAGGGCCTTTTTGCTTTGCATGCTATTTTGGATTATATAGTAAATAATATATAATATTGATAATATATAAATAAATACTTTCATATATTTTTTTACTCTTTTCGAAACTCTGCATGTGTAGTGATAACAGTATCTTTAATGTCCCCGAGAGGGCTTACAGAACACGGTCAATAATAAGTTAAAAAAGAATAAAACAATAAATAAAAACAGGAATCACTGTAAAACCAGTTGTCTTTATTGAGCAGTTGTAGTAAATGAGACCGTGTCCACCCAAAGCTGACTGTCTTCACTTCGTCCATGTCTTCTGCATTCCATTTTTTCACTTTTTTCGAGATACTATAATATGACTTATTCCACTTTTTTGGGACATACTATACTATGACTTTTTATCACTTTTTTTGACATACTATACATGACTTTTTATGATTTTTTTTCTATATACTATACTATGACTTTTTATCACTTGTTTCAGCATACCATTCTATGACTTTTTTCACTTTTTTCACCATACTATACTATGACTTTTTTCATTTTTTTCGACATACTATACTATGACTTATTTCGACATACTGTACTATAACTTTTTATCACTTTTTCACCATACTATACTATGGCTTATTTCCCTTTTTTTCGACATACTATACTAAGACTTTTTTTTTCGAAATACTAGACTATGACATTTTTCCCTTTTTTCTAAATACTGTAATGACTTTGTTACAGCAGTGTAATAATCTGTAATTGCAATGTGTTATTACTATGTGATAACTAATAATGTGTAATAACAGTGAAATAGCTATTTGTAATTACAATGTCTTATAACTATGTAATAACATGTCATTAACAAGATGTTATAACTGTAATAACAATGTAATAGCAATGTGTTATTTAGCAAAACTATAACACCACACTGTAGTTCTAAATATAATCTGTTACAGATAAAGATCTGGCATTGGAAATGTTGCCTGAATAAAAGTATGTACAGTACAGTCAGGAAAAGGTATTTGACATATTCAAAGTACTAAATGCAGAAAAATGTAAATACATTTTTTTTTAAAGCACCTCACAATACTGTATGTATTTATATATTTATTTTAAATACATTTTTTTTTGTTAAACTAATCAGGTGTTTTCCCTCTGAAACAAGCGCCAAAGATGCTGCTAAAATGAATCTGTCCCTGTTGGTTTGGGCACATTTGGTCTCATTTTTACAAAGTCTACTGTATGTATCTGTGTACAAAGCTTACTATTAAATGGCTATTTATATAAATATATATTGATGCAATATTATTGAATTTGAAATGTGAGCAAAAGGCAAAAGGTGTGAATGTGTTTACAAACTAGTCTCACCATGGTGTCACTAAACTGTGCATATTAACTCTCTGAAATAGTTGAAGGCCCTATAAGGGATCTGTTCTTGTTGCACTGAACTTACTGATGTTCTCATCTTCTGTTTATTAATGTTTGCACTTCCTTTTTATTTGTGGGGAAGATTTCAGTTCTACACGGCATAATGTAGCACTGTTTCTTTGTAATATTTGGCTTGTGTTTTTAAATGGCCGTCACTATGGCACATTTCACAAAATCCTGAGCCTTTTGTTCCTGTGATGAGCTGAATGAGTGAAACATTTTAATAAAACACACTAAATCAAATGTGACTTTTTTTCCTCAGTACTTTATGTTGAATTTAAACCTGCAACTTTGAACTAAATAGTAAACTAGTTTAAATATACACTGCCTTTGCTTTAAAAAGCAATATAACCCTTTTCTTTGAATACAACCACACACTGGAGTTAGCATGCTCCAATCAGTATGCACCGAGCTGTGGTAATAATTCATAATTAACATTAACAGTCTATGTTGGTAATAGTAGCACAGACATGTTGCCACCTAGTGGTAGAATTAGGGAAATCTAGACTCATAGCCCAAAAAGGTACAATTTCACTTTGAACCCTACGATTTGTAATGAAAAATCTCAGCAGTTTGAACCTGAAATAAAATTTATACTTAGAAATTCCATATTAAACATTTCTTTGAGAAAAACTTGTACAACAGCAGGTGCATGTAACTCTTTGAGACCCAGCTCTCACGCTAAGAATTCCTGTATGGAGGACCAAATTATGTTATAATCACTAAATACACTTTTAAATACATGCTGGAAGATGACCAAATGAATAAAACAACCCGTAATTGAAAAAACACACAAATTGAATGAATGCAAAAAATGCTTTTATTAATTGATAAATAAAATAATATACAAAGAAAAAGGCTTGAATAAATACTGAAATATTCAAATACACATATAAATGAATACAAAAATACATGACTGCTGGTAATCTGGAGGTAAATTTCTTGCATTTATATACATGCAAATAAAGAATAAAATAAATGCTATATAGACATAAGTGTAAAATAAAAATGTAAAATACCAAAAAACAAATGCTGATTTTTAGAGTTTCAGATTTTATTTTTTAAAGCATTCATACATTAATCTTCCAATGAATAACTAACACTTGTATGCATGTATTCATTTTCAAATTCAGGTGTTACTATTGTGTTTTCAGCATTCATTTCAGTATTGATGAAGTCATTTTATTGTCTTCCATATTTAAGAAGTCTTTAACTTCTTTTATATTCATCTAGCAAGTTGGAGCTACGTACCAGGATTGTAGCGGTCTGTAAATGATGAAGATCGATGATGATGATAAATGAGAGGTATCTGATGATGACCGTCATGTGACCCCCCACAGCAGTCCCCCCCCTTAGGCAATAATCATACAGGACACTGTCAGTACCCGATCCGTTCCACCGGCACGATCCGTTCTGCGCATGTGCAAGATGACACGTATGCCATGACGTAGGCGCAGATGATAATGCTGCGTTCATGCCATTCAGTCTAAAATAACGTTGTCAAACATAATGGGAAAAGCAGGCTACAGCTAAATTAAGACTTTACTGTAATAACAATAAAGACAAGTGTTGAGTGATTGTATTTTAAATGAGCACAAGTAAAGTAGAACTGACGCAACAGCTGTTATATATGTTAACGTTTATTTTCAAGTTTTATTTTGAGGGTCTTTTAAAGTTTACATGCTGTCTCAGCTAGCGGTTAGCCGAATTAGCTGTTAGCTAAACTAACGTTAGCTTAACTGTGGAGGCTAACGGCAGACCGCTGCAATCAGCTAGTGGTTAGCCAAATTAACCGTTAGCTAAACTAACGTTAGCTTCCCGGTGAAGACTAACGGCAGACCGCTATAATCACCTAGCGGTCCGCCGAATTAGCTATTAGCTAACTAACGTTAGCTGGAGGCTAGCGTGTGAACATCTTGCGCATGCGCAGAACGGATCGTGCAGGTGGAAGCGGTGACGTTATTCCGAGGTGGTGGTGGCATGAACGCAGCGTTATCATCTGCGCCTACGTCATGGCATACGTGTCATCTTGCACATGCGCAGAACGGATCGTGCCGGTGGAACGGATCGGGTACTGACAGGCACTATCTACTCACCATAGACCGGATACACAAACACACCCACGGTTCCTGCCTGGTTCCTGCGTCCCGTTGGCGATATTACGAATCCCACTATGGCCACACCAAGACCCGCCCTTCAATAGCATTCACACACTACTATTGGCCAGGCGTCCATGCTTACATGTAAAGCTCCTATCCTCTGACCAAT
Organism: Perca schrenkii; assembly: GCA_025617405.1. NCBI lineage: Eukaryota > Metazoa > Chordata > Actinopteri > Perciformes > Percidae > Perca > Perca schrenkii. The sequence goes on along the minus strand of CM046810.1, from coordinate 16,860,227 downwards.
CCCTAACCCTAACCTTAACCACTCGAGGTGAAATGCCTAACCCCAACCAATCGAGCTGCTTCGTAGGGCGGGTCTTGGCGTGGCCATAGTGGGATTCGTAATTTTGCGTCCCGTTGTTGCTAACTTCCAGCTAGCTTATGCTAACGTCTGTACAGTTGGTACTTTGGCTGTTGGGGGGGCGAATAAACAAACGACCCCCGCGGTCACATTCACCGGAATAACGCTAGGCGAAAACTACGCATCGCCGTGAGAAGGAATATGGCGTTTGATATCGGTTGTGTTCGTGTTTCTGCAAATAGACGGTTGCAGGTGGACTGGTGTTTACATGGTCCGTGGGAGCTGGAAGTCCGCAGGTTAGTCTTTACCGTTGTATTCATGAACATTTCCACATTCCAGTGCTAATGCAAACTACACATATAACTATACGTTACATAACGGTTGATTCTTGTTGTGTGATTTTACTTTGACTGTCAGCTGTGTGGCGGCTGCAGTGCTTTTATGTGTCTCCTAGCTGCAGATGTGCAGCCTCAGTGGATGATGCCGTCTGTGAAGAAGAAGGTCGGTGTTGTAGAGACCAGCTGAAGGGACATCCTGTCTGAGCTGAAGCTCTGAGGTAGGACATGCTTTCTCTCCGGACTAACAGCTGCTGGCTGTAATGTCGAGGGATTGAGTTGATTTGAGAGGGTCAGGTCACACAGAGTCCAGAATCTTTTTTTTCATCAGTTTTTTTGACATACTATACTATGACCTTTTTCAAAATACTATACTATGACTTTTTTATCACTGTTTTCCACATACTATATTATGGTTTCTTTCAACTATGGCTTTTTTATAATTATTTTCGACATAAATACTATGACCTTTTTCAAAATACTATACTATGACTTTTTTATCACTGTTATCCACATACTATATTATGGTTTCTTTAGACATACTATAGTATGGCTTTTTTTATCAATTTGTTTTAGACATACTATACTATGGCTTTTTTATCACTTTTTTCGACATACTATACTATGGCATTTTTTATCATTTTTTTTTGACATACTTTACTATGGCTTTTTCATCAGTTTTTTCAACATCCTATACTATGGCTTTTTTATCACTTTTTTCGACATCCTATACTATGGCTTTTTTATCAGCATTTTAGACATACTATACTATGGCTTTTTTATAATTTTTTTCGACATGCTATTCTATGACCTTTTTATCATTTTTTTTTGACATACTATACTATGGCTTTTTTATCACTTTTTTTGACATACTATACTATGAGTTTTTTTATCACTTTTTCCGACATACTATACTATGACTTTTTTATCCCTTTTCGACATACTATACTATGGCTTTTTTATCATTTGTTTTAGACATACTATACTATGGCTTTTTTATCATTTGTTTTAGACATACTATACTATGGCGTTTTTATCAGTATTTTCGACATACTATGGCGTTTTTTATAATTTGTTTTAGACATACTATACTATGGCTTTTTTATAATTTTTTTCGACATCCTATACTGTGGTTTCTTTCAATATACTATACTATGGCTTTTTTATCACTTTTTTCGACATACTTTACTATGGCTTTTTTATCAGCATTTTAGACATACTATACTGTGGCTTTTTTATAATTTTTTTCGACATCCTATACTGTGGTTTCTTTCAACATACTATACTATGGCTTTTTTTTATCAATTTCTTTGACATACTATACTATGGCTTTTTTATCATTTGTTTTAGACATACTATACTATGGCTTTTTTATCACTTTTTTCAGCATCCTATACTTTGGTTTCTTTCAACATACTATAGTATGGCTTTTTTTTTATCAATTTCTTTGACATACTATACTATGGCTTTTTTATCATTTGTTTTAGACATACTATACTGTGGCTTTTTTATCACTTTTTTTCGATATACTATACTATGACCTTTTTCGACATAATATACTATGGCTTTTTTATTACTTTTTTCGACATGCTATATACTATGACCTTTTTCGACATACTATAGTGTGGCTTTTATTCACTGTTTTTGACATACTATACTATGGCTTTTACGACATACTATACTATGGCGTTTTTATCACGTTTTTCGACATACTATAGTATGGCTTTTTTTCACTGTTTTTGACATACTATACTATGGCGTTTTTATCAGCATTTTCGACATGCTATACTATGGCTTTTTTATAATTTTTTTCGACATGCTATACTATGACGTTTTTCGACATACTATAGTATGGCTTTTTTATCAGTATTTTCGACATACTATACTATGACATTTTTCGACATACTATAGTGTGGCTTTTTTTCACTTTTTTCGACATACTATACTATGGCTTTTTTATCACTTTTTTCGACATACTATACTGTGGTTTCTTTCAACATGCTATATTATGGCTTTTTTATTACTTTTTTCGACATGCTATATACTATGACCTTATTCGACATACTATAGTGTGGCTTTTTTTTCACTTTTTTCGACATACTTTACTATGGCTTTTTTATCAGCATTTTAGACATACTATACTGTGGCTTTTTTATAATTTTTTTCGACATCCTATACTGTGGTTTCTTTCAACATACTATACTATGGCTTTTTTTTCACTGTTTTAGACATACTATACTATGGCTTTTTTATCACTTTTTTCAACATCCTATACTTTGGTTTCTTTCAACATTCTATAGTATGGCTTTTTTTTTATCAATTTCTTTGACTTACTATACTATGGCTTTTTTATCACTTTTTTCAACATACTATACTATGGCGTTTTTATCAGTATTTTCGACATACTATGGCGTTTTTTATCATTTGTTTTAGACATACTATACTATGGTGTTTTTATCAGCATTTTAGACATACTATACTATGGCTTTTTTATAATTTCTTTCGACATGCTATACTATGACGTTGTTCGACACACTAGTGTGGCTTTTTTTCACTTTTTTCGACATACTATACTGTGGTTTCTTTCAACATGCTATATTATGGCTTTTTTATCAGTATTTTTTCGACATACTATACTATGGCTTTTTTATTACTTTTTTCGACATGCTATATACTATGACCTTATTCGACATACAATAGTGTAGCTTTTTTTCACTGTTTTTGACATACTATACTATGGCTTTTTTATCACTTTTTTCGACATACTTTACTATGGCTTTTTTATCAGCATTTTAGACATACTATACTGTGGCTTTTTTATAATTTTTTTCGACATCCTATACTGTGGTTTCTTTCAACAACCTATACTTTGGTTTCTTTCAACATACTATAGTATGGCTTTTTTTTTATCAATTTCTTTGACATACTATACTATGGCTTTTTTATCACTTTTTTCGACATACTATAATATGGCTTTTTTATCACTTTTTTCGACATACTATAGTATGGCTTTTTTATCACTTTTTTCGACATACTATACTATGGCTTTTTTATCATTTGTTTTCGACCTACCATACTATGGCTTTTTTATCACTTTTTTCGACATACTTTACTATGGCTTTTTTATTACTTTTTTCGACATGCTATATACTATGACCTTTTTCGACATACTATAGTGTGGCTTTTTTTTCACTGTTATCGACATACTATACTATGACTTTTTTCGACATACTATACTATGGCGTTTTTATCAGCATTTTCGACATACTATACTGTGGCTTTTTTATAATTTTTTTCGACATCCTATACTGTGGTTTCTTTCAACATACTATACTATGGCGTTTTTATCACTTTTTTCGACATACTATACTGTGACCTTTTTATCATTTTTTTTTTTTGACATACTATACTATGGCTTTTTTAATCACTTTTTTCAACATCCTATACTTTGGTTTCTTTCAACATACTATAGTATGGCTTTTTTTTTATCAATTTCTTTGACATACTATACTATGGCTTTTTTATGACTTTTTTCGACATCCTATACTGTGGTTTCTTTCAACATGCTATATTATGGCTTTTTTATCAGAATTTTTTCGACATGCTATACTATGACCTTTTTCGACATACTATAGTGTGGCTTTTTTTCACTGTTTTTGACATACTATACTATGGCTTTTACGACATACTATACTATGGCGTTTTTATCAGTATTTTCGACATACTATAGTGTGGCTTTTTTATCACGTTTTTCGACATACTATACTATGACCTTTTTCGACATACTATAGTATGACGTTTTTATCAGCATTTTAGACATACTATACTATGGCTTTTTTATAATTTTTTTCGACATCCTATACTGTGGTTTCTTTCAACATACTATACTATGGCTTTTTTTGATCAATTTCTTTGACATACTATACTATGACTTTTTTATCACTTTTTTCGACATACTATACTGTGGTTTCTTTCAACATGCTATATTATGGCTTTTTTATAAGTATTTCTTCGACATACTATACTATGGCTTTTTTATTACTTTTTTTCGACATACTATACTATGACCTTTTTCGACATACTATACTATGACTTTTTTTGACATACTATACTATGGCTTTTTTATTACTTTTTTCGACATGCTATATACTATGACCTTATTCGACATACTATAGTGTGGCTTTTTTATCACGTTTTTCGACATACTATACTATGGCGTTTTTATCACTTTTTTCAACATACTATACTATGGCGTTTTTATCACTTTTTTCGACATACTATACTGTGACCTTTTTATCATTTTTTTTTTGTCATACTATACTATGGCTTTTTTATCACTTTTTTCAATATCCTATACTGTGGTTTCTTTCAACATACTATACTATGGCTTTTTTATCACTTTTTTCGACATACTATACTATGGCGTTTTTATCAGCATTTTAGACATACTATACTGTGGCTTTTTTATAATTTTTTTCGACATCCTATACTGTGGTTTCTTTCAACATACTATACTATGGCTTTTTTTATCACTTTCTTTGACATACTATACTATGGCGTTTTTATCACTGTTTTCCACATACTATACTGTGGTTTCTTTCGACATACTATAGTATGGCTTTTTTTTTACTTTTTTCAACATGCTATACAATGACCTTTTTCGAAATACTGGGGCTTTTTTTTCACTTTTTTCAACATCCTATACTGTGGTTTCTTTTAACATACTATACTGTGGCTTTTTTTATCACTTTCTTTGACATAATATACTATGGCGTTTTTATCACTGTTTTCCACATACTATACTGTGGTTTCTTTCGACATACTATAGTATGGCTTTTTTTATCAATTTCTTTGACATACTATACTATGGCTTTTTTTATCATTTGTTTTAGACATACTATACTATGGCGTTTTTATCAGCATTTTCGACATACTATACTGTGGCTTTTTTATAATTTTTTTCGACATCTTATACTGTGGTTTCTTACGCCAGAGTTCCAGAAGTGGCACAGTTTGTTTGACCTGCCGTCCGTGGTGTTGGAATAAACCGAAGATCAGGAAACGTCACAATTTATTTTGTCTGTCATTTTACTCTGGAGATTTTTGCCATAAACGGCCCACAGCACTGAATCTCAGGCGGTCGGCTGTAGGAGAAGTTGGCGTTATCCAGCGGTAACTAAACAGCTTTGGACAGGCGGTTCCCTCCAGCATGGATTAAAAACCCACAGGTCAAACTGACACGGGAACAATTTAGAAGCAATTCATAAGAAAACTAACTGTTGTTTATGTCAGCAGCTGTCTTTTCTTGTTGGAAATGTGATGGTGATGGGTTGTTGTATGTGGGTTTTGGCAGGCGGCTGCTGTTCCCACTTCCTGTGTACCGGCACCGAATCATTTAGCGGTACGGGGTATCGGACCCCTTTCCCCCCTGGTTGCAGCCCTAATATTAATACGTATCACAGCTTTCATTTGTTTTACGGTCTTTGTGTCAGCTGGATTGCGATGCGCAGGGGTGTAGCTCAAAATTCTGGGCCCTGTAGAAAGGCATTTTCTAAGGGGCCCCTCCCCGCATCCACAGCTATTCATTCTAGCATCTTTTTGGGCCCTCCTCACATGAGGGCCCTGGTACTCAGTCCCTTTTGTCCCCCCAGTCCGACACCCCTGGCGATGCGGCTGCATGCAGTTGACCTCAGGGTGCAGCTCAGACACTAAATGATGTTAACGAGACACGTCCCGTCCTCTGCTTGTGAGCTACAGTTCGTAGCACTAGTAGCTTTATCTTGTGTCTCGGTGTCTTTCATTCCTCTTTAAGGAAAAGAAATGGACACAAATGTATTGAAGCGGAACAATCCAATAAACTCTTGCTTTCTGTTGTTTTCTCCCCAGATGAGTGCAGAGTTTCCGGACCACAACGGAGAAGTTCCTTCACTCCATTCCTGCCGCCTTCTTTCCGTACTCACTGTATACTCATAGTGTTGCATGTCATGAAATAAATGTAATAAAAACGTAGGTATGTTTGATGTCACAAAATCTCAGAAAATGTCATACAAAATGTCAGAGAGGACGTTGGAAGACACGTTATTACACAGTCGTACACAGTACCATAAAAGTGGACGTAAAATATTATGAAAAAGAAAGTGGACGTAAAATATTATGAAAAAGAAAGTAATTATAAAAAAAATAAACCTTTTTCCCCTACAAATTTTTAATTTCCTCTTCCGTCTCTGGTCTCTTCCTTGCACTGAGTTGTCCTACTCTGGTCTCTTCTTTACTGAGATGTCCTACTCTGGTCTCTTCTTTTCTCTGCGTTGTCATACTCTGGTCTCTCCCTTCCACTAATAGCTGCCTGTCCTTTTCTTAATACTCTCCTAGTCTCTTCTTGCCTGCACTTCCTTTCCTAACCTCTCTTTCCTATCTGGGGGGCCTATCTAAGTGTTTGCTCATACGCTGGCAACGAGACGGTCTTGAACACTCGACCGTGGGCGCCTTCGAGTCAAGCACAAACCAACTTCGGAAATGGAGAGTATATCCCAGTGGCTTAAAGATAACCATCTGACGCTTAACATCAAAAAGACTGTATCTATGTGCTTCTCTATAAGAGGGAAAGCTAAGTGTACTATCAAAATAGACCAAGAGGCCATAAAGGAAGTTGAGGAATTTAAATTTTTAGGTATTACTCTGGATTCCCAACTCAAATTCAATAAACACATTAATAAACTCTGTAAGACTGTCCGGACAAACCTGAACTGTTTTAGAATGATGAGGCATTACATACCTGTTAAGGCAGCCTTATTGTTTTTTCATGCCATGATACTCTCTCACTTATCCTATTGTGCTACTGTATGGGGCCAAGCATCCCAGACAACAGTCAAACCCATCATATCACTATATAAACAGGCACTGAAAATAATGGATCGGAAACCAACAATGTGGCATCACTGCTTGATAATACAGAAATACAAGCTTTTAAATTTTGATAGCTTTATTAAGTTTTCTTTTCTTAAACTGACTTTCAAATGTGCAAATAATCTAGCTCCAGCTGTGCTCTGTCCTTTTGTGACAAAAACAAATACAAGGAGAGTGGCCACTAGGGGAGCAGTAGGTGGCAACTGCATAGCAGAGGGGCGCAAAACTACTTTCGGCCAGTCATGTTTTTCAGTGATAGGGACCCATTTCTGGAATAATTTACCAATCAAAATAAAAACACAAACTGAACTGAAAACATTTAATACAATGGTGAAATACTGGCTGAAAGAAAATCAAAAATGTGACCATTGAGTCAGTTGTGTCGTAGTAATGTATTATCTGTGGATGCATGGCTGGTCGTATATGGCTGCCAAGGTTATGGTTAGGGTATAGGTGAGTGAGTGTGAGTGTCCGGGTGCCTAGGGTTTGTGTTGTTACGGGATATGCTATTCTGTGTAATGTGGTCACGACTCTGCGAAATGTTGTTGTAATGTATTAGTATACAACTTATGTATTAGTATACAACTTATTTGCTGCATGATTGTGTAATTTACACTACATAGTTATTTTAAAAATTATAAATGGATACATTTTTAGAAAGGCCTGACCAAGGACTGGGGTTGCAAATTAGCCAATTGGCTAGAAACCTTTTTATGCAACACATCTACTCACATTGTTATGGATTGACTATGATAATTGTATGTAATAATGTGCGCTGCATTGTCCTTGATAAATAAACTAATAAAAAAAAAAAATAAAAAAATAAACTTCGCCACCTACGCATGTATGGACGGGATAGTTCTCCGGGTGTATTTGTCTTTGTCATTCTGGGTGTAAAGCTCAAAATAAATTGTCTAACCCGGTATTGGAACCCACGACCTTTGTGTCTTCCAACCAGCATCACGCTGAGCTATCACATCAGACATGAGCTGCATCTCTTCAATTATCTATTTGACTTCTTCATTTTGGGTGTTTAAACCTTAAAATGTAGTGTTAGCAGTTGGAGGTTGTATTTAACGTTCACATCACTGAGGTGAGAAATAAAAATAAAAAAGCTGTTGCCTGAGCTGGGATTTGATCCTTCAACCTCACGTTGTCACATCAACATCTTATTCTGGTGAGCTATCCCTCAGGCTAAACATTTTTTATTTCTTTCTATTATTTATCCTTTATATTATACAGTCCCAAGTAAGGCAGGCCACCAGCACGTCCTCTGACATGATCCGATCTAGCATCTATTCCCCTTCTCCCCTGTCTAAAGATGTCCAAGGATTGTATAATATAAAGGATAAATAATAGAACAAATAATATTTTCCAGTCTGAGGGATAGCTCACCAGGATAAGATGCTGATGTGACAATGTGAGGCTGAAGGATCAAATCCCAGCTCAGGCAACAGCTTTTTTATTTTTATTTCTCACCTCAGTGATGTGAACGTTAAATACAACCTCCAACTGCTAACACTACATTTTAAGGTTTAAACACCCAAAATGAAGAAGTCAAATAGATAATTGAAGAGATGAAGCTGGTGTCTGATACGATAGCTCAGCATGATAGAATGCTGGTTGGAAGACACAAAGGTTGTGGGTTCCAATATAGGGTTAGACAATTTATTTTGAGCTTTACACCCAGAATGACAAAGACAAATACACCCGGAGAACTATCCCGTCCGTACATGCGTAGGTGACAATGTTGGTTTGTGCTTGACTCTAAGGCGCCCACGGTCGAGTGTTCAAGACCGTCTCGTTGCCAGCGTATGAGCAAACACTTAGATAGGCCCCCCAGATAGGAAAGAGAGGTTAGGAAAGGAAGTGCAGGCAAGAAGAGACTAGGAGAGTATTAAGACAAGGACAGGCAGCTATTAGTGGAAGGGAGAGACCAGAGTATGACAACGCAGAGAAAAGAAGAGACCAGAGTAGGACATCTCAGTAAAGAAGAGACCAGAGTAGGACAACTCAGTAAAGAAGAGACCAGAGTAGGACAACGCAGTAAAGAAGAGACCAGAGTAGGACAACGCAGTGCAAGGAAGAGACCAGAGTAGGACAACATAGCATAGCATGTCGAAAAAGTGATAAAAAAGCCATAGTATAGTATGTCGAAAACAGTGATAAAAAAGCCATAGTATAGTATGTCGAAAAAGGTCATAGTATAGTATGTCGAAAACAAATGATAAAAAACACCATAGTATAGTATGTCGAAAGAACTGATGAAAACGACATTAGTATGTAGAAAAAAGTGATAAAAAACGCCATAGTATAGTATGTCAAAAAAAATTGATAAAAAAAGCCATAGTATAGTATGTCAAAAGAAATTGATAAAAAAGCCATAGTATGTCAAAAAAAATGATAAAAAAGCCATAGTATAGTATGTTGAAAAAAGTGATAAAAACGCCATAGTATAGTATGTCGAAAAACGCCATAGTATAGCATGTCGAAAAGTGATAAAAACGCCATAGTATAGTATGTTGAAAGAAACCACAGTATAGGATGTCGAAAAGTGATAAAGAAGCCACAGCATAGCATGTCGAAAAAGTGATAAAAAAGCCGTAGTATAGTATGTCGAAAGAAACCATAATATAGTATGTGGATAACAGTGATAAAAACGCCATAGTATAGTATGTCAAAAAAAGTGATAAAAAAGCCACAGTATAGTATGTCTAAAAAAAATGATAAAAAACACCATAGTATAGCATGTCGAAAGAACTGATGAAAACGACATTAGTATGTCAAAAGAAATTGATAAAAAAAGCCATACTATAGTATGTCGAAAGAAACCATAATATAGTATGTCGAAAAAGTGATAAAAAAGCCATAGTATAGTATGTCGAAAAAAGTGATAAAAAAAGTCATTGTATAGTATGTCAAAAACAGTGATAAAAACGCCACAGTATATTATGTCGAAAAAGGTCATAGTATTTGTATGTCGAAAAAAGTGATGAAAAAATCATAGTATAGTATGTTGAAAGAAACCACAGTATAGCATGTCGAAAAAGTGATAAAAAAGCCATAGTATAGTATGTCAAAAGAAATTGATAAAAAAAAGCCATACTATAGTATGTCGAAAGAAACCATAATATAGGGTTAGGGTTAGGGTTAAATGATAAAAAACACCATAGTATAGTATGTCGAAAGAACTGATGAAAACGACATTAGTATGTAGAAAAAAGTGATAAAAAACGCCATACTATAGTATGTCGAAAAAAGTGATAAAAAAATCATAGTATAGTATGTCAAAAACAGTGATGAAAAAGCCATAGTATAGTATGTCAAAAAACAGTGATGAAAAAGCCATAGTATAGTATGTCGAAAAAAATGATAAAAAAGCCATAGTATAGTATGTTGAAAAAAGTGATAAAAAAGCCATAGTATAGTATGTCAAAGAAATTGATAAAAAAAAGCCATACTATAGAATGTGGAAAGAAACCATAATATAGTACGTGGAAAACAGTGATAAAAACGCCATACTATAGTAATGTTGAAAGAAACCACAGAATAGTATGTCGAAAAAGTGATAAAAAAGCCATAGTATAGTATGTCGAAAAAAATGATAAAAAAAGTCATTGTATAGTATGTCAAAAACAGTGATAAAAACGCCACAGTATATTATGTCGAAAAAGTATTAGTATAGTATGTTGAAAGAAACCACAGTATAGCATGTCGAAAAAGTGATAAAAAAGCCATAGTATAGTATGTCAAAAGAAATTGATAAAAAAAAGCCATACTTTAGTATGTCGAAAGAAACCATAATATAGTATGTCAAAAAAAGTGATAAAAAAGCCATAGTATAGTATGTCGAAAGAAACCATAATATAGTATGTCGAAAAAAGTGATAAAAAAGCCATAGTATAGTATGTCGAAAGAAACCATAATATAGTATGTGGATAACAGTGATAAAAACGCCATAGTATAGTATGTCAAAAAAAATGTGATAAAAAAGCCACAGTATAGTAAGTCGAAAATAATTATAAAAAAGCCATAGTATAGTATGTCGAAAAAAGTGATAAAAAAGCCACAGTATAGTATGTCTAAAAAAAATGATAAAAAACACCATAGTATAGCATGTCGAAAATACTGATAAAAAAGTCATGGTATAGTATGTTGAAAACAGTGATGAAAACGCCATAGTAAAGTATGTCGAAAAAAGTGATAAAAAAGCCATAGTATAGCATGTCAAAAACAGTGAAAAAAAGCCATAGTATAGTATGTTGAAAAAGGTCATAGTATTGCATGTCGAAAAAAGTGATGAAAAAATCATAGTATAGTATGTTGAAAGAAACCACAGTATAGGATGTCGAAAAAGTGATAAAAACGCCATAGTATAGCATGTCAAAAAAAATGTATTAAAAAAAGCCATACTATAGTATGTTGAAAGAAACCACAGTATAGGATGTTGAAAAAAGTGATAAAAAGCCATAGTATAGTATGTCAAAAACAGTGAAAAAAAAGCCACAGTATTCATTTCATTTCATTTTCATTTTTTATTTATTAAACAGGAAAAGATTAAAGACAATCGGGCCTGACTCAGTGTAAAACTGATTTTCAACAGGTTCCTGCTCTGCAGAACATAAACACCACATACACAACAGAAACTCCTAGACAAAAACAGTCACAAACACACAGACCAGGAGGATGAGCAACAGGGCAAAGCCATAAAGCTGACTTAATGGTCGCAGGTAAACCTCTCCATTAAATAGCGAGCAAATGTTAATTTAAATGATGTTATTGACGTTAAAGTTCTGATGTGCTGTGGAATGTCATTCCAGACTTTAGTGAGCACATAGAAAAAAAGATCTCTGTCCATAACAGTTTCTAAAAAGCCGGTAAAGGCAAAAGTCCATTTGTTGCAGATCTCGTAATGCGCTCGGACCTTGAACTGGGTTTTGGAACCAACGTAGACCGAGCAGCTACAGTGTGACCATTTAAAATTTGATAATACAGTTTTATCCCAAGGCTTAATTTATAATTCTCAAATGTCAAGGCATTACACAGAGATAGTGCAGTACAATGGTGAGTCCATACAGGAAGCCTAACATGTAGCTTATAGGCTTTGTTATAGAGTCTTATTACTGGTTCAAGAATCTCATTTGTTGTAAGTGACCAAACAGGTAAACAATACGACAAAGTGGACATAATGATGGCATGAAGATAAGTCTTTGAAACAGAAAGCAGCAAATATGGTCTAATTTTACTATAAACAAATAACTTTTGGTTTAACTTTCTGGTTAGGGTTCGGACATGCTCACAATAAGTAAGATGTGAGTCAAGAGAGACTCCAAGATACTTATAAGTGGATACAACTGAAAGTTTTTGATTAGAAAACATGATGGGATTAGTTATGGATAAATGTCGCCTAGGTGAATGGAAGTATATGCATTCTGTTTTCTTGATATTAAGTGTTAAATGATTCTCTTCCAACCAGTTATGTAAATGCTGGAGATCTGTGTTAAGTTTGTGATTAATTGTATCAATATTTGAGCCAGAAAAAAAAATAACAGTGTCATCAGCATATAGCAGAGAGCTAGAAGAATTAAACACATAAGGAAGATCATTAATATACATAAGGAAAAGTAAAGGACCTAAAATACTGCCCTGTGGAACTCCCGTGGAACACACTCGTGGCTGTGATGTTACTAAACCGATTTTCACAGTCTGAGACCTATCACTTAAATATGATCTAAACATATCTATTGTAGAGGAGGACAAATGAAAAGTAAGAAGTTTATTTAACAAAATTTGATGATTAACTGTATCGAAAGCTTTTCGAAAATCTATGTATACAGCTCCAGTAATCTGGCCCTTATTTAAAGACGCACGTATCTGCTCAGTGAAAAGCAGCAGAGCCGACATAGTTGACCGCATAGGTCGAAAGCCATGCTGGTGATCACTGAGCAGCTTCTTGTCTTCAAGGTAATTGACCAGTTGATTATACAATGCTTTTTCAAGTAACTTGGAGATAGTTGGGAGAATTGCAATTGGTCGGTAGTTTGAAACATTTGTTGGGTCATCAGACTTAAAAATCGGGGTGATCTGGGCCATTTTCCACATGGCAGGAAATACTGATTGTCTAATGCACAGATTAACTAAGTGATGAAAAAGTGGTATAAGAGTACTGGTATGAGTTTTTAGAAAGATCATATTTAGATTATTTACATCACAGGCATGGGAAGTGTTCAAAGAACACAAAATATTAATTATATAATTTTGTGTAGTTTCAGAAAAGGAGAATTGCTGAGATGTATATTATGTCGAAAAAGGTCATAGTATATAGTATGTCGAAAAAAGTGATGAAAAAATCATAGTATAGTATGTCAAAAACAGTGATGAAAAAGCCATAGTATAGTATGTCAAAAACAAATGATAAAAAACACCATAGTATAGTATGTCGAAAGAACTGATGAAAACGACATTAGTATGTAGAAAAAAGTGATAAAAAACGCCATACTATAGTATGTCGAAAGAAACCATAATATAGTATGTCGAAAAAAGTGATAAAAAAATCATAGTATAGTATGTCAAAAAAAGTGATAAAAAAGCCATACTATAGTATGTCGAAAAAAGCCATAGTATAGTATGTTGAAAAAAATGATAAAAAAGCCATAGTATAGTATGTTGAAAAAAAGTGATAAAAAACGCCATAGTATAGTATGTCGAAAAAAATGATAAAAAAGCCATACTATAGTATGTTGAAAAAAGTGATAAAAAAGCCATAGTATAGTATGTCAAAGAAATTGATAAAAAAAAGCCATACTATAGAATGTCTAAAGAAACCATAATATAGTACGTGGAAAACAGTGATAAAAACGCCATAGTATAGTATGTCAAAAAAAATGATAAAAAAGCCATAGTATAGTATGTCGAAAAAAATGATAAAAAAAGTCATTGTATAGTATGTCAAAAACAGTGATAAAAACGCCACAGTATAGTATGTCGAAAAAGGTCATAGTATAGTATGTCTAAAAAAAAATTATAAAAAACGCCATAGTATAGCATGTCGAAAACAGTGATAAAAAAGCCATAGTATAGTATGTTGAAAGAAACCACAGTATAGGATGTTGAAAAAAGTGATAAAAAAGCCATAGTATAGTATGTCTAAAATGCTGATAAAAAAGCCATAATATAGTATGTCGAAAAAGTGATAAAAACGCCATAGTATAGTATGTCAAAAAAAATTATTAAAAAAAAGCCATACTATAGTATGTCTAAAGAAACCATAATATAGTATGTGGAAAACAGTGATAAAAAAGTCATAGTATAGTATTTTGAAAAAGGTCATAGTATAGTATGTCGAAAATAATTATAAAAAAGCCATAGTTGAAAGATACCATAATATAGTATGTGGAAAACAGTGATAAAAAAGTCATAGTATAGTACAGGGGTCGGCAACCTTTTTGATATGAAGTGCCCTTTTCCAAATTTCTTGTTTATTAGTGTGCCATGTTAACATGAATTTTTTTTTATGACATCACATCAAAATGTAATATCCAGGGAATCTGTAATAAGAGTGAGTGCATTGATAAGTATTGGCTTTTAACTCACGAAGGTTCAATTGTAGCCTCCTTACAGTAACGAGACTAGCGTTAGTTCATCTGCCCCAGCGGCCGTTGGTTATCCTCTTTGTATTGTTCCCAGTCAGAGATACGAGTCAATCAAACTACAGTAAATAACAGGTTGCGCACAGGCGCCGATTTATGTTTTCCTCCGTGGGTGCTCACACGCGCACACAGTTTAAAAAAAAAAAAGTAGTCAACAATGTTTGCATTTCAGAACCTTAGGAAATGGACAGCGGCCGACACGAACACACACGCCGTAAAGTAAGCTATCTTTCAACTCAGGACAGCGCCACTTCTCACAGATAGGATTGGGTATGAGAAGTTTAATCAGCTTCGTGGGAAATTATAAATCAATGCCACCGACATGACCAATCACACTTAGCACCACCTGCAATGTTTAATATAAAATTAAAAATGAACTGGCAGTCTGGCACACGTGGGTGCTCAGTATTTTCCGTGGGTGCTCAAGCTCCGGAGCACCCACGGTATCGGCACCTTTGAGGTCGGCAACTGTGAACGTTAATTTGGCATGCGGATGAGAGAGTGCTTCAGCATTTCAACCATGATTTCAACACATCAATAACTCTCTTGCACACATATTGCCAGCGTGCCATTGGTTAAGTAATGCTGTGGGGGGTCACATGACGGTCATCATCAGATACCTCTCATTTATCATCATCATCGATCTTCATCATTTACAGACCGCTACAATCCTGGTACGTAGCTCCAACTTGCTGGATGAATATAAAAGAAGTTAAAGACTTCTTAAATATGGAAGACAATAAAATGACTTCATCAATACTGAAATGAATGCTGAAAACACAATAGTAACACCTGAATTTGAAAATGAATACATGCATACAAGTGTTAGTTATTCATTGGAAGATGAATGTATGAATGCTTTAAAAAAAAATCTGAAACTCTAAAACTCAGCATTTGTTTTTTGGTATTTTACATTTTTAGTTTTAGTACTGTACTTCTACATTTCTACATACACTTATGTCTATATAGCATTTATTTTATTCTTTATTTGCATGTATATAAATGCAAGAAATTTACCTCCAGAGTCATGTATTTTTGTATTCATTTATATACAGTACAGGCCAAAAGTTTGGACACACCTTCTCATTCAATGTGTTTCTTTATTTTCATGACTATTTACATTGTAGATTCTCACTGAAGGCATCAAAACTATGAATGAACACATATGGAATTATGTACTTAACAAAAAAGTGTGAAATAACTGAAAACATGTCTTATATTTTAGATTCTTCAAAGTAGCCACCCTTTGCTTTTTTTTGATAACTCTGCAAACCCTTGGTGTTCTCTCAATGAGCTTCATGAGGTAGTCACCTGAAATGGTTTTACCTTCACAGGTGTGCTTTGTCAGGGTTCATTAGTGGAATTATTCAAAGGGTGGCTACTTTGAAGAATCTAAAATATAAGACATGTTTTCAGTTATTTCACACTTTTTTGTTAAGTACATAATTCCATATGTGTTCATTCATAGTTTTGATGCCTTCAGTGAGAATCTACAATGTAAATAGTCATGAAAATAAAAAGGAAACGCATTGAATGAGAAGGTGTGTCCAAACTTTTGGCCTGTACTGTATGTATTTGAATATTTCAGTATTTATTCAAGCCTTTTCTTTGTATATTATTTTATTTATCAATTAATAAAAGCATTTTTTGCATTCATTCAATTTGTGTGTTTTTTCAATTACGGGTTGTTTTATTCATTTGGTCATCTTCCAGCATGTATTTAAAAGTGTATTTAGTGATTATAACATAATTTGGTCCTCCATACAGGAATTCTTAGCGTGAGAGCTGGGTCTCAAAGAGTTACATGCACCTGCTGTTGTACAAGTTTTTCTCAAAGAAATGTTTAAGTTCTAAGTATACATTTTATTTCAGGTTCAAACTGCTGAGATTTTTCATTACAAATCGTAGGGTTCAAAGTGAAATTGTACCTTTTTGGGCTACGAGTCTAGATTTCCCTAATTCTACCACTAGGTGGCAACATGTCTGTACCACCATAGACTGTTAATATTAATTATTATGAATTATTACCACAGCTCGGTGCATACTGATTGGAGCATGCTAACTCCAGTGTGTGGTTGTACTCAAAGAAAAGGGTTATATTGCTTTTAAAGCAAAGGCAGTGCATATTTAAACTAGTTTACTATTTAGTTAAAAGTTGCAGGTTTAAATTCAACATAAAGTACTGAAGTCATATTTGATTCAGTGGGTTTTATTAAAATGTTTCACTCATTCAGCTCATCACAGGAACAACAGGCTCAGGATTTTGTGAAATGTGCCATAGTGACGGCCATTTAAAAACACAAGCCAAATATTACAAAGAAACAGTGAAACATTATGCCGTGTAGAACTGAAATCTTCCCCACAAATAAAAAGGAAGTGCAAACATTAATAAACAGAAGATGAGAACATCAGTAAGTAAGGAGATTTATACAAAGTGCAACAAGAACAGATCCCTTATAGGGCCTTCAACTATTTCAAAGTGTTAATATGCACAGTAGTTTATGTCACACTTTTTCCTTTTGCTCACATTTCAAATTCAATAATATTGCATCAATATATATTTATATAAATAGCCATTTATTCAGGTAACATTTCCAATGCTGGACGTTTATCTGTAACAGAGTATATTTAGAACTACAGTGTGGTATTATAGTTTTGCTTAGTAAAGGATCTGAATACTTCACCGCTGGTTTTAGTCTTTATTTCAGTATGTAAGCCAAATATGTGTAACTTATATTAAGACGTCTTTTTTTCAACAGCAGAGGAAACTGTTGTTTTTGTATTGTTTTATACCAACAAGGCAGGTTGAACATTATTAAAATCCCTCTGTGTCCGATAGTTAAATAAAGTATATTGTTCATTTTACATAGCCATATTTATTCTGCTCTTATAACACTAAAATATAGTTATTGCCCTGCCTATGCACCACCTGTCTATACTTTGTATATCGCATTGCACTTTTCTGCTTTTTTTTGCACTTCTGGTTGGACGCAAACTGCATTTCGCTGTCTTTGTACTTGTACTCTCCACAATGACAATAAAGTTGAATCTAATATAATCTAATCTAAATATAAAATATCTAAAATGAAACAATAACAAATATAAGAAAATAAATTGTAAATAATACAAATTAACAGTTTAATAAATTAATAGAAATGGTCTTCAATTCAAATTAAAAGCTAGTATATTCAAACTATTAATTTGTACAATCTGTGTTTATAGAAGTATTTTGTTTAGTTTGAGGAGACTGATGGGTAATCAACATACAGCACATAGGCAGTATATAAAATGGACCAGCAGATCCCGTTGGTCTGAGAGACCAGTGAAGTCTCTTTCCCGGTGCTGGCTGAGCGTTACTGAGCAGCCTCCAACTGAGCTTGAAGAAGTAGATGTGACGTGAGCAACGTGTCTGAAAGTGTGAAGTCTTCTGGTAGCTGTGCCGAGAGAAATCTCAATCATTCCCAATCTCACAGAGACGGAGAGTGTAGGTATATGTAAGGAGATAACATAGACACAGGCTAATTACTGATCACTAACATGCTAGTTAACATTAGTTGTTAAACCTAAACAGCTAATGTAAGTCCAAACTGCCTGTGAGCTTCTCCTGTACTATACAGTAATTCCTCTACTGTGTGACAGTAAGTCTCGTGGTTATGACCCAATCGTTAGTCTATTTTTATAAAAGCGTCTGCTACGGAGCTATAACGTGAGCTACAAGGTAATGGAGCCTTTTATACTTTGTCGTGTTTCTTTAGAACTAAACAATGGACAAATAGAGTCTTTAAACGCTTCAGATGTAAAGTTATTCGCTGTCAAAGTGACGTCAAAATGAATGGGAGTCAATGGGATGCTAACGAGAGCTGATCTCTTTGTAGCATCAAAATGGCGCCATAGGAGGTTCGAGTTCTGAAGCGAAGCTTACCCCCTTGGTTGTTCTCCACCAACTGCAAGACCCAGGCGGACCCAGGGCTTGCTGGGAAACGCCTGCCTCTCAGCTGATCTAACAGCTGATTGGTTCAGAATCGACTCAACATGACGACATTTTATATAAACTTTTTTATTGATTTTGAATTGGAGGGATTTTAACTGCGATTTGTCTGATTTAAAGGCTTATTCTGAACAGAACACCTGTTGTGTGGCTGATAGTGATGTTTAGAAGTCAGAGAGACTAAATCTGTTCAGATTGAAGATCATCTACAGTGTGTGTTTATTAAAATCAGCAACAGATCGCATGTAGAGCATTTTGACAGCTACTCTGTCATAATAAAAAATAACTGGAGACTGTGTAGGAGCTGATATAAGTGTCTGATAAAATTTTATTAAATCAGAATCTGACCACAGTGTTTCTGTCACTTCCTGTTCAGCCTGAAGGCTGCAGGAAATGGCTGGAAAACTGTCCGACTTGAGAGTGTGTGTAATTACAATGTGTTACATGTAATTACAATGTGTTATAACTGTAATAATGTAATAAGCAATGTGTTATAACTGTAATAACAATGTAACACCTGAGATCCATCGACTGTAGAAATAGCTCAAAACAGGTACCACAACATCAGCTGACAATGTTCCACACAGGTTTATTCAATGAGATGCAAAATTTCAAAAATGTTGCTCACACAAGGAGAAAAACAGATAATACAAATCTTGCTGCATTTGTTATGGCACATGAAATGTCACTATATACTCCATTTTAGACGTGTGACCCCAGTGTTTTGTATGCTCTCCACTGTAAAATAGCTGCGGTGCATTTACTGTTCTTGGATAAAACGCAAAAACAAATAAAAAGCAACAGTGCATAGACACACTTATGGCTGAATCCTATCCAGATATCTGTACAGAAATGGGTTTGCTTACTATGTGCACAAACTTTATGTCAAAAGAAAACGGTTTTTCAACCAGGATTACACATCTTTGTGTAGGGTTTGCACATTTGCTGGATACATTTGGAAATATTATTCTTTGTGAAAGCATTCACATCATACTAGAAAATGCACGGTTTATACAAAATAAATATCCCTTTGTTACTGCTAAAAATACGATTTGAAAACATCTTCCCATGTAAGAAAGTCGCAAAATGAAATAAAAAGCTATTACTCAAGTGCTGCGGGTTACAGATTACATCAGTGTAAAGGAAAACAAGTTAAAAACAACAACATACATTTCATATACAATAACTTGTGTTAATCCTGCTCTTGGGTGCTGAAATATGTATATAAAGAGTAAATGTGGGATTTAAGCCACAGGAAACCTGGGGGAAAAAAATCATTATTAACACTGCTTTTCAGGTACTTGAGTTGTACATTTTGAATGTTAATGACAGTTTTCTTTGGTTATATGTATGCAGGAAGATGAGAAAACAGATTTCCGCACTTAAGCAGATGTTTGTGGTAGTTCAGACATCATTTCTACATACGATCACAGTGGTATAACAAGCTACAAAAAGTGCTTGTTTTTGCTCAGATTAATATTCTAAGTGTCTACCCTGCCCTGTAAAGCGACTTTGAGTCCATACAATACAAATACAAATTCAATTTATTATTATTATTATTATTATTATTATTATGAAAAGCCGTTTTGGTCCGCTTTCCATTTTTCCAACCATCACAACTCTAGCTTTTGTTGAAATAAACACATAGTTTACCGATTTACATGTGAACATATGTTGGCTATTGATATTAATGTAAATGGAGTTAGCTAGAGCTGTTTCTGCTTAAACAAAGAGGGTTTTAGACTTTTAAAAAAGGCATATCTGTGTAAGGATCCTTTCCATAATGCGTGTCAGCGGCAAAAACAGAAATTGATGATGACACATTTGTCCCATATTAGTGGAATAATCACTTTCGTTAGCCGTGGAAACAGCTTAGTTGGAATGTCGTCTTTTCCGAAATAAGGGCAAAAAACGGAATATTATGTGCATGTAAACGTAGTCACTGTTTCTGAATCCCAACGCCTCTCAATAAAACTGGGCTTTACCAGCTAGCACCAAGCGTGCTAATTTAATATCCATATCAACATTATAGCGACCCATGAGCTGACGAGTCCCAAACAACAAATACATGACCCATTCACAGACAACAAAACGGCCCTTTTGGAAACACACCGTTGCCTGTAAAAGGCGTGGAGGGTGCGTTAAGGGCCGTCCACACCAAAAAAGATAACTATAAACAAATAGTTTTCAAAAATCCTTGCGAATCCAGTGGATGGCGGAGTCCACACCACAACTATAACGGCAACGGCGAACGGTATCGTTGGGATCACTTTCAGAGCGATTTGATGAACGATAGAAACACAGACAGCCAATCAGAATCAGTTATGCTTACAGTCATCGATCTCGGGGTGGACGGCCCTTTGCTGTACGTCACCTGAGCTTAATTTAGGTCCAACATGTGGTAGAATCCTGTGTAGCACCAACATAAACAAACATCAACTAAGTATTCCTAAGGAAAAAAAACGTATTTACAATAGATAGAAAAGTATGTGAGGACAGAAGCATGTGTGACTGCTTTGGGATTCCCCTTTGTCCAGTGTTGTGTGTGCATGTGTGTGTGCGTGTGTGTGCGTGTGTGTGTGCATTGCGTGTGTCTATCTCTTGGCGTGGCCGACGTAGCTGTTCTCGACACACAGCACGGCGTAGGAGTTGGAGCAGCTGCTGGAGCTCTGCTGGAGCAGGCTGCCGCTCTGCAGCGACGAGGCCATGCCGCTCAGCGCCCGCTCGCCCACGCGCCACATCTCGCAGTAGCTGTCGGCGTGCGCCTGCCCGCCGCCGGTCGACCCGTGCCACATAATCTTATCTGGCCTGGGGGGGATAAACAGGAAGAGCGGCATGAATAGAGTTTTAACACATACTTTTGTTCTTTTACTTTTTCTCCGTTGTTAGTAGGGCTGGGCATTGTTTTGATTAAACAATTCTGATTCAAATTCCGATTCTTCCTTTTGATTCCGTTTCTCATCGATTCTCGATTCTGATTTTCTTAAGGGGTGGAGTTGAAACGGGTCACATGCTTATTACACAGACAAGGAGGAACATTTTATATTGATTCAATGGTGAGTTAGGATTTCACGGGGCTTTATCAACTTAAAATAAAGCCACACTAGAATGGCGCTTACTGTGCTCCATGGCTGCAACACAAGCGCCTGCTGGAAGGTGGGCGCTATGGAAACCAAAACTTAAATTTGGAATCGATGATCAGATTCTAAAAAAAATGTCTTCCAAACGGTTCCAATAATAATAAAAAAATAATAAAAAAGATTCCATTGGAATCGTAATTTTTTACACAATTTAAACAATTCCAAGTTCTCGATGCCCAATCCTAGTTGTTAGTCAGAAAGTTTCTAACTAAGTCTGTATGATTGCGTTTATATATATATATATATATATATATATATATATATATATATATATATATATATATATATATATATATATATTATATATATATATATATATATATATATATTATATATATATATTATATATATATATAATATATATATATATATATATATATATATATATATATAATATATATATATATATATATATATATATATATATATATATATATATATATATATATATATATATTCATCGGTCATTTGGCTCACCATGTGCCGTCACTGAGAACGTCTTTGCCATCAAAGGAGTAGATCGGCACGTTGTCCTTCATCCTGCCGCCATTGAAGATGGCTTCCCAGCTGTCGAACAGAACCTCGTCCTGACAAAGGTGAGAAGACACAATCAGTACAGAGATCAGTAGACACCGGTCGTTTAGGCACCGGTGACGGATTAGCACCGGGGTTCGGTACCCAACCCCGGCTCTAAGCCCCCTGTTCTCGGATAACTCAACTACCAACTGCCGCTGATACGACGGAGCTGTAGCCGCCTCTATCAACTACTTTTAACATGCTCTGTTCACGTGAACAGAAAATTGCGTTACCTGTATCTTTTCACTGCAACTCTAGAGATGTATCAGCCTTACTTTAAGTAACAGGGACAGTAACAATTTATTTCACACTACTATTATTGTTAAACTTTGCAATTAATCCGCGGTTCACATGCGTTCCGGACCGTGAGTGTTGATCCGGATTAGATTAGATTCAACTTTACTGTCAAGACAACGAAATGCAGAAGTGCAAAAAGAGCAGAAAAGTGCAATATGATATACAGTACCAAGAATAGACAGGTGGTGCATAGACAGGACAAACAAATATAGTGCAGTGTAGACAGTAGTATAGAGTTGGTTTACAGAAGGTGGTTTAGAGTAATATAAATTAAATATAAATATGTGCAGTGTATTAGCAGTTACCTTATAAGAGCAGAATAAATATGGCTATTTATGAACAATGTATGAACAACATGTACAGATATGTGCAATGTAGTAGCAGTAACAGTAGCAGTAGTATGAATAATATAGATATATGCAGTGTATAACAGAATATATTATAAGAAAAACTGAATAAATATGGATATTCAGTATGAACCATATAGACAGATATGTGCAGTGTGGTAACAGTACCATTGTAGTGCTGAAACAGTAACATTATAAGAGTAGTAAGAATACGTGTATGTGCAGGATGAATAATATGAAGAGCAGTAGAATATTGCTATGTATAAGTGTACATGTATAATTACAGTAGGTACAATATCAACTATGGTTCGTAACACCACTACCGTCACCTAAATTCTTTGCAAGAACAGCCATTTCCCAAAATGTCTAAACTGTTCCTTTAAAAGGTCCCATGGCATGAAAATGTCACTTTATGAGCTTTTTTTTTAACATTAATATGAGTTCCCCCAGCCTGCCTATGGTCCCCCAGTGGCTAGAAATGGTGATAGGTGTAAACCGAGCCCTGGGTATCCTGCTCTGCCTTTGAGAAAATGAAAGCTCAGATGGACCAATCAGGAATCTTCTCCTTATGAGGTCATTGAAAAATTTAAGAATTTGGCCCACCCAGGAGAGAGAGACATCATGGCTTTCAAACAAGCAAAGTGGCAGTTGGTCACTTCAGATACAGTATTAGGGGACCACTAAGGTCTATATAAAACAGACTTCAGATACAGTATTAGGGGACCACTAAGGTCTATATAAAACAGACTTCAGATACAGTATTAGGGGACCATTAAGGTCTATATAAAACAGACTTCAGATACAGTATTAGGGGACCACTTAGGTCTATATAAAAGAGACGTCAGATACAGTATTAGGGGACCACTAAGGTCTATATAAAAGAGACTTCAGATACAGTATTAGGGGACAACTAAGGTCTATATAAAAGAGACTTCAGATACAGTATTAGGGGACCACTAAGGTCTATATAAAAGAGACTTCAGATACAGTATTAGGGGACCACTAAGGTCTATATAAAAGAGACTTCAGATACAGTATTAGGGGACCACTAAGGTCTATATAAAAGAGACTTCAGATACAGTATTAGGGGACCACTAAGGCCTATATAAAAGAGACTTCAGATACAGTATTAGGGGACCACTAAGGTCTATATAAAAGAGACTTCAGATACAGTATTAGGGGACCACTAACGTCTATATAAAAGCATCCAAAGAACACCATGTCATGGGACCTTTAAATGGCTTAGAAACGCCTCTGTCGGCTACCTTCAGGTTGACTATTGGGAAACGGTCCCGGTCGGCCCTGCGGACGATGCTGTGGAGATCCTGGAGTTTGGCGGACAGGAAGGCCCGGAAAGTTCCCTTCATCCCGATGGCCTGAGCCTGAGTGAAGCACTGGTAGTCTGCGCCGCGGATGCCCCGCATCCCGCCCGTCTGAGGGACGTTCAGCGCGATCAGGTGGAGCTGGGGAAACACCAACATGCTCCATATCAATATTTCATTTTAAAATCAAACTCTGGAGCAGAGATGTTAGTGTGATGGTTTTAGAAGGGGTCTCTCTGGAAGTGTAAGAGAGAGGACGGCCAATTACTTCCTGTCCTATGGTCCTGTGATAAGGTCCAGGAGTTTTGGACCGGGATACATGATAACTTATGTCTGATTGCAGGGACCCAGGTTCCATTCAGCCTGAGATTATTTGTTTTGGGAGATGGGTCGATCCTAATAGGGATGGATAAGCACATAAGAAGCTGGGTCCAGACTAGTTTAATTATAGCCAGACAGATTTTTAAGGGGATGGAAGAATGAAGGGGTGCCGCCTTCAATCCAGGTGTGGGCTTGTGAGATGGCTAGGGTGGCAGCGTTTGAAAAGATGTCCTATAAACGTTTTCCAGATTGGATGTCTACACTAGAAAATGGGAGAGTACCTGAACTTTTTGGAAGGCTCCTAAGAAGCTTTGAGCTGGGGAGAGATGTTTATGATGGGCTTATGGTGTTGTAATTTATACATTAAATAAAAATTGTTAATCATGACAGAAAAAAAAGAAGAAGTGGCCTCTCTTACCCCGGGACCTGAGGTGTGATGGTGGACTGGAGTCTGGGGCACGGGAGGAGGTGGTCTTCGCTGGGGGGTGACCGGGTAGCGAGCGTCCGGGGCCGTGTGGACAGAATACCTGCCGTCTGGCTGATTTACCCGTTCGGAGTAGCTTGGAAACCTGGGATCTGTGGGTGCTGGGAACCGAGGGTCGGGCTGGTACCGCGCGTCAGGTTGGTATCGGGGATCAGGGTGGGTTGGGTATCTGGGGTCAGGGTGTGACGGGTATCGAGGGTCCGGGTGTGACTGATGCCCAGAGCCCGGGTGGACTGGACTCTCAGGGGGCCTATGGGAGTCGTGGGCGGAGGTGTCGGAGTTGGAGTGGTGGTCTGGGGAGTAGGGGACGACTGGTGGGGGCTCCACAGCTGCAACGTCATTACCCTGAAAATAATGTGCATGATGTGTATGAAAACAGGGCACATTGTTATTAAAGGGGAACTTCGTCTTTTTATTAACCTGGACCCTATTTACCTGTGTTTTTGTGTGTAAGTGACTGATGGGAATAACAATCTTCAACATTGGTCCAGTATTAAGCGAGAACGCTGTGACCAGCAGACGTGAACCGGGCTGCAATGTAACCCTATGGGGCAAATGTGCATTGTCAATTTCGTCCACTAAAAGCCACAGCCACAGAGTATTATTCTAAGTGTCTGACAACATTATGGTAAGGATCCCTACAGAGATTTTTTAAAAAGAGTTAAATCCTCTCTGTTTAACCAGAAACAGCTCTAAAGTCGCTAGCGCTAAACTCACCAGACTCCATTTAAATAAACAGCGCTTTTAGCGTGTGTAGAGCCAAAATATTTTCACATGTAAACCTGTAAACTATGTGTTTGTTTCAACCAAAACTAGAGTTGTGATGGTTGGAAAAGTGGAAAGATGACCCAAGACGGCTTCTCATAGTTTTATTTTGTTTCTGTCGACTTTGAATGAAGTGTATTTTACGATGCTAAAATTACTGTTTATATACAAGGAGTCTGGTGGCTTTAGAGATTTCAAAGATTGTTGTTCCCACCGGTCACTAAGACAAAAAAACATGGGAAAATAGGGTCTAGGTTGAAAAAAAAAAAAAAAATTAAGTCAACCTTTCAGAAGAGAAAAAAAAGAAAATAACACTCACATCATCACTGGGTAAAGCAATGTAGTTGCCAAGCTGAATAAAAGGAAACAACAATTAATATACATGGAACTATTTTTATCTTGTCATTTCATCATCATAACATCGCTGCGTATTTTACCTGGACTTGACGAATTCCATCTCGGACCCGTAAGTAGAGATCGGTTTGCTCAATAATGTACACCAGAGAGCCCTCAGGTTGTCTCCTAGCGATGGCTGTCATGGTGTCATAAGACCTAAACACCGTCACCTACACACGCAAAAACACTCAGAGTCAACCAAGCCAGGGGGGCTACTTTGGTCCTACAGCTATAATGACCGTCTACAGCACCGTCTCGGTTTTCTGACGGTTTTTAAAGAGGAAGCGTCTCAGTTTTCTCGTCTCATCTTTTTTCGTCTCATCTTTTTTCTTCTCTTGTGATGTTTTATTTAGCAGAATTACATTGTGTTGTTCTATCCTATCCAGTATTTCCTATATTTCTAAGCAGATCTTCTATGCTGTATTCTGAAAAAATGCCTGATTATTGGTCCCTACTGTGCCACCCCATACTTTAAAATACTGTTAGAGAATGATGAAATAAAGCAGACAAATCTGACGGGGAACAAGTTTTCTCACCCCTGATGACTGTCCAGGTAGACCAGGCACTCCAGGTGGTCCTGGTGGTCCGGGAATATTGATAGCTGCCATTCAAAAGACGGTCACATCACTGAAATCAGACATATATCTTGAATACATATGTGTGTGTGTGTGTTTATCATTATAACTCACTCTGTGTGCCCCTGTAACTTCCAGGTAAGGATGCTCCTGGGAGGTCCAGGCGGCCCCGGTGGCCCAGGTTGCCCATCGTAGCCTCTTCCTGGTTGACCAGGTGGCCCCTGGAGGCCGGGTGGGCCAACGATTGAGTCGCCTCTTGGACCCTGACGGGACAAGGACAGAAAGATTTAGATTCTTTCTAAACTTGACTGCGTAAAGCTTTATGTTTTTGACCATAGAAGTTTCCATCCACTTGTCAATCAAATTATCTGAAGTTGCGCTAAAAACGTTCCTGTGAATAAAGCCGGTGAAAGTGTGTTTCCATCCAACGGCTTTAAAGCGAATAAAAACTTGTGGGTAATGACGTTGCGTGCAGTTTTGCGATCAACTCGGTACATGGGATAGATTTGAGACATTTTACGGTGTTTCCATTCATTTTGAACTGAACTGCGCAACATTCAAGCTAACATTTGCGAACAAAGTCTGCTCACCAAAATGGATCACGCCGTCTACTCACTAACTGCGTGTCAATCACTGCTCATGCACACGCATTCATTCTCCCTTGTGGGGGGAGGGGCTTAGGGGACTGTTTTGGGCTTTAGCGGAAAGGAGGGAGGGCCTGAGAAGTTGTCGATGTTAAAGTCCTGGATCTTCACAATCCTACCTACGGCACCTTTAACGCCAGACGACAACAACGGCGGCCTGTGGTTTGGGAACGACAGCGCTCCAAACAGTAAATGTTAATTCAATTTAAAAGGTCCCCTCGTTTGTCCACTTATATCTGTCTGTGTCGACACTCGCCTTGTCTGCAAAGAAAGCAGGAATACGTGGCGGAAATGACCTTAACATTTGCGAACAAAGTCTCCTCGCCCAAAATGGATTGCGCCGTCTACCTACAAACGATGAATGTTGCACAAGTTGTAATAGTGCTTATGTACCAGCTGATGGCAACATATCAAGCTATGATAAGACAACAACGACGCTATCAAAACATCGCTATGGTGATTCAGATACATTATGGCATTTCTTAGATTTTTGCTATGTAAAATAGCTGTTATATTTCGCTCATAAATTTAAAGTCTGTCGTCTACTCGTTCGTCCAATAGTATCCGTTTTTGTTGACACCCGCCGTGTCTGCAAAGAAAGCGGAAATGACCTAAAACCTCTTCTTCTTCTTCTTCGTTTTGTGGCGGATTGCAACCATAAAATGACATAACCGCAATTCATTATTTATTCGGCAAGTTCCGTTTCCATCAGCGTCTATCGCACAAGTCGAATCCGATGAGAACAAACTTCGATATATTTGAAAAACGTGTGGATGGAAACATGGTCACTGAGGATGGAAACATGGTCACTTACAGGAGGTCCAGGCACTCCTGGGGCTCCGACTCCGCTCCCTCCGTAGCGGGGGTCATAATATCCTCCACCCGGTTCTCCTTTCTCTCCTTTGTAGCCCGGGCTGCCTGTTTCACCTTTCAACTCATTCTGAACACATTAAAGAAACATCCCAGACATTTAAACAAAAACCATAAAAAGAACTATAAACTACATTGAGTTGAGGCTTACCCTTAGCGTGTAAATGTCAATGGTTCCCCCGGCACCTGGATCAGAAACAAAATGCCTTTGCTTTGAGTTTGTACACACGGAAAACATAAAACATTTATTTTTCAGCTTCTTCGGCACATATGTGCACAGACAAAGTGGTGCTACCTTGGATTTCAAGTCTCCCTGGAAGTCCACGATCACCTTTCTCTCCTTTAAGAGCTATAAACGAGAGGCACAGCAACAACGTCTTACGTTAAGATAGGATCAAACTTTATTTGTAACGAGGGAAATTGTTAAAACCTTTAAAAAAGGAATAGTTCACGTGTCAAACTCCAAGGCCCGCGGGCTAAATCCTGCCCCTTACATACCAAATCAGGTTCACAATAGATTTTGGCCCGTCTAGTTGTGCGCCAAACCAAAGAGATGGTTTCCAAGAACACACAGAAGCATGATGGCTAAGACGTGGTAAAGTGAAATCGGCAGTTTTGTGAAAGAGAAAGAAAGAAGGGAAAGACGTCGCAGAGCTTGAGGATGAACAGTGGTTATGTGAGTTGGCACTCGGCACTTGTTTCCCGTCAGAGAGAGAGAGAGAGAGAGAGAGAGAGAGAGAGAGAGAGAGAGAGAGAGAGAGAGAGAGATGCGCAACACTCAAAGCTGAATTTGGCAGATTTACCGACTTTGAGACAAAGGCTACATTTACGTTGCTACTTTTTGGTTTAAAAAGGAGTATCGTCTGCTACGTTCCCCCTCTCATTCCCCCTGCTCTGGCGTTTCCCCCTGTCATTCCCCCTGCTCTGGCATTTCGCCCTCTCATTCCCCCTGCTCTGGCATTTCCCCCTCTCATTCCCCCTGAACAGCCGCTTTCCGAGTGGAGGGATTTTTGCAGTTTCTAGAACATAACGTTCCTAGAACGCCTTTTTTCTCCTGTTCCGACTGGACCAATTTTGGGATTATTAAGTTCCTCTGGCCACAGTTCCTGTAACTCTTTCAGCTCCTACTTCAGAGCATGCTCTTTTACCTTTTCCGCATAGTGGTGTTAGATGACTGGGTTATAATAACAAAAGGTCAGTGCAATTGGGATGTATGCAAACTTGTGTATTTACTTTTTTTTATCAGTTGGTGTTGGAGTAGTTAGGCTTTGGGAGTGCTGTGTGTTTGTGTGATTGTGTTTTGTATTTTCTGTATATTTGTCTTAAGGACCCCGTCGAAAATCAGATGATTCATCTCAAGGGATTATCCTAAATAAATAAAAAAATACTATGAAGTGAATTTACCTTGGTAATATCTGGAGTCCAATCCCTGAAATGATAAAAACAAGGGTTATCATCCAGAAGTAGTAACACTTAAGCAGTGTTTTCCCCACCATTATATGGCTTTGGAGCAGCACCTGAGCAGTTTTGGGCAACACCTTATCCAAATTCATATAAAAATCAATGTGAGCATCAAAATTAAGTGACGTTTCTCAGCTCTAATGATTATAGTTGGACTTCTTTAGCGAGCTTTGTCTTTAAGCTTTTTGAGTGTAATTCATTTATTATCTTCTATAGCTTTCAGACACAGATATGGTGATAATAATGCTACAAAATGATGGCAAATTGCAAAGAATATTTATGTAAGACATGTGCACCGAAGTCTTCCACAAAGCGAGGAAAAACACTGATTTAAGTATCTTAAAAGCATGAATGAAAATGTCATCTACTAATCTCTTTTCCAACCCACGTCAACTTCAATTCATATTAAAATAAAGTATGAATAATCCATGTTTTAGAGAATTTTTTGTGCAGTTTTACATCTCATTACTTTCAATGTATGAACTTTTTGTTTTTTTCTTAAAGCTATAGTGCGTAGTTTCTGTCTCCCCCATGAGGAATTTTAAGTTATGACAACAAAACTGCCGGTGCGTCCACATGATCAGTGACCGACTGGCCATCGGGGAATTTGGGCAATTGCCAGAAGGGCCGCCCTGTTTGGGGCCACTACTGGTAATTTGTCTTGGGTTAATTTTGGTAAGTAGGCTACATTTTATGCATGCAGCCACAAATATTCAAGATTGTACTGCAGAGAGGTGCATGGAAAGATACACTTGGAAGACAGAGTTCTTAATTTCCAAGCTAGATTATTGACAAAAAATAGGGCCGGTGTGTTGCTAATGTCAGGGACGTTTTTTTTTATCCCAGTACGTCACTTCACATGATAAAAGCCTTCCGTGATCATGCGTTCGTTAATATCAAAAAGTTACGCACTGGACAGGCATAAAATAAGAAACCTATAAATAAATGAATCATATGTTTCCCAAAACGTCCTAACTGAATAGGGGACACAACTGCAAAAGCACTAAATGTTTTCATGTCTGGACTCACTCCGAGTCTGTCGCTGGGAACAGAGGGTCCAGGGAGGTCCAGGGGGGCCCGGTGGACCTGGAGGACCCTGGCACAAAGCAACAAATATTGGTTACTGCATGTGGATGGCCTGATCATAAAGCTGAGAAGCAAATGGGACTAATAATACTAATTGTATTTATAAAGCACTTTTCAAGCATTACGCACAAAGTGGATTCCAGATTAAAAAGATTTACAGGATATGAATTAGGAATCAGAAACCCATGGAAGCCCCCCTCCGACCCTCAAATTAGAACAAGCAGCACTTCATAAAACAGCGAAAGATACAAGATGCAAGATATAATGTCAATAACAGAAACATGTATGGAAACGTATATAAAAACACTAAAATAATACAAATCAAGCATCATTTAAAAAAATATATATGACAGTGTGATTCAAATAAAACCATAAAAAAGTAGCAAAAAGAGGAAATATGCAGTGTTGCGAGAATGGAAGAGAAAACATACAGTAGTTTAGTGTAGGCCATCTTGTAAAAATGAGTTTTAAGGAGGCTTTATAAGCTAAGTGACTAACATTCAAGCTCTGGTGACTAGAGCTGGAACAATTCAAAATGTTGCCGCACAATCAATCGTCTCAGCAATAACTGCGGTTAACAATATAATTGTCTCTTTCAGTCAACATTTGAAAATATTTATTTATCTATTTCTTTTTCAAACAAATTAAAGTTTTGAATGAATCCCGGGATACATCTTTTGGGTATATATATATCTGTCATGTGACCCAGATAATGTACTAACATAAATACACAGCCTATGAAGTAAACCACGCCTCTTTATTATCACAAAACATATTTTCTTTCTTAAATGAACATAAAATTGACAATAGAAAATGTATCCTCATCACTGAAAAAAAAATCACTGATCATTAACAACAAACAGATGAAATTAAATTGTTTATCATTATTGGCAAAACTATGTGACAAAAATAGTCATCACACAGTTTATTTCTAACCGTTTCCCCCCTTATGTCTTTTTTGTTGCTATGAACGTGTATAGAGACGAGTGCCAACAGCTAACAAAAAGCATAGCTTTAGCTCAACGGTCTGCCCAATATGTAACTTATATAGTTACAATTTGGCATATCCAAACAATGTCAACAATTACCACCAACAGCCAAACCCCTTAGCACCTTAGCTAATGTTCAACCGCAGTAATTAACTGCGGTTGAACAAAGAAACTGTAATTATGTAAAAGAATATTGTGATTAGACAATTATGTAGTAATTGTTACAGGTCTACTGGTGACTTACGTTGAATGGAAAAATAAGACAACATCTGTGATACTCACAGGGTAACCAGATCCAGATGCAGTGCCTGAGTCTCCCTTCTCTCCTCTGGCGCCGTTCAGCCCGGGTCGACCCTACAATGAAACACAACATTCAGACTCATGGCTGGATGGATGGATGATAGATAGATATATAGATGGATGGATGATAGATAGATGGATGGATGATAGATATGGATGATAGATGGATGATAGATATGGATAGATGGATGGATGGATGATAGATATGGATAACAGACAGATGGAAGATGAACAGATGATAGGTGGATGGAGGATGATGATGATGATGATAGATAGACGGATGATGGATAGATGATAGATGGATGGATAGATAGATAGGTAACTTTTATTGTCATTATGAACAAGATTAAAGCCCATATGTGTGTAAATTAAACATATCTTACTTTAGGGACTCCTAGTGGTAGTGTGGACTCGATTTGAAAAATGTAGCAGGAAATCTACTCACCGGTCTACCTGGAAACCCAATCTCTCCCTTATGGCCGGGGGGACCATGAGGACCCTGGAGAAAAAAAAATATTCATACAGGTTTATTATACTGAATCAATGCTGTTAGCTTCCTTTAGCCTATGTTCTATCAGCAAAAATATGGTACGTACCGGAGGTCCCACAGGGCCAGGGGGTCCACTATCGCCCTGGAAACGAATACACATATACTGTAAAAACTGTAAACACTGACATTTTAGGCAAATAATCACTTATTTAGACACTTAAAGGGTAACAGTTTTTTTTCCAACTTGGACCCTATTTTCCAGTTTGTGTGTGTAAGTGACTGATGTGAACAACAATCTTTGAAATTGGTCCAGTATTGAGCAAGAATGCTGCTATCAGCAGCTGCTAATTGGGCTGCAATGTAACCCTATAGGGCAAATGTGCATCGTCAATTTGTCACCTAAAAGTGCAGTTTTTGCCACTGACAGGCTCAGATTAATATTTTAAGTGTCTGACAACATTATGGAAAGGATCCTTACAGAGATAGACCTTAGTAAAATCATCTTTGTTTTAACCAGAAACCGCTCCGACTTTACTATCAACGAAACCCACCAGACTTCATTTAAATAAACCGCACATTTAGTGTGTATCGAGCAAACATATTTTCACATGTAAATCTGTAAACTATATATTTATTTCAACCAAAACTAGTAGACTAGTAGACTAGAGTTGTGATGGTTGGAAAAGTGAAAAGACTACCCAAACGGCTTTACACAGTTTTATTTCATTTCTGTCAACTTTCAATGAAGTGTATTTTACGATGATAAAATTCCTGTTTATTTACATGGAGTCTGGTGGGTTTAGCGAACGCAAGTTCGTGGACGTTTTTATGTTTAAAAAAAGAATCTTACTCTTTAACAGAAAGGTCGACCTCTTTAGAAATCCTTTCCATAATGTTGTCAGACACTTAGAATATTAATCTGAGCCTGTCAGCGGCAAAACAAGCACTTTTGTTGACGTAAATTGAAGGTGCGCAATCGCCCTATTAACTTACATTGTAGCTTGTTTCGCTAACTGCCGACTGCAGCGTTCTTGCTTAATACTGGACCAATGTCAAAGATTGTTGTTCTCATCAGTCACTTCAACACAAACACATAGAAGAATAGGGTTACCCTTTAAATACTTAAAGCTAGATACTACACGCTGTCATATAATTTCAGCTGTGAAAAAAATGGGGGAATGCATCCTCATCGCTCGTTATCCGGTCTTTCATAAAGGTTTTTACCGGCCGTCCTGCCAAACCACCGAGGTACTGGGGTCTCCCATCAGGTCCCAGGATGATACCAGGCTCTCCCTTCTCCCCCTGAACAAAACAACACGTTTGTCTTAAAACCACTACTGGAACAAAATGAGACATCTTAAATAGATAGCCAAAAGGAAAACAAATTAAGGGTCATTTTCTTAAACACTCAGATAACAAACTACAGTGCTGTGCTGCATTGTTTTCCTTCAAGTTAAACTCAAATTACAAATCCTATGATATCCAGAAATAAAGTTATGCTTTTTCTTGCAATATCTGCCATTAATTTGCGGGGGGGAAAAAGTGTTTATACGTTTGCTAAACGAATTAGGAAAGACCAAGGGCCCTATTTTAACGATCTAAGCACACGGCGTGAAGCGCCTGGCGCATGTGCTTTTAGGGTGTGTCCGAATCCACTTTTGGTAGTTTGACGGCGGAAAAAAGGGTCCGTGGGCCGGGCGCATAGTTCAAAAGGGTTGTACTTAGTGTCTTCATTAATTCATAGGTGTGTTTTGGGCGTAACATGCAATAAACCAATCAGAGATCATCTCCCATTCCCTTTAAAAGCCAGGCGCGTTTTGACCTTGGAGCATTGCTATTATGATGGAGGATTTGCACCGTAATTTGCATGTTTGTGTGCTGCTGTGTGTGTAACAAGCATAGTGTGCGCGCGCTGTGCATAAGCCTAGGCGGTATTGACTTTAGAACAGGTTTTTGTTGGTCAATAGCGCGATCACTTCCCACTGCCTCAAGATAGTGCTGTACATTTTGATGTTTGAATGAAGTTTCTATGGAGTTAATGTGCAAAAAAAATTGTGGATTTTCTTACTTTAGGTGCATATCCTGGAGGACCCGAGTCTCCCTTTTCTCCTTTTGGTCCGGAGGGCCCCTAAATGAAAACACACAACACCCTGACTTCCATCCATTTTCTCATATTGATTGGACTTCTCCAATCTGTGTGATATCGATGCAGTGACACATACCGGGAATCCTGCTCGACCCGGACTACCACTTCCTCCCTAAAGAAGAAAGAGTGATGACACGTGAAGAGAATGAGCAAAAACTCTGTAAACGTGTTCAAGTAACTTTAGTTTAGGGAGGTTTATGGTGAGGTCAGTTAGGGGACCACTTACCTGCAACCCTTCGCTCCAATAAAGGTCATTATACTACAGCAAGACAAAGTTAGGTCCGTTAGTGTGGAGGCAAACAAACAGCTGAGCAGGCAGTGGCTGTTAGTGAATATGAGTAACTCAAGCTGAAATCTCAACAAGTGATTCAGGCTATGTTCACACTTGGTGTCTGATGGTAAATCGCTATTTTATACCACTAACAAGGCTCAAAATAGCACCACACATCACGAACGCTGTGTTTATAAACTATCTTTTTTAATAAAAAAACACTTTTACACTTGCAAAGTTCTCAATGCCTCGGATTACCTGTAGGGACCCTCATTATGCTACCGTTGAAGTGTGGGGCTATTTTGAGCCTAGTTAGTGGTGTAGAAACAGCGATTTACCATGTGCCCCGAAAGCTAGCGTTAGCAGCTAACCACCAGTTTGCCGTAGCTTGTTTAAAGCTAGAGACGCATTTGATTAGCATGAAAACAGAAACCAGGGAACGTTCCACTCGGTACACATGTGTTATTAACCCCTAGGTTCATTTTGCGCCGGAATTGTCCTTTAAGCTGCCAGCGTCTGTTTTACGTTATAATCCTATGGAGTAAGCCGTGTTTTCAAAAAGGTCCTGAGCGCTTTTACTTAAACCGCACCGCAGACGTTTTTTTTTTCCTGCAGCTCAAAGCGTCTTTTAGAAGTTGAAAAAAAGTTCAATTTTGTCCTCTTTCTTTCTTTCTTTCTTTCTTTCTTTCTTTCAGAGAAGTGTAGTGAAACTCCCCCCTATGTTCTAACTGATCCTACTGTTAATATACAAAAATGTAAAAAAGAAAAGAAAACTGATATTGATATGAGGATAACTATGGACACAGATAAAAATCCTTGGGGTTTTCTTTTCTATCATTTTTTTCGTTCTCTTTCTTAGCATTTGTAACAGCAACCTGTAAATCATATAACAAAAGAGAAAATATGTAAAAAAAAAATTCAGACTACATTGTTTTGAAACCTGTTGGCCTCAATAAAAAAAAAAACTTGATAGCTGACCAATGACAAACGGAGTAACCAGACTTGTCGTTTCCATAACAACAACAAAAAAAATGGAGAAGGTGCTGATACACAGACTTGTGCTACTGTGCACAGCGAGTTAAATGAGATGTTCAGGGAATGACGGTTGGGGGAACTCTCTTAGTTCTTTCTAACGGTAGTAGCGCCGCTCCCTCTCTCTGCTCATTCTCTAGCTCGCTCCACCACCTCGTTTTATCTCGGACGGCTCCACATGGCACTCTTTAGTACTGTAGCAGTCAGCGGTGGAAGAAGTACTCAGATCCTTTACTTCAGTGAAAGTACTAATACCACACTGTAAAAATACTCTGTTACAAGTAAAAGTCCTGCATTGAAAAGGTTACTTAAAGGAAGGTAGTTTTTTAAACTACAAAAGCACCCTAGTCAACTTTTTCTCGTCAACAAAGACGCCAAGTGTGAACACGGCCGTAGGGATTAAGTGACAAGCTGTCAAGTGAGGGGTTAAGTTCTTAATCTCTATGGCAACGGGCGTCTGACTCACATCGCTCGTCTGGTAGATGACTTGTCCTGGAGGTCCGGGAGGCCCTGGAGGTCCAGGTAGCACTCCGTCTCGCCCTGGCAGACCCTGCCACAAAAATGGACATGAAATCATTCATAAGGAGAACAGAAGAACACACATTGACATAGTAAATATATGTATTGACGCATATTGCAGAAAACAAAAAAGTACTTTGGTTTGCGACACTGATGACCTTCCCATCATGCTTTGTGTTTAGTGCTAATTAGCACGTTAGCATGCTAAACTAAAAAGGCGTCAATGGTAAGCACATGGTAAACTTTACACCTGCTAATCGTCAGCGTGTTAGCCCCGTCATTGGGAGTGTGTTAGCATGCTGGTGTTAGCATTTAGCTCAAAGCACCGCTGCACCTCAGCAGAGCTTCGGAGAGCTGCGCAATCAAGTGTAGTAATATATGAAATGAAACATTTTACATTTTACGACACATTATAAATATATTACTAAATATAGGTAGATGAATATTATTTAATATCATACATATTTTATTTTGAGATATATATATATATATATATATATATATATATATATATATATATATATACATACACACACACACACACACACACACACACACACACACACACACACACACACACACACACACACACACACACACACACACACTATATATGTAGGTTGTAAATGTTATTCTACACTTGGACATTCTTCTACAGTTTTTTTTCCAGTAGTTGTTCTGGTTCTTTTGTTATCTAATTTTTTTTTATCTTATTTGTCTTATTTATAGTATATTTCTTGTATTTTCTGTATTTGTGTATGTCCTTGTAACTTGCTTTTCCAAGTTTATGATTAATAAAGTCCATCTATCCATCCATCCATCTAGATATATATGTATTAATTGCTTGCTTTTCCAAGTTTAGGATTAATAAAGTCCATCTATCCATCCATCCATCCATCCATCCATCCATCTATTAATTGGATGAAGCATAGACAAATGTTTGGGATTCGACCCCCTGCCACCAAAACATCATTTTCATTACAGCTTCAAAAACATATTGACATATTAACAGTGTACATATTCTTTTATATATTTTGCACATGACTCACCCTCTCTCCTTTCCCTCCTCTGTCTCCCCTTTCACCCTAAAAAGAACACAAAAGGAATATGATTAATGTGTCTAAACTACAGTAAAGAAGTCTCGTGGGGTTTGATTTCCAAAATCCCAGAATTCATCTGGCCTCCTACCGGCTGTC
Source organism: Perca schrenkii (assembly GCA_025617405.1). Taxonomy (NCBI): domain Eukaryota; kingdom Metazoa; phylum Chordata; class Actinopteri; order Perciformes; family Percidae; genus Perca; species Perca schrenkii. The sequence continues at coordinate 16,822,065 of CM046810.1, read as the reverse complement.
CTGTGAGCCCGTCGAGACCGGGTATCCCCGGAGGTCCTCTTGGTCCCTCTGATCCTTTGTCTCCATGGTTACCGGGCAAACCTGCCCTACCCTGGAAATCACAATACAACATTACTAATACTCATACTCATACTGGAGCGGTTAAACTACATTAAACCTTCAGAAAGGCTTGAATCTTATTTTGTTTAGATACAACTTGATTGGTTTATTTCAAGAATATACCTCAATTAATAATAATAACAGCTATAAATATAATAAAGCCACTAATTGCTGAAATTTTGAGAAGATAAAAGACACAAAGACATGCAGACTCTGCAGTATTACTTACAGGCAGCCCTGGGATACCAGCTGGACCCTGGAAGACAGAACACATGGAAACATGACGCAGGGTACTGTACAGACATCAGCTGTGTTCCAAACCGTTCCCTCATTCACTCACTCACTATTCCCTATATAGTGTTTATTTTATAGTGAACTATATAGGGAACGACCAAACCAGATTTCGGACACTACAAAGAAATGTCCAAGGGGTTCACTCATATATGCACAAGAATGTAGTAGGGCTGCCACCTCTTAGTCGATTAGTCGACTAATCGGTCGTTTTGGTCTTAGTCGACTAAGATTTCTTTAGTCGATTAGTCATTTTTTATGCTTATTCATGCTTATTTACTCATTTCCAAGAAACTTCTGAGCACATTTATGGTAAACACAAGATTTAAAGTGGTGCTTTTGCAGGATTAATTGTGGAGAAACTCAGTTTTACAGATGGTTAATTAACTACATTTATATTGTGCTTTTCTAGTCTTAACCACCTCTCAAAGCGCACAGCTCTGTCAATTAAATCAACTAATCGACAAAATCCTATAAGTGTTAGTTGACTAAGAATTTCTTTAGTCGAGGACAGCCCTAGAATGTAGATATGTAAGCACATGTTTAATGTGGCTTGAAGGGTTCTATCACGCCACTGAATTGAATGTCTCGTATGACAGGCTGCAAGGGACAATAACTGAACAACAATAAAGAAGGCTTCATGATTTTCAGGGTTTTAAAAAGATATTAACTGTGTTTGAAACCGTTCCCTCATTCTCTCGCTTATATATTGCGTTTATTGAATAGTGAACTATGTCGGGAACGACCAAACGAGATGTTGGACACTACACTGAAAACATGGTTGTGTCAGAACCGCTTATTTGTGTAACGGAGCCCAGCATCATGTGAACAAACCGAAACAAAATGACTTCTATTACGCCCCTTTAACAAACCGAGCACTCAGGAGAATATTAAAGGTTACATATTACATATGTTGCATGTTAAATGTCCACTGTGTAGAAACGGAAGCCCGCTCCATTTTTCCTTTTCAGTTTCCGCGGCTGATGCTTCTTCTACTGCTTCTCCTCCATGAAACACGACCGCGTTGCATCGTGGTATACGGGAGTCAAATGAAGGGTACATCGTATTTGCGCTCAAATTAGTTTTTGTGCATTGTGGGTATTTTATAGCGGACTACATAGTGAATGAAATGAACCGCGGAGAATTCGAACACCACTACAAAATGGCGAACACACATTCTTTCAGGAAGACTTCTAATAACTCCAGTCACCTCTCTCTCTTCCTAAAACTAATCAGCTGTTTAGAGGCGGTCACTTTTCAGTAAACCAACCGGATTGGCCACGAAATTCATGAGCCAATCACAGCATGACATCCTGCTTTAAACGTCTTCTCTCTGCTGCTGTCAGTTGTAATTTCAGGCAAACGTGCAACCCTCCTCCTCCCCTCCCACCTCCAGTCATCGTCACCCACGGCAACCTGAGTCCCCTTGCGGCAGACTGCTCCTTCGGGTCTGGTCTTGGGGCTCCTGCGCCACCATCACCAGTGTCTAGACTCTGATGTCTTGGCTTCTCTACCCCTTTAAAAAATTATTTTATAACGATGGAGTCTAATCTCCAAAGACTCTGTACATTTCATATTATGCATATGTACAATAAACCTTTGCATATCTGCAACAAAGTCTCCCCTGATTGAATATAGTGCACTGTTGCCATGATAGGGATACGGTTTCTAACACAGCCAAAGTTTCATGTATGGGTGAGTGCGTACCTGTGGTCCAGGTGGGCCACTGAGTCCAGACCAGCCGTTGTTCGTCTCGTAGCCATCCTGGTTACCGTGTAAGGAGAGAGGAGTAGAGGTCAGTGTTGTAGTCAAGACCACCTAAACCGAGACCAAGTCATCACCAAGACCAGAGTGTATCGAGACCGAGACAAGACTGTGGTCGCGCCCGAAATCTCCTCACCTGTACTACAGACTCAGCATGTACACTATTGTTTGACGTACTTTTGCCGTAAAAAAAACGCACTGAGCTGTAACTTTCAACGTCACTTCCTGAGAGCCTCCTCGCCGTTTGAAGCAAGGGGGTAAGCGAGCATCCGGAAAGCGTACCTCCTATGGGGAAATTCTAGGCTAACAAACCATCACCTGCCATTAGCATTCCATTGACTTCCATTCATTTTGGCGTCACTTTGACAGCGAATAACTTTACATCTGAAGCGTTTAAAGACTCTATTTGTCCGTTGTTTATTTCTAAAGAAACACGACAATGTATAAAAGGCTCCATTACCTTGTATCTCACGTTATGGCTCCGTAGCAGACGCTTTAATAAAAATAGGCTAATGATTGTGTCATGATCACGCGACTTACTGTCACACAGTAGAGGAATTACCGTATAGTACAGGAGAAGCTCACAGGCAGTTTTGACTTACATTAGCTGTTTAAGTTTAATTACTAATGTTAACTAGCATTTTAGTTAGCAATAATTAGCCTGTGCCTATGTTATCTCCTTACATATACCTACGCTCTCCGTCTCTGTAAGATTGGGAATGATTGAGATTTCTCTCGGCACAGCTACCAGAAGACTTCACACTTTCAGACACGTTGCTCACGTCACATCTACGTCTTCAAGCTCAGTTGGAGGCTGCGCAGAACGCTCAGCCATCACCGGAAAAGGGACTTCACTGGTCTCCGTCAAAGTCTATGCCGTCACTGTATCCATTTATTTTTACTGTTTATGACAGTAAAAATTCTATTGAACTGGCGCCCATCCCGGTCGCTGCGTTCTAACCCCAACCCTAACCCACGCAGCTGTGTGTGTGTGTGTGTTTACTTACATGACCAACGGCATACGGTGGCCCTGGTGGCCCGGGGGGTCCAGGGGGTCCAACTGGTCCCATGGGACCTGGAAGCCCTGCCAGCCCGATCTGCCCCGATGTGCCCTGCGCTCCTAGATCACCCTGAGCACCCTGAGGTGGGACGCACAGGTAGACACTCCTGTTATTAGCAGGTAGTGAGATTACCCTGAATGCAACAGCAGCAGAATAAGAGAGGAGGACGGAGGACAAAAAGGTGACGTGCATGAAACGTGTGCAGAGATAGAGACAGGTGTTAGGCAGAAGTCTTAACAACAACAGAAACAGATACAGTAAGATGTCACACTCGGAAAAAGTGATATTGTTGGCTAGTTTACTTTAGAATCAAACATCAGATTTGATAAACTACATGTGTTTTGAGTGCAGGAATCCTAATGTGTAAAGTAACTAGTAACTAAAGCTGGAACAGATGAATGTGGTGGAGTAAAAAGTACAATATTTCTCAGAGTAGAAGTAGAAAGTGACATGAAAAAGACTCAAGTAACGTACAAGTACCTTGTACTCAAGTACAGCACTGGAGTAAATGTACTTAGTTACATTCCAGCGCTGGAAAGCAAAGCACCTCTTGTCAGTGAAAGGTTTAGGAAATATAGCTTGGAGGATGTGGTTTCAGAAAAGTGGAATCATTCACAGCTGGTTAAAAACAAAGAGATGGAAACTGATTCAAAACTTTGGGAAAGAGGAAGGGAGGAAGGGAATCCCGGCAGCAGAGACCCCCCCTCCCCCCGGAGTACCTGTGACCCATTACACACCGTAGAGGATGGAGCAAAGTAAGAAAACAGGCCCGTGAAAAAGTTGGAGTCTTGCAAGGTTTGCTAGAAGAAGGCAACAAACAGGAAGGAGAGAATCTAGGTGGATGCACCAACCACAAATGTCCTCATTTTCATTTCAGTTCACTTAGTTTTTAAAGAAAAAGACACAGACTTTTAAGGTTAAAAAAAGAAAATCTGACTTAACTCACCTTTGCTCCAGCTGCACCAGGAAGACCAAGATCACCAGAGTCCCCCTAGAGAGGGATGTGATGCGATGAGAAAATGCGGTAACACATCCAAGACTTATGTGCGCATATTTGGCCAAGGGGTTTAAGGGTCTTTCCTCAAGAAAATGTTTTTTAATAAAATAAAATAAAAAAATAGGTGCAGCACCCGAGCCGGTTTTGGCAGCACCTAAGCTTAATGAATGTGAAATGTGAAATGCAGCAAAAAAAAAGCACCAAAAACTTTGAAGAAAACATTAATGGGACTAAAAGACTTTTTTCAGATCCAACGTTGTAGTTGGACTTCTTTAGCAAGTCTTGTTTTTAAGCTTTTTTAAATGTTATTTATTTATTTATTATCTGCTCTAGCTTTTCCAACATTTTAGACACATCATGATTATGATACGATGACGCCCCAACGGACAACTGGGTTGTTATATTTACTTGCCCTAAGTGGCGTTTTACTTTCCCCGGGCCATCGGGCAACCCTTAATGTTGAACCCTGCCTCATAGTGTGTCGGTATTATAAAGAGTTACCGAAAAGAGAAAAAGATTAAACAGTTCATAGATACGCTAGGAGCTTATAATAACTCGCTGAAATACCTCAACAAAACCTTAAGGCTCTGACACACCAACCTGACGGCCGACCGTCAGCAGAAAAGCCAGTCGGACCAATCAGTCGGCTCCACGAGGTCCAAAAAGTTCCTTGGAACACACCGAAGCAACGCCGACTTGAGCGTAGGGTCTGCGCATGCACAATACGTAATACGTCTCCATAACAGCAGGCGGCGCTAATCTGTATTGTCGCCCCAAAAAATTAAAACCGGCAGCTGATTGGGCGAATGCGTCACGTGGGTCTAGCTTCTCCCGAATTTCAAAGCCGGACCATAATGGCGGCTCGTTCGGAATACAATCTCGTATTTTACGAAAATAGTTCACCGAAACGTGTCTCTGAAAACATTTTAAGCGAGAAATAGGCCGTGCAGTTCCTGAATCGGTCTTCATTCATTTCAGATCGACAAAGGTCAGTCTGAAAGATTTTCGGCAGATTTTGAGAGGTGTTAGTCACGCTCCACCAATCAGATGGGTCATTGAGTCCGACTGCCCGCCTTCCCATTCAACAAGTCAAATCAACCCAAATGAAGGCCGACGGCTCCTCCGAATGACACACCGAACAGACTCGAGTCAGCGACCTCGCCAGACTGTCCCACGGCCGATAATCGGGTTGGTGTGTCAGCGCCTTTAGATGGATCGGGTTGGAAAAAAAAAGCAAACTGCACGTTTTTATCTGGAACTTGTGAGAAATATTCAGCAATCTCGCATCAGTCCGTGCATTCTCACCTTCTCTCCTCTGAGTCCGGGTTGACCAGGTTTACCGGGAGGACCGGGGGGGCCCTGAAACGGCACACGGGATAGGCACAAGCAATCAGTGTTTAAGAACGTGTTTCTATTTTTTGGTAACACCGACTCATTTCTAATCGATCATCTAATCGACTGAAAGACTAGACGTTTTTACGATGAAAACTGTGTCGCCCTACTCACCGGCAGACCGGGGACTCCGTCCTGTCCTGGTGGTCCAGGGGGTCCGAACACTAAGGGACCGTTGGGTCCCAGAGCCACTGATACCCCAGGGGGGCCGGGGGGGCCTGGGGGGCCCGGAGGACCACGGGCACCCTGGGTAACAAACCACAAAGTCATTACATTGTGTAAAAAGACCAAAACCCGGTTTATGTCATTGAGTACGTTTACATGCACATCCAATATTTCACGATTATTCCGAATATGACAAGATTCTGTATTTGATACAGGTCACGTAAACAACATCTACCAATCTGGATCTTCAGAATTGAGATTAAGAGGTGTATAATTGGGGTTTTAGAGGCATTCGTTGGACATCCAAACAGTTCGGTCAATCAACAAAGTTATTAATCGGCTAATCATTTATATTGTTGGCTAGTTTATAATAAAACATCAGATTTTATAAACTACATCTGTTTTGTGTGCAGAAATTATAATTTGTAAAGTAACTAAAGCTAAAGCTGTAACAGATGAATGTAGTGGAGTAAAAAGTAGAATATTTCTCTCTGAATATATAGGAGTAGAAGTAGACCATCTCTTATTAATATAATTTAAATGATCATCGGCGTACCAGGATTTTGTCCAGGTCTGGGAATCCCGAGCCCTCCATGTCAAAGAACGTCTATCAACACAGTAAAAAAACACATGAAAAATTGAAACAATAACTAAAACGTTAAAAAGGAGAAAGAAAGTCTGAAGTGTGTGGACGTACGGGCCGGTCCCCGGTGCCCGGTCCGGGCGGTCCTGGTAGACCTGGGGGGCCTCTGGGTCCGGGTTGACCCTCTCCAACCTCCCCCTGCAAACATTCACACATTATTAAAGCGGTAACAATCCGACAATCTGCTGTGCAATTAACTGTGTCCGAAATAACTGCGACTAACAATATAATTGTCTCTTCCGGTCAAATTTCTAAAAATATTTATTCATGAATTTATTTTTCTTTTTTTTTGCCGTTTAGGCCTTTAGCGGGGGCGGGACTTAAAAGCCTCTTTATTATCATAAAACAAAAAGGCACCGCTAAAAAAAAAAAAAAAGTTAGATTTTAAAGTGCCGTTTTCGGCTGATATTTTCTTTGAACTAACACAGAAAATCTCAGAGTGTCTTCGCGATACGTCGCAGCCTCTCACGATGGGTTTATTTTGCCAGCTTATATCGAGATGACAATTACATACACACAAAAAAACAACAATAGATATATTGTGCAGCCCTGCAAGACACAAAATAATCCATCCATCTTTATTCCACTCCAACCTTTTGGCCCTTAGCTCCAGCAGATCCTGTGTTTCCTGGTAACCCTCGTGGCCCAGCGGGACCCTGGGAAACGGGAGCAAAAAAAGAAAAAAATGACACCAGCAGTTTTTTTTTTTTTTTTTTTAATGAAATGATCTAGACACGCCTATGACCTTATTATGTTTTTACAGAAACATCCCATTGTGTTCAATACAAACAAAGATGCTTACAGCCTTTCCATCTTCTCCTGGATCGCCCTGAAAGATAAAGAACAACCAGTGAGGGACATTCATATAGAACAGGGGTGGTGAAACCTGCGGCTCTTTGCCTGCCCCTGTGAGGGCCTCCTGCACACTGGCTGCGTGGCGTGAGCGTGGCGTTTCTGCTGCGTGGCGGCTGCGTGGTGTTTTCTACGTCTTTACACACCAGAAAGGTGTCTGACGCAGTGCTGCTGCTGCTAACCTTGTCTGGAAACATGGGTTTCAGGTTTCCCATTGATAAAATGAAATACCATGTAAAACATAAATATATACTGATATGATTACAGCAATGACAACGTAGTAGGCTACAGAATATTTCGTTCTGTATTGACAGGTACAATATTTGAAAATCGATAATTATTTATTATTATTTTTTTAAATTACATTTATATCTGCATTTATGTCAAAACCTAGAGACTTTCAAACATCAAAATGTCATTTATTAAATGTATTTGTGTCAAAATGACATATAAACATCTTTAATTATTCTATTTTGCCTGGAAACGCTTCCAACACGCTTGCGTGTCGCGCAAAAAATAGGCGTCGGTCCTATTTGTAGCACGCACACGTTTTTGGCGCGGCTCGAGCCGCATCTCAGAAGTGTGTGTCTCGCAGGCAGCGTGCAAGCTCTAATCTGTTAACATGGGAGCCAAAATTTTTACTTCGTTAAACATTATCAATAAGTCAAAATGCAGTGTAATGCATCTGCCAATACTGCCAATAAATTCGCCAATAATGTTCAAATAACAAATAATGCAGCAGAGTTTTTGAAGACAGATTCTGCAACCTGAGGGAAAAACAGCCACAGATAACCTTCCTAATTAACCCTTTCACTGCTCAATCAGACGGTTTGAAAGCCCCTTTAGTGACAAATGAACCAGCGTCCAGATGATTGAACTTTCTGAGGATGACAGACAAAAATCTGTGTTGAGAGAAGGAACCACAGAGTTGTGAACACAGTGCCCACAGACGTTAAACAGGCTGCACTCAAATTAGTCTATATCCATGACATTTCACTTCCAGGATTGATCCGGTGCCGCCAGAAATTCTGCCGGATGACCCTCATTTTTGGCCCGATGTCCGTCCCCTTCCTCTGTCTCTGTGTTGGCGTTCTAACCTCCGGTGGATTTCTGAGGACTATGGTTAACTGCTCCTCAGATCTCTGCAGGGTAAATCCAGACAGCTAGCTAGACTATCTGTCCAGTTTTCTGTTGCTCAACTAAAACTACTTTTGAACGTCCACATGTTTCACCAAAACAAGTTCCTTCCTGAGGCTATTTAGCAGAGGCACTGTGGCTCTGTCCAGAGCGTGGCGCCGTCCAAGACAATTGTGATTGGTTTAAAGAAATGCCAATAAACCAGAGCACGTTTTTCTCTCCCATCCCAGAATGCTGTGTAGACTAGCCAGACCTTCCTCCGCAGCGCTGTAGAGGAAGGTCTGGCAACACAAGACTAAGCTGAAGTTAATGTTTATGTTTGCATCAACCTATGTATTAGGTTAGTGATATTCCACCACTAATATTCCGCGTCTAACTGCGTGTCAATCACTGCTCGTGCCCTCGCATTCATTCTCCCTTGTGGGGGGAGGGGCTTAGGAGACCGTTTTGGGCTTTAGCAGAAAGGGAGGAGGGACTGAGAAGTTGCCTATGTTAAATTTTTTTGGCTGAGTCCTGGATCTTCACAATCCTACCTACGGCACCTTTAAGGACCCCCGCGCAAAATGAGACGATTCATCTCCAGGGGTTTATCCTAAAAATACTCTGTACTCACAGGTTCTCCATCGGTTCCTGCAGGTCCTGGGGCCCCGTCTGACCCCGGTGGTCCCGGCGGTCCGGGGGGTCCAGACACCTGCTGCACCACAGAGCCATCCCCAAGCCGAACCACTTCTGCTGCAGGACCGGGGGGACCGGGGAGCCCCGGAGGCCCCGGGGCCCCACGTTCTCCTTTATTGCCGGAGTATCCGAAGCCAGAACTACCCTGGTGGGGAGGAAATGGAGAAGAGATATTCAGATAGGCCTGTAACAATTATCACATAATTGTTACACAAAAACATAAAAACACAACAACACACAAACATCCAAAACATCATGTCATGTCAAATTTCGTAGGAAAAAAAAAACTGTCAAAAGCATTAAAAAAACTTCATAAGCTGCTGAAAAAAGCATCAAATGGCGGAAAAAAACAAGAAATTAAAAATAAGTCAAAAAGCGTCAAACATGGGCGCCCGGGTTGCTCAGTTGGTAGAGCGTGCGCCCATGTTCTCTATTTGGATAAAACGGACCAAACGAGATAGGTGTGAAAGCAACGTAGAAAAAACTATAAGAATAAATTCTCCTGCCGTGTGAACAACGTTAACGTACCTTTGCACCTTTTTCTCCCTGAAATAAAGAAAGAAAAGACAAATATGTAATGTATAAGTACTGTATGCAGCTGATGACCCAGATACACAGAGGGAAGTTTCTACCTTCTGTCCGCGTTCTCCGCCCTGAGTCGACGAACCGGAGGAAGCGGTGCTGGAGCCCGAGTCTCCCTTCGGCCCTGCGGGGCCCGTGTCCCCCGCTGAGCCTTTCGCTCCTTTGTCGCCTTTCTCCCCTTTAGCGCCGCCGGGACCTGAAGGACGCGTCACATCAAAATAAATAAGGAACTTGGTTTTGGAGCCCGGTGTCGATACATCATGCAGAACAGAAGACGGTAATCAGCTCCACTTGTAAATGCATGCTCCAAACAAAAGCAAGAGTACACATGAACCCTGACCCCACATCTTATGCACTTAAAGGGTAACTTCGCTTTTTTTTATAACCCTATTTTCCCATGTTTTTGTGTCTAAGTGACTGATGGGAACAACAATCTTTGACATTGGTCCAGTATTAAGCGAGATCGCTGCAGTCGGCAGTCAGCGAAACAAGCTACAATGTAATTTAATGGGCAATTGTGCATCTTCAATTTACATCCACAAAAGTGCTTGTTTGGTCACTGACAGGCTCAGATTAATATTCTAAGGGTCTGACAACATTATGGAAAGGATTTCTAAGGAGGATTACCTTTCTGTTAAAGGGTAAGATCCTTTTTTTAAACATAACATCTGCAAAATTGCGTTTGCTAAACCCACCAGACTCCTTGAATATAAAACAGTAATTTTGGGATCATAAAACACATTTCATTCACAGTCGACAGAAACAAAATAAAACTGTGAAAAGCCGTTTGGGTCGTCTTTCCACTTTTCCATCCATCACAATCTAGTTTTGGTTGAAATAAAAACAAAGTTTACCGATTTACATGTGAAAATATGTTACACGCTAAAATTATAGTTTGTTTAAATGGAGTCTGGTGGGTTTAGCGCAAGTGACCTCAGAGCCGTTTCTGGTTAAACAGAAAGGTCTTAAAGAGGTTTTAAATAGGTCCATCTTTGTAAGTATCCTTTCCATAATGTTGTCACACACTTAGAATATTA
>CM046810.1:16753870-16806370 GCA_025617405.1 Perca schrenkii | reverse complement strand
ATAAGGACCATGTCTATAGAACAGGACATGTTCTACTGGTTGGACAGTATCAAATATATAAATAAGGACCATGTCTATAGAACAGGACATGTTCTACTGGTTGGACAGTATAAAATATATAAATAAGGACCATGTCTATAGAACAGGACATGTTCTACTGGTTGGACAGTATAAAATATATAAATAAGGACCATGTCTATAGAACAGGACATGTTCTACTGGTTGGACAGTATCAAATATATAAATAAGGACCATGTCTATAGAACAGGACATGTTCTACTGGTTGGACAGTATAACATATATAAATAAGGACCATGTCTATAGAACAGGACATGTTCTACTGGTTGGACAGTATAAAATATATAAATAAGGACCATGTCTATAGAACAGGACATGTTCTACTGGTTGGACAGTATAAAATATATAAATAAGGACCATGTCTACAGAACAGGACATGTTCTACTGGTTGGACAGTATAAAATATATAAATAAGGACCATGTCTACAGAACAGGACATGTTCTACTGGTTGGACAGTATAAAATATATAAATAAGGACCATGTCTACAGAACAGGACATGTTCTACTGGTTGGACAGTATAAAATATATAAATAAGGACCATGTCTATAGAACAGGACATGTTCTACTGGTTGGACAGTATCAACTATATAAATAAGGACCATGTCTATAGAACAGGACATGTTCTACTGGTTGGACAGTATCAAATATATAAATAAGGACCATGTCTACAGAACAGGACATGTTCTACTGGTTGGACAGTATAAAATATATAAATAAGGACCATGTCTATAGAACAGGACATGTTCTACTGGTTGGACAGTATAAAATATATAAATAAGGACCATGTCTACAGAACAGGACATGTTCTACTGGTTGGACAGTATAAAATATATAAATAAGGACCATGTCTACAGAACAGGACATGTTCTACTGGTTGGACAGTATCAAATATATAAATAAGGACCATGTCTATAGAACAGGACATGTTCTACTGGTTGGACAGTATAAAATATATAATAAGGACCATGTCTATAGAAAAGGACATGTTCTACTGGTTGGACAGTATAAAATATATAAATAAGGACCATGTCTATAGAACAGGACATGTTCTACTGGTTGGACAGTATCAAATATATAAATAAAGAGAACAGGACACAACTTTTCTTTCTCTTCTTTGAATCGTTCCATTTCGTTGTCTCTGCGCTGACGTGCACTAACATGTGCGAGTGGCACGGTAACTGGCCAATGAGACATGACCATTACAGCGTTTCAACCGGGCTCTGAATCAAACACAACTAAGCCACACAGCCAACGGACGGGACGCAGCGCTCCACAAAATAAACTAAATATTGCATACTTATCGCGACATTTTCAATATAATATTGCGCAACGTGATATAGCGATAACGTTATCGATCTATCATGCACCCCTAACACATACTGAACGCTAATATTTCACCCCGACTCATTGTTTGCAATCACCAGCACTGGAAGAAGTATTCAGATCCTTTACTTAAGTAAAAGTACTAATACCACACTGTAAAAATACTCTGTTACAAGTAAAAGTCCTGCATTGAAAATGTTACTTCAGTAAAAGTCTGTAAGTATCATCAGGAAAATGTAGTTAAAGTATTAAAGTAAAGAACAATCCTCCCAACCAGCTGTGTGTTTAATGGTCTAATGATCTCAGCGTGACTTGTAGCCGTTATATTGTCGGCTAGTTTACTTTAGAATCAAACATCAGATTTATAAACTTCATGTGTTCTGTGTGCAGAAATCTTAATGTGTAAAGTAACTAGTAACTAAAGCTGTAACAGATGAATGTAGTGGAGTAACTAAAGTAACTAGTAACTAAAGCTGGAACAGATGAATGTAGTGGAGTAACTAAAGTAACTAGTAACTAAAGCTGTAACAGATGAATGTAGCGGAGTAACTAAAGTAACTAGTAACTAAAGCTGTAACAGATGAATGTAGCGGAGTAACTAAAGTAACTAGTAACTAAAGCTGGAACAGATGAATGTAGCGGAGTAACTAAAGTAACTAGTAACTAAAGCTGGAACAGATGAATGTAGTGGAGTAACTAAAGTAACTAGTAACTAAAGCTGGAACAGATGAATGTAGCGGGAGTAACTAAAGTAACTAGTAACTAAAGCTGGAACAGATGAATGTAGCGGAGTAACTAAAGTAACTAGTAACTAAAGCTGGAACAGATGAATGTAGCGGAGTAACTAAAGTAACTAGTAACTAAAGCTGGAACAGATGAATGTAGCGGAGTAACTAAAGTAACTAGTAACTAAAGCTGGAACAGATGAATGTAGCGGAGTAACTAAAGTAACTAGTAACTAAAGCTGGAACAGATGAATGTAGCGGAGTAACTAAAGTAACTAGTAACTAAAGCTGGAACAGATGAATGTAGTGGAGTAACTAAAGTAACTAGTAACTAAAGCTGGAACAGATGAATGTAGCGGAGTAACTAAAGTAACTAGTAACTAAAGCTGTAACAGATAAATGTAGTGGAGTAAAAAGTCCAATATTTCTCTCTGAAATGTAGCGGAGGAGAAGTAGAAAGTGGCATGAAAAGAAAAAGTCTAAAGTACCTCAACATTCGGAATCAAGTACAGTACTGGAGTAAATGTACTTAGTTACTTTCCACCACTGGCAGTCGGTCATGAATGATTTTAGATTCCTCTGAAAGTAAAAGATTTACAAGAGCGCGGAGGGTTAGGTCTGCCCTTCCTGTTGCCTGTGAGCCATGTTAATAAAGTAGAGAGATTGTTGTACTCCCGGGGAACTGATCAGCCTGCAGCTACTGACCACATAGACTGTAAATTGTTGAAAATATCTGCTTCATACATTTCCAAATCTGTCTTTCATATTTTTAATAGATGCTCGATCAGCGGTGTTTGTCCGACATTATGGAAAGGACAGATTTCTCCTATTCCAAAAGACAAAAAGTCAACTTTTAATGGTCCAATCAGCAGGCCTAGCAGCATCTTACCTGTGCTTAGTCAACTTTTAGAAAGAAATTGTGTCCGTGCAAATTGAAGACTATCTTTCTAGAAATGGTTTAACCTCTATGTTCCAACATGCATCTAGAGCTGGTCACTCTACTGGCACCGCTATGTTACAAACGTCTGATAGCCGGCTTGCATCAACTGACCGGTCGATGCTTGTGGGCACAGTTGTGCTAGATTTCAGGGCTGCGTTTGACATGATTGATCATGATCTCCTAACTTAAACTTAAAAACTTAAACTTATGAGTTATGGTTTTAAACACTCAGCTATTTTGTGGTTAAGAAGTTACCTGTCGGTAGATCACAGAGAGTATATTACACAGCAAGGCATTAGACTGTGGTGTTCCACACACACACACACAGAGACACACACACACACGCACACACAGAGACCCACACACATAGAGAGACACGCACGCACGCACGCACGCACGCACACACACACGCACACACACACACACACACACACACACACACACACACACACACACACACACACACACACACACACACACACACACACACACCTGCTCTGTTAGCACACAGTGAATTACTCTGACTTTTCCACGTCCCGTGGGTGACATTTGGAGCAGGTTTTCATTAATTTCTGACAGAAATGTGATGAGCAAAACATCTCTTCAGCACTTGAGCATTTCCTCTGCTGGTACCCCAGAGTTTATAGCCTGGAAAAAAAATGGACTTCTCTTCCAAATGTTAGTGTGTAAAATAGGTGCATCTCTAATATACAGATGTTATAGTCTGTAAAAGTGATTATCTTGTTCACGAGTTACACAGCAGAAGATGTGAAGATGTGTACATTTACTCATTGAAGATAATGCTTCAGTTATATAATATACTCTAGAGTCTGTTTGTATGTCAGTAAAAGAATATTTTTATATACAAGGATGTTGTTCTTCATCATATTCATAGTCAAATATGTTTCAAACCTGCACGTGGATCTTCTGAAGTCTGTATTTTAAAGTGTAATGATTACTTCTCCAAATGCAGATAAAAAGTGCAGCCTTCTTTTGTCCAAATTTAGAACACACAAAAAAGCAATTCAACATTCCTGGACAAATTGTTTTTTCCCGGAACCCCCCCCTCCCCCCCCCAAAAAAACCCATTTGAAAACATGTTACAAAAAACGTCAATAGTGTCAATTCTCAAGTACTGTATTTAAAGTGCTATTTGGCTTTTTCCCTTTCCTTTATTGTGTTATAAATCTTTTTTGTGCACGTTATAGGTTTACAAAGTGAAAAAGCCCAAAGTCCCCCCCAAAGGGACTTCCCATCTCCAACAGAAAACACTATTCACCAACTGCTCCAAACAGCTTGATTGTAGTCCAGCCTTTACTTCAGACACCAAGTGGGTCACTTTGTAACACGTTATAATGCTCACCTAGCTGCTAGCATGGCACGCCCTCATACTCTGCTTCTGACTGGCTAGTAGTCCTTACCTAGGTACTGTCAGGGCACGCCCTCATACTCTGCTTCTGACTGGCTAGTAGTCCTTACCTAGGTACTGTCAGGGCACGCCCTCATACTCTGCTTCTGACTAGTTAGTAGTCCTTACCTAGTACTGTCAGGGCACGCCCTCATACTCTGCTTCTGACTGGCTAGTAGTCCTTACCTAGTACTGTCAGGGCACGCCCTCATACTCTGCTTCTGACTGGCTAGTAGTCCTTACCTAGGTACTGTCAGGGCACGCCCTCATACTCTGCTTCTGACTGGCTAGTAGTCCTTACCTAGGTACTGTCAGAGCACGCCCTCATACTCTGCTTCTGACTGGCTAGTAGTCCTTACCTAGTACTGTCAGGGCACACCCTCATACTCTGCTTCTGACTGGCTAGTAGTCCTTACCTAGGTACTGTCAGGGCATGCCCTCATACTCTGCTTCTGACTGGCTAGTAGTCCTTACCTAGGTACTGAGCATGTGCGACTCCCAAAAAAGATGCAACAGAAGTGGGATGTCTCACTCTGTAGCTAAAACAGAGCTCAACACACAGGGTGAAAAGAGGAGCTGCAGCAATGTGCAGTACAACAAATATATGGTGTTTTTTGAAAATTAAACCATGTAAACCTATTCTGATATAAGCTCTAAATACAATTATGAACCTGGAAATGAGCATAATATGAGCACTTTAAGTTACATATTCAATGCAGGACGTTTACTTGTAACAGAGTATTTTTTCACAGTGTGGTATGAGTACTTTTACTCATGTAAAGGATCTGAATACTTCTTCCACCAATGGCCCGTTTACAGTTTTAACACCACATCATTTGGTGTTATTCTAACGTTACCTGGAACTTGTCGGTGTCGGCTCCTCCTGCCTGACCCACAAAGATCCCGGCGCCCGTGTCCAGCTCCATGGGATCCGGCGAACGCTCAAACTTCACCACCTGCGGCTCCGAGTCGCAGCCCAGGTAGAAGGTCACCTGCTCCTCGAAGACGGCGAGCGAGAAGCGACTCCAGGTGTCCACCAGGCTCGGCACCTGGAAGCTGGCCGCCTGGTACGAAGCCTCCGAGTCGGGCTCGGTGTAGAAGAACTGCACCGCCTGGCGGCCGGAGCGAACCGCGCCGAGCTTGACGCCGATGTACATGAGCCTCTGGGGCCCATCGGTGATGGAGAAGAGGACGGCGGCCGCGGGGGTGGACGGCTTGACGTGGAAGAGGAGAGAGAAGTGGCGGTGGAAAGGATTGGGGACGTGGGCCAGGGCCGGCTGCCCCGACACCGCAGCGGGGGTGAAGACGTAGGCCGTTTCTCCCCCCGGCCCGTAGCTGCGGCCGATCTCATCCGGTGGCGGGTCTCCGATTAGCTGGAGCAAAGAGATGCCTGCAGGAAAGGGGGGGGGGAATTCAGAGTCAGAAAGTTAACCCTCGTATGGTCCTCGGGTCAAAATTGACCCGTTTTTATAGTTGTTTTTTTTTTTTTCAGAAATATGGGTTTTTTCAACCATATTGCCCAAAAATAACATGGATGCATGCATGTCTGTTGTATGGATACATTCTTCACAGGTCAAAATAATGATTACTTCCATTTATTCAATTTTATAGCATTTGAAAAAAAAAAGGTTTAAATGGTTTCAAAACTAAACTCTGACATAAAGCAGTCTGTGATCCACTCAACATCCTCTGATCTTAACTATTAGTCAACATCATTCATAATTTCTGCTTCTTTTTTACTCAAAATGTAGGCATAATGTCATAAATTAGGTTAATCACCATGAATAAAAAAAAAAAAACATTGGAAAAGTGACAAAGAGGTCAGTTTCAAGCACAGAAATGATGAAAAGTTATTTAAAAATGGAAAACTTAGAAAGTGTTAATGTTTTGGTGGCTCAGACAGGGGGAGGTCAAAGGGGGGTTAGTGCTATGCGGGGGGAGCACTTTTTTCAAATTGTTTGTCGCCGTTTTTCAGGAGTGGGGGAAAAAAATCAATACAGCATAGGATCGCGGTATTTTCCGTGGCAATACTCTATCGATACACAGACGCCATTGGGGACATAATTTGAAATTGGGGACATAATTTGAAGTGGGAAAAAAAGGTCATAAATTGCAATATATCGCAGAATATTGCAATATGTTTAAAATCGCAATAATATCGTATCGTGATGATATTGTATCGTGAGGCCTCTGGTGATTCCCACCCCTACCGTTTTTGAAGTTTGTCACTTTTTGTCGTTTTTTGTCACTATTTTCGACCTTCCTTCCTTCCTTCCTTCTACGGTCTTCTTTTTTTCTCCAAGTTTGTCGAAGTTTATGTCACTTT
Organism: Perca schrenkii; assembly: GCA_025617405.1. NCBI lineage: Eukaryota > Metazoa > Chordata > Actinopteri > Perciformes > Percidae > Perca > Perca schrenkii. Next base: position 16,799,568 of record CM046810.1, on the reverse strand, counting down.
TTTCAAAAAACAATTCCAACTTTTCCAAGGTTTTTGTCACTTTTTTCCAAGTTTCTACTTTTCTCGGTGGCTTTTTACAAAGTTTCTGTCGCTGTTTTCTAAGTTTTTTATACTATTTTCCACCTATTCTTGCCTTACTTCTTTCTTTCTACCCACTTTTTACAGTTTTTGTTGCCTTTTTTCATTAACATTGAAATGTTTTTCAGTTTGATAAATCTATCGCTGGTCAGGGGATACTTGGCTTAAAAACACAACTCAAATGGGGTACATTATTGAAAAAACGTTTGAGAACCACTGGGTTAGGGTGTGTTAAAACTTGGTAAAATGCACAAAGTTTTCACTGCAGGAAGAACAACGAGTTTAGGAGAGTGCTTTAAATGAGTCAGCGACTCGACTGATCCGCCCCAGTGGCTCTGCATCAACAAACAGTAAACCACGCTGACCCCCCAGGGTCAAACTGCAAGCCACGGGTCGGATCGCTCAACACTGGCTGAAATCAATCTGCTTTCTTAGCAATAAAGCTGGAACCATTCCAAATGTTTGCTGTACAATTAAGTGTCTCAGAAATAATTGCTGTTAACAATATAGTTGACTCATGTTTTGAGAGGGGGGGTTTTTTGGGACCATTTTTTCAATGTTTTTGTAGCCTTTCTGGAGGGTTTTTGTTGCTTCTTTCTGAGTTTTTGTTGTCTTTTTTTCCAGTTTTTTTCTGTCATTTGTTGCATTTTGACATTGACAATTTTTCCGAGGTTTTTGTCTCTTTTTTCACATTTATTTTTTTTAATCTACAATTTTTTTCTATGCTTTTGTTGCTTTTCTCAATACAAGCAGACATGTCCCGGGATGTTCCCCCGCCAATGTTGAACCCAAAGTTACACGCTTGGTGTATAGGGTCGTGTGTGTGTTGTTGTGCCTGTCTGTCTGTCTGTCTGTGTGTGTGTGTGTGTCTGTGTTGTGCATGTCTGTCTGTCTGTGAGTGTGTCTGTGTGTGTTCCAACAACTAACAATTGAAATAATAATAACAGTATATAGTACTAATATAATTACAATTAGGCATATCTAAACAAAACCAACCATGACCTAACTATCGCTGGATTCCAGTTCCTAAGTTTCTATTTTCGACAGGTTCTGTAAGGCTGGGGGTGGGGGGGTTCAACTTGATGTGAAGAAACTGCTGATGTTTTAGTTCCCATAGATTATATTCTCATAAATCAGAATCACAAGGGAAGAAAAAGGTCCCGTCTCTGAGGACACTTCCACTTAGTGATCTCCTGGGGGCGGCCTGTCGTCGCAGACTCACCACAGAAGAGAGCCGAATGTACCAAATGTCTGCATTTAAAGTCACAGAGGGGGGGTTTCCCAAGGTTTATTAATGATGTGAAAGTTTTAAATACATCTGAAGTGTTCAGTCAGAGAAAAGTAAAAGTAAAACTGTAACTTTGACAAAGACTCCGTTTGAGTTTAAAGGACAAATCCGGCGCAAAATGAACCTGGGGGTTAAAATAACACGTGTACCGAGTCAACCGTTCTCTGGGATATGTTTTCATGCTAATCAAATGTGACCAGTTTTAGCGCAAACCGCTAATTAGCTTATAACGCTAGTCGTCGAGGCATGCTAAAGTAAAAAGAAATCGCTATTTCTACACCACTAACAAGGCTCAAAATATCACCACACTCCCACGGTAGCATAATGAGGGTCCCTACATGTTAACCGAAGCATTGAGAACTTTGTAAGTGTACAGACAGTTTATTAAAAACATCGTTTAGAAAGACAGAACCGTTCACGTATACAGGCGCCATCTCGGGAAAACAGTCATGAGCAGTCGAACGACGAACGGCGTGCAACCACTAACCAGTAACATGGCTCAAGTCAAGTATTCAGATCCTATACTGCAGTAAAAGTACTCATACCACACTGTAAAAGTCAGGACAATGGAGTTAGTAGTATTAAAAGTAAAAGCCTCGATGCAGACAAATCCTCCCATTTTAGAAAGTGGAAACAAAGCATTGAAAGCGTCCAAAAATGCTTCAAAAAGGGTCACATAGAGCGGTAAAATCATCCAAAAAAAGGGTCCAAAGAGTCAACAAAGGTGTCAAAAAAAGTGTTAAAAGTTTGTTTGTCCAAAAAACCTCAATAAATGTGACAAAAACTCTGAAAAAAGCAATACAACTGTTGAAAAGGCACAAAAAACATGGAAAAAGCCCTGTTTTAATTATTATTATTACACCCACCACCCCGTAAATTACACCTATGGCTGGACTTGTAGCCGTTATATTGTTGGCTAGTTTCATTTATAATAAAACATCAGATTTTATAAACTACATGTGTGCAGAAATGTATAAAGTAACTAGTAACTAAAGCTGTTACAGATGAATGTAGTGGAGTAACTAAAGTAACTAGTAACTAAAGCTGTTACAGATGAATGTAGTGGTGTAACTAAAGTAACTAGTAACTAAAGCTGGAACAGATTAATGTAGTGGAGTAACTAAAGTAACTAGTAACTAAAGCTGGAACAGATGAATGTAGTGGAGTAACTAAAGTAACTAGTAACTAAAGCTGTAACAGATGAATGTAGCGGAGTAACTAAAGTAACTAGTAACTAAAGCTGGAACAGATGAATGTAGTGGAGTAACTAAAGTAACTAGTAACTAAAGCTGTAACAGATGAATGTAGTGGAGTAACTAAAGTAACTAGTAACTAAAGCTGTAACAGATGAATGTAGTGGAGTAACTAAAGTAACTAGTAACTAAAGCTGGAACAGATGAATGTAGCGGAGTAACTAAAGTAACTAGTAACTAAAGCTGTAACAGATGAATGTAGTGGAGTAACTAAAGTAACTAGTAACTAAAGCTGTAACAGATGAATGTAGCGGAGTAACTAAAGTAACTAGTAACTAAAGCTGGAACAGATGAATGTAGCGGAGTAACTAAAGTAACTAGTAACTAAAGCTGGAACAGATGAATGTAGTGGAGTAACTAAAGTAACTAGTAACTAAAGCTGTAACAGATGAATGTAGTGGAGTAACTAAAGTAACTAGTAACTAAAGCTGTAACAGATGAATGTAGTGGAGTAACTAAAGTAACTAGTAACTAAAGCTGGAACAGATGAATGTAGTGGAGTAACTAAAGTAACTAGTAACTAAAGCTGGAACAGATGAATGTAGTGGAGTAACTAAAGTAACTAGTAACTAAAGCTGTAACAGATGAATGTAGCGGAGTAACTAAAGTAACTAGTAACTAAAGCTGTAACAGATGAATGTAGCGGAGTAACTAAAGTAACTAGTAACTAAAGCTGTAACAGATGAATGTAGCGGAGTAACTAAAGTAACTAGTAACTAAAGCTGGAACAGATGAATGTAGCAGAGTAAAAAGTCCAGTATTTCTCCCTGTAATGTAGCGGAGTAGAAGTATAGAATCCAACCGGAGTGCGAGCGTGGGGCGCACCGGGTGGTCCACTTCCCACCGAGGGCACCTGCTATTGGTTAATCCCACAGTGGCACAGCTGCTGCAGCTGTTGCACCAATCAGGCGGCTCAAATTGGGTTGGTGGAATTCAGAGCTGTAACAATTCAACATTGTTGCTGCGCAATTAATTGTCTCAGAAATAATTGCGATTAACAATATAATGGTCTCTTTCAGTCAAATTTAAAAAGATGTTTTTATGTATTACTTATTTAAACAAATGAAAGTTATGAATGAATCCTAGGAGACATCTTTTGGGTATATATATATATATATCTCTGTCATGTGACCCAGATAATGTAATAACACAAACACACACCTCTTTATTATCATCATAAAACATAACCCCCTCCCCCCACACACACACACACACACACCCCTTGTTGTTTTTGTTGCTATGAATATGTTTAGGGTCAAGTACCAACAGTCTAACAATTTAAATAATAATTATAATATACGGTCTGATCAATAATCACTTATATAATTACAATTTGGCACATCTAAACAACATCACTGATTACCAGTCATACGCCTAAAGCCCTTAGCTAATATTAGCGGTTAATTTGGTTAAACAAAGAAACCGTGATTATGGAAAAAGATTGACAATTAGACAATGATGTAATCATCGTTAAAGGCCTACTGGAATTCCATTTTTTTTTTTACATGATAAATGACAATAGGGAACCTTTTCTTCTGCACCAGCATGTGAATCCTGTTTGACTTTGTGCACAGTGTACACATTCACATCTGGAAGCTATCCAGTAAAACCGCAGCTCTCCCACTGAACAGCCCAGTCCTGAACAACAACTACAGCATGTCTGCAAGCTATCCTTTCATACAGTACCCAGACACACACACACACACACACACACACACACACACACACACACACACACACTCACTTTTTCCAATTTCTCTATCTCAGTTGCAATCGCACGTCTCCGGCTCTGAACTTATTTCTGTTTTTCACGTTAAACAAATGCAAAACAAGCAAGATGATTAACAGACCACGAACTAGGCAACTGTTTTTGTAGTTCACTTCTACATAATTTCCCCCATTAAGGCCCCCCCACCACCACCACCCCCTCCCCCCTCCCGATGTGGAACCCAAAGTTACGCCCTTGGTTACTGCTATTGAATATGACTATTTTACCAACACAGACCATGAACCGTTTACTTCAAGTCAGTGACCAGATGTTTTTATATTTTTTTTTCGACTTGGCTGTTCTCCAAAGCCCAGATGGAAGCTGGCATGTACCGACCATGCTGCTGACCCTGCTTCTGTCTCCTCCCTTCCTCCCTTTCTTCATGCTAACCCACGGCCAACTGTATGGCCGAACGACACAGCGACGTTCCACAGCCCTGAAGGCATGGGCAAATAAGATGTGACCTCATGTATTCTGTTACAGAGGGATTACTTCAAGTGCCACGTCCGTATTTTCCAACATTTAACCCCGGTGAAACCCAATGCCTGTTTTACCGTGTGAAGAACGAAGATACTGCCGGTGGAGAGAGACTCAGACGGACAGACAGATGGAGGCAGAGGAAGGAAATGCTTGTCAGATGTCCATGGGAAAGTGGATCATTAGGGACTTTTGATAGGATGCGCACAGACTGCATCAGTCCCAAAAGCCTGCACAGACCCAACATGCCAGTTTAAAAAAAACAGCCCGAAACGTCATTGTGGGACTGGTGGGATTCCTCCAGAAGTTAAGGAGTGTACAGTGTCTCTCAAGGGGCAAAAAAAAAAAAAAAAAGATTCCCTGAAGGATAAGAAACATCAAGAAAAGAGGCACAAAAAATACCTTCAAAATTCAGATTATGCATCCCTTGGAATCTCCTTAAACTGGACCCAAAACACCTTTCATTGATCGAAGGAGGCGATGACTCAGACTGTAGGTTTGAGGTTTTTGGGACGGAACGCAATGTTGTTCATAGGCATCGACTGATACTGCTTTTTTTCAGGGCCGGTACTGATTATTAGTAGTTAAAGGTCCAATATGTAATATATTTAATGTAATAAATCCAAAAATTACCCCAATTTGTCATCAGATTAGAGCTGGGCAATATATCGATATCGTGATATGAAACTAGATATCGTCTTAGATTTTGGATATCGTAATATGACATAAGTGTTGTCTTTTCCTGGTTTTAAAGGCTGCATTACAGTAAAGTGATGTCTTTTTCTGAACTTACCAGACTGTAACTGTTCTATTATTTGCCTTTACCCACTTAGTCATTATATCAACATTACTGATGATTATTTATCAAAAATCTCAGTGTGTAATATTTTGTGAAAGCACCGATAGTCAACACTACAATATCGCTGCGGTATCAATATCGAGGTATTTGGTCAAAAATGATTTTCGCCGTATCGCCCAGGCACATCAGATATTAAGGAAACATGCTAAGATGAAAAACTATATTATATAAATTACATTTATATCTGCATTTATGTCAAAACCTAGAGACTTTCAAACATCACCATGTCATTTATTAAATGTAGTCGTGTCAAAATTACATAAAAATCTTTTCCCTGGAAACGCTTCCAACACTCACATGAAAAATAGTTGCGTTTTCGGTGCGGTCCACGCCTGAGACGTGCGTGTCAAAGGTCTGACCTTTTAATATGGGAGCCGAAATAAAAAACGGACACGCCACGCAGCTGACACGCTCGCGTCACGCAGCCCGTGTGCAGCAGCCCTTACCTACTAGAGCAGGGGTTTGCGGTTAACCGCCATACCACGGTGATGCGTTGCTTCTTCACCGCGGTAAGAAAAAACTATACCGTCACAGCCCTACTCAATACTATAGAGGCAATTTTTGTCGGTGCCTAGAGAGTATAGAACTCGATACCCCTGCCCTACTTAAGAAACAGAAATGTTAAGTCCTCAGTGTCTCTTTCTGACACCAAACATGCCAGTTAAACCAGCAGGTTCAACCATTAACACCCCCCAGCTGTAGTTGAACCTCTGGAGACTGAAAACCAACTGGACTTCACGCCACCGAGAAGCCGAGTGGCGTCAGTCAACGCTTCAAAACGGAGGCGACGCAGCTGTGACATCTGCGGCTTCCCTCTGCTCCACGGTCAGACTTTAATCCACGTTTAAATCAACGCAGAGCAATTAATCCTAACTGACGGGGTGGGGGGGGAATCAGTGAGGATTTCAGATGACATCACACAGCAGGTGGTGGTGGTGGGATTTTTTTTGTTCTCATCCAGCATTTTCTTAAGCTGTGAAATGGTCTGGTTTCTTGGCTGCAGTCCAAATGAAATGTTGTTGCTGTGTGGAGAATGCATTCGGGCAGTGTGGAGAAATGAAAGCTGCAACAGATACCATCAACTATAAGCTGCTGATGGAATGTGTGCATACTTTCCTGTTTTTTGGGGGGGGCTTTTTTAACACTTTATTCTTTACATTTCTTTTTTTTTTAAACACTGGATTAAAAGTTATGATCGGTTGGGGGAAATCACAAGGAATTTCTAAACGGTAACCATGATTTCTCGTCTTCAGTAAGGGTCGAGCTCCAATAAACGCTGGACACTTTCCACAAAGTAACCTCATAGTATCTCCCTAATAAAGAAATGATAAAAAAATTTGGGGAAAAAACATTTACTAGCTTTTTTTTTGCTGTGAGTTAGATGAGGAGAAGGACGCTCCTTGTCTTGCCTGTTGGGATGTTCGGACACCGTTCCGGACACATCCGGTCTGACGCAGTTTCCTGTCTTTTCACTGTGCTTTTCCGGCGCTACGTGTGATTTTTCATACATGTACATGGACTAATTAGTGTACAAAAGTGACTTTGATGGTTGAAAGCAGTAAGAACACTCTGGGTGACACTCAGGTGGCGGTTTGATTTTACATTCAAAATGGGCATTAAAAGGTCCAACGTGTGGGAATTTCTCCCATCTAGCGTTGAGCTCATACAGTGGTATGCAAAAGTTTGGGCCCCCCTGTAAATTTTCATGATTTTCCTTTATAAATCATTGGTTGTCTGGATAAGAAATTTCAGTTAAATATATCATATAGGAGACAAACACCGTGATATTTGAGAAGTGAAATAAAGTTTATATGATTTATGGAAAGTGTGCAAGAATTATTTAAACTAAATTAGGCATTTGCATAAATGTAGGCACCCTTGTCATTTTATTGATTTCAATACCTTTAGCACTAATTATTAGAACTCACAATTGGTTTGGTAACCTAAGTTACCCTTGACCTCCATACACAGGTGAATCCAATCATGAGAAAGGGTATTTAAGGAGGCCAATTGTAAGTATTTCTCCTCTTTACATCTTCTCTGAAGAGTGGCAACATGGGAGCCTCAAAACAACTCTCAGATGACCTGAAAACAAAGATTGTTCAACATCATGGTTTAGGGGAAGGATACAGAAAGCTGTCTCAGAGATTTAAGCTCTCAGTTTCAACTGTGAGGAACAGTGTGAGGAATTGGAAGACCAGAGGCACAGTTCTAGTTAAGGCCCGAAGTGGCAGACCAAGAAAAATCTCAGATAAGCAGAGGCGCAGGATGGTGAGAACAGTACCAGTCAAAGACCTACAACATCATCTAGCTGCAGATGGTGTCATCTGCAGTGCATCGTTCAACTATTCAGCGCACTTTACACAAGGAGATGCTGCATGGACGAGTAATGTGGAAAAAGCCTTTTCTCTGCACACGCCACAAATGGTGTCGCTTGAGGTATGCTAAAACACATTTGGACAAGCCAGCTTCATTTTGGAATAAGGTGCTGTGGACTGATGAAACTGAAATAGAGTTATTTCGGGTCAGAGTATGGCCAAGAGTACCGCACGGCTAATTCACCGGCTTAGCTTCCCGTTGCTGACTCCTGTAAAAACAACGCTAAAGTAAACAGTTAAAACGATATGCCGTTTGAACAGAATATTAATAATAATTTGATAGAAGAGCCAAAAAGTGTCAGAGTGTGGACATGGTTGCGTTAAAACTTCTCGTTCACAGCCACAGAAGCCGTTATACAACTGTTCTACAAGCTTACTAGTACGCCTGACGACTAGTAAACTACACTCTAACCATGTATCGACAGTTGTGTGACTGTATATTTTAATAGAAATTGTCCTTAGAACACGATTTATGGTTGTATTTCTGTTAATTTACATTTCAAATTGCATCATGGGACTTTTTATCTGCCCCCCGACAACTAATGTAGCTGTTCACAACACCGTTATCGTGAGAGAATTTTAAATAACCGAAAATGTATTTTTACTACAGCTACTCATCAAATTTCTGTTTTTAAATTATGGGACAAAGTCCGGATTAATGAGCTGACAGAACTTCTACTGTTATTCTGTGGATTTATTTCTTAGAGTGCATGTTAAAATTGGTGAGCTCCTCCTTTACAGTATCCTTTTGTGCTCTCTCTCGCACTGTTTTCCGCTTTCGCTGCCGTTGCCATGGCTGCAGCAGCCGCAAGCAGCTCACCACTAACTAACTGGAAATGGAGCAAAAATGTCCAGGCAAACAGGAAGGACTCTGACTCATGATCATCCTTTTCATTGTAAATTGGCCCAATAGGCAGTTTAAAGCGTTTAAAGGGTTTTTCACAAACTGACTGTGGACCACTTTTCCTCTAAAGAGCATAAAAGTCCCTCTCACACTTTGTCCCACTCTCCGTCTCTGCTCAGCTTTTAACCCTTGTGTTGTCCTCCCCTAGCCTGGGCTCTGGAACTCACCATTCACCACGCTCAATCCGAGGGGGCGGGATAAACAGTTTTCTTTCAAATTCCCTCTGCACGCAATAGGATAGCGCTATAACCAACCAGAGCAACTAAGAAGGTAGCGGAGCTAGTTGATAGATTAAACTTTAAACTCTGAACACATCTTCCTTTTTTAAGAATGACTTCAGTGCCGTTCTTTGTTAGTCTAGAAATCTAGACGCACCCTAGCGGCAGAAAATATAATCTGCAGCCAGGGGGGTCTAGGCACTCTCCGTTGGCTTTCCACCTGGAAAAACCAAACTCTGGTCAGGCCAATCACATCGTGTATAGAGTCGGTGGGCGGGGCTTATGGCTGCTGCTGCTGGCGAACAGTGGTTTTCTGGAAGACTTGGAGTTCAGCTTTTCTTTGAGAGAAGGACAAAGAACGGCATGTGTTCGGAGTTTAAAGTTGAATCTATCAACTAGCTCCGCTACCTTCTTCGTTGCTCTGCCTGGTTGTAGCGCTGTCCTATTGGTGCAGAGGGAATTTGAAAGACAACTGTTTATCCCGCCCCTCGGATTGAGCCCTGCCAATGGTGATAGGGCTGCAACGATTCCTCGAATAACTCGAATAATTCGATTACAAAAAATGCTCGAAGCAAATTCTTTGCCTCGAAGCTTCGTAAAATCAATGTAATTAAGGTTGTACGGCTCACTGTGTTTCCGCACGGAGGATTATTACTAGCGCACATGAGGTTTGCGCTTCTGCGGACACAACACAAGCACAGACAGTATATAAACACAAGACGGCCCCGATTACAAAAATAGCGAGGGTCTAAGAGGGGAGACAGGCGAGAGAAAATCACAGATAATTTGGGATCATTTTAAGCTGCAAACATGCTGCTACATCATCTCCGTAACAAACCTCCAGTGTACTCATCCATTCCACGGAGCCAACCCGACACAAGGTAGCTAACGTCTGCTGCTCTCGTCCACCGCCCTGTTTACACAACTAGCCTACAGCATGCTACTCTGCTAATAGCCATGTTTTACCAACAAGCTAAAACGAAAGCTGTCGGTTTGTAGTCTAACTGTTTATTAGTTTGCTTCTAAATGTTTGGAAACTTAGCCGCTGCCGGAGACACAGCGGCTCCTCCCCCCAGCATGGCCACTTAATATGCACGTGAATGACGTCATCATGCATTCTTTATTCTTTCACCTCACCATAGATAGATCTATGCTCCTCACTGTGTATTAGGCTTCTGAGAATGTGTCCCCCAGAACAGTGTAGTTGAGTAGCCCTGCTGTAAACCCTCTGGTCAGTGAACAGCTCTTTTGCATATCCAGTGTAAAGAGCCAGAGGCAAGAAGGGGAATGGGGTGAAAAATATTAACATTTGGGCCACCAAAAATGTACTATTGTAATGTTTTTGTTTTTTTAAGGGTCTTGGAATTTGGCAATCATTTTTTTTGCTTTTTTCTAAAAAGGAAACCTGTCTTTGTATATATACACAAGCTACAGGTTTCCTTTTTTTTAGTAAAACGGCAATAATAAATATTTACTATTGCTGCTTACTAAGTGTTTCTTATCCGATTACTCAATTAATCGATGGAATAATCGGTAGAATATTCGATTACTAAAATAATCGATAGCTGCAGCCCTAAATGGTGAGTTCCCAGACCCAACATATGGATGTGGGTCTGGCTTGTCATGCTAGGTCTTTGTTCTTTTCTCAAAGAAAAGCTCAACTCCAAGTCTTCCAGTCTTCCAGAGTCGCAAAGCAGATTTCAAAAGACCGCTGTTCCCAGCAGCAGCAGCCGTAAGCCCCGCCCACCGACTCTATACACGATGTGATTGGCCTGACCAGAGTTTGGTTTTTCCAGCTCGCAAGCCAAGTTGCTAGACTGACCCTGGCTGCAAATTGTCTCCGCTAGGGTGCGTCTAGATTTCTAGGCTAGTCTTCCCCGTCGACCATGCAACTTTTTGTTTTTCTGGGTCAAAATGTAAAAAAATAAATTCCACCATTTTGGTCGTCTTTTGTCACACAAGTTACGGTCAATATTTTTCTGGGTTTTTTTAAAGACTTTTTTTTTTTTTTTTTTAGCTTTTCTCATGTTTTTGTCACTTTTCCGGACATTTTTGAAGATTATCCTGATGTTTGTGTCACTTTTTTTTGACAATTTTTTCCTAGGTTTTTCAACATTTTATCAATTTTTCTTTACATGCTATAAAATTGAATAAAACACCCAAATTCAATGAAAGTAGTGAAAAGATTTATTTAACTTGTGAAGAGCGTTGTACGGAACCATCCATGTTATTTTGGTTGAAAGAAACCCATATTTCTGATATAGAAACTTTTTGAAAATGGGTCAGATTTGAGGAGGGAGGGTTAACGGTTGGCACAAGTGCCTAATTACCGCCCATCAAGTGTTACTGGTCGGAGAGGGTAGGCGACTGGCCGTGCCCTCTGACCCCTGGGGGAGACGTCGAGCCGCCCAGTCTCATCCCAGTCACAAGGCTCTCTTGTTACTCGCCGCGACACCGTTGCCCTTTTCTCCCCGAACCGAGCACACAATCGCGACACTCTTTTCTTCGGGGGAGACCACTTTCCCACCCACAGGCGCGATCATAAATGCCATCCGCTGCCCATGCTCCCCGCCACAGACGGTCCAATTGTTTCCCCCTCTTCGCAACTCTAGCTCAAACAGCATTCGCCTCGAAATCCACACCGAATTCCAACGCCAATGCTGATCAGAAATTGTGAAATATGATGCCAGGTAGATAACCCAGGACAGAAATGTGTGAAATCCACACCCAATAAAAAACTGTCTAACGATGCCTCACATCCTTTACTGTATAATGTAAAAAAAAAAAAAAAAGGGTCCCATTTAGGAAGCCACTTTCACTACATCTTGATCATTATAATTCAGGGAAAATCTCAATTCTGCAGCACATGCATACATAAGGACTGTATAGATAATAGAAGTTAACACTGTGTTCAACAGTATGGCTTGTATCGGAGTTTAAAGGTTATCCAAACAAGAGCCTCACTTGTGGCACATGGAAAATAACAAAACTAACTGCCACTTTAACCCATGAGATTTGCATTACATATCCCTGTGGGAAAAATACATTCTAAAGATGGCTTCATGTTTTAAGGTCATACTGTTAACCCCTGAAAGAAGAGTCCATGCAGCAACAAACCTCCCCTGATGAAGACTGCACAATTTATGGCGCTGCTAACAGGCTGGACATGGGCCTCTGGAGCATTTCCTGTCTTAAGGGTTTATACCCGGGGGGGGAAAATACTTCTTAACTGTGTAAATCAAATGCTTTTTCTCCGCTTTTCTTAATATAAATGGACTTAGAGACCTTTGACTCAATATAGAAAGTCATTTTAACCCTCCGCCTGTTGTCCTCGGGTCAAATCTAACCCATTTTCAAAGTTAAGTTTAAAATCCGAAATATGGGTTTCTTAAAACCAAATTGCCGAAAAATAACTTGGATGCATGCATGTATGTTGTATGGGACCCATCAAACATTCTTTGCAGGTAAAATTAACGAAAACTTCCACTGAATGTTGGGCGTTTCATTCAATTTCATAGCATTTGAATTCTTTTTTTTTTTTTTTAAATGGTCTTAAAACTCTCTCCTGACTGAACTCTGACATAAAGCAGTCTGTGATTCACTCAGCATCCTCTGATCTTAACTGTTAGTCAAAATAATTCCTCTTTTTTTTTACTAAAAAAATTAGGTTTAATGTAATTTAAATTAGGTTTATTGACCATGAATTTTAAAAAAAAAAAGCATTGGAAAAAGTGACAAAAACTGTCAAAAGCATCGGGAAAAGAGCCCAAAAAAAAACTTCATTTTGAATTTTGACCCGGAAGGAAAACAAGTTCCTGGTCGACGGGAAGACAACAACGAGGGTTAAGTGGGTTTGGATTCACGTTCATGTACTAAGCGGAATATTCCGGAATGCTTTTAAGTTAGTTTGGTCTTCACATTCAGCTTTGCCGAAATACAACATAAATAACATAAAACAAGCTACAAAGTCACGTCGCTGTCCAAAAAAAACAGTGCTTTTACAGATCGGCAAGACAATCACATAGGCGGCATGCAGCCTGGGACAGTGACGTGAACTCAGGTGTTGCGTCATGCGTTTTTTTTGGGGGGTTTTTTCTCCGGGGCACGTGCAAGTGGACAGAAAGCAGCACGACAACAGCAGCAGCGACGACTGCAACAATAACACCGCTGGTTTTTGCATGTTTCAACCCATTTGTTGCAGATTGTTTGGACTTTACATTATTGGCAACCATGTCCCACCTTCCAGGCATCATTCGGTCTAATGCATGTCTTGGATATTCAACTTGCAGAGACTTGAAACATGAGCGTTTCTCAAATGGGGGTGCGTGTCCGCCTAGGGGTACTTTGGAGGACCGCAAGTGGTATGTGACATTTTTTTTGCGAAATGTTTTTGAAAGGTTTTGTCGTTTATTTTTCATCAGCATTTAAATGTGTTCCAGGTCCAAGGCTGTCGTTTAGTAAATCTAGCACTGACATCGCTGTATTCTTCCTCTTTATAGAGACTTTTTTTTGTTCTACCAAAAATAATTTGCACTGGTTAGGGTTATGGTTACTGGTTCATGGCTTAAAAACTGTGTTCAAAGGGGGGACTTTATTGAAAAAAGCTTGAGAACCACTGAGTTAGAGCATTCGTCTCAGTCGGCTTTTTATCGACCGTCCAATCAGTCTGCAAATGTAAATTTGACGACAATGAAATCTGACACGTTTGCTCGTTTAATGGACTTGGCTTAAGGGTGGGAAGTCCACCAGCTAGTGGGTTGGGTCTGAAGACTACGAGTTTGAAAATAAAAGAAATCTGAGGTTGTGACGTTGTAAAGAACCCTACCAGACCTCTGTAGTTTGCTGCTCATCTCCGCTCGAGGCTACTAACACGCCTCAATCTCCGACTCAACGGTCAGCGGCCGAGCTGAATTGTGGGTAACGTGGAAAAAAAGCCGATATCTCTGGTTCTGCTGCTTGTGTTTTTGTGAAAATGTCATAGTAGTGTAATGCTAAATCGTTGGAGTCCCTGCAGGTTAAAAAGGTTGCTTGGAAGTAGAACATTTGCAGTTCAAACATTTAAAACACTTCACTTCATCAGCTGTAACGTAAAATTGCATACATTAAAAAAAAAATGGCTGAAACATGCAAAAATCATCATTTAAAGTGAATCCTGAGACCCAGAACAAGCGACAATGCACTCGGACACGTGTTACCATAAAAAAACAAACGCTTAAAACATCGACAGAAAAAGTGACGGGACATCGGATTCAAAATGTATCAGCAGACAGGATACATTCTAACCCGCTGGCGTTACCTTTCAGGTTACTAATCGACGCGCACGCAGGACGCCCGCGCTCCTGCGCGCTTTCGGGCAGGAGGTGACACTCGACCGGGAGGCGCCCGTTTTCCAGGGACGTCCAGCAGCGGTCCTGCAGCACGTGGCAGAAGCTGCGGCAGGGCAGGTTGGGGGGCGCGGCCGGTGACGGGCACCCGGGCGCCAGCAGGAGGCAGAGGAACCACTCGGCGCTGTGGTGACACCCCGCCCGCGCGAGCCACGCCCACTCCTGTAGGACCGCCCCCACCTCCTCCACAGAGGTGTGGTTCAAAGAGTTGGGCAGCGTGAAAAACTTGGGCCGCTTGCAAATGGGCCAATGGGAAGGCACGGGGAGACAAGGTGGGTCGGAACCACTGAGGCGACTATCGGGTGGGGTTAGCGAGGAATCCGTAACGCCCTCAACAGTCTCGTTGGTTTTAGGAACGTCTGCTAGAATCCTGATTAAATTGATGGCCGGGACTTTATCATCTTTCAAAACTGACTCTGCATCTGACCCGAGATCAAATCCTGACCCATCCCCGTCCCCTACCCGGATCCCAGACCCCCCCTCCACCCTCTCCCCTTTGAACCTGTTTGCATTACCCGTGGTGTTAGGGTTAGCGCTCTCCACCTTCTCTGTCAGGCCTCCGTTAGTAGTCCTGGCGGTCGGGGCCGGGGTTGCGTCCCACGCCTCGACAAACTTACGGATTCCCGTGGCCACGTTGAGGATTTCTTCCCCGACCCCGGACAAGTTGTCATCCTCTTCCTCCTCTTCCTTCTTCGGCGTGCTGTTAGCTGTCGCGGCGGCGGCCATTGTTCCTGCCGGCGTCGTCTTGTCCCCCGGGGCCTCCGTGGTGGTCTCCGGGTCTCTGTTCCACCACCAGGCGTCCAAGCTCCCGGCACAGAGAACCAGGAGAAGCAACCCCGTCTGGATCCTCCTCGACATTGCTGCTGGCTCCGGGGCTAACGCTCCTCCAAAATGTGTCAGCGTGCAGCAGCGCTCCCACACAGTGTCTCACTGTATCCCCCAAAGGGCCACCTGTTAGCCAGCCGGTCAACAGTTCAATCCAAGCTGCTCCAAGGGCCACTGAGCATCCACTGAATGAAAACCAAGACATAAAAACTCGGCTCGCGCTCAGAGACCCTCCCTCTAGATCTCCCAGTGCTTGCAAACTCATAAAGAAGCACTTGCATGGACGGGGGGAGAGGAGGGGGGAGACCCAAAGTGCAGAGGCTGGCTTGCTACACTGATGATAGATGCCATTGGTTACTCCAAGTTGCCCCAACGCACACTCAAACTCCTCCCCCTGTGTGAGTTGATGAGTGGGTCCACTAAGACCTTCTCTGCGGCATGGAGAAAGAAAATAAAAAGCATGCAACCACACGCCCGTTCTGCACGGAAATAACCTCAGGGAAACATGGAGTTTTTGAAACATATATAGGCCATAATAAAGAGGTTTGGTTCACATTGGGCTCCGTGTCTAAATTCCAAGTTGCCAATGCGTATCGCAATGGGCAAGAATCAAAAGGAACATGCTGAACTGCAGCCTCCCTATTTTTCAGTATAAATAGTATTTAAAAAAAACAAACAGTAGTAGAAGTTTACTGTAGGTCTAAACCGAGTTTATTCCGTGTCTTAAAAAAAAGGGCAACAGAGAGGTTAGATTTCATGGGTAAGTGTGGTGTAAAATGCATGTATTAGAATAAATGCAAATAAAAGTAATGATAAGCAAAGTGAGGGGAAGAGTAGAGCTGTGGTTCCCTACCTGGGGGGGGTTGGAGGGGGGGACATAAGGTTAGATAGGCAATACACAGTGTTGTAATGTAACGTACAAATACTTTGTTACTGTACTTAAGTAGAATTTTCACGTATCTGTGCTTTATTTATATTTCTGGAAACTTTCACTTTTGCTCCGATACATTTCCCCTCAGCGTCTTCGTCACTTGCGAGAAATGTTTTCTGTTTTTCTCTTCGAGTTTGATGTTAAAGAAGGCGTGGAAACCCTGAATAGTATGGGTTACAATAAGGAAACCAAAATAAAGTTCATAACCAAAGTTTGATCTTGACTTTTACTTTTGAAAATGAAGTGCATTTAATATCAGAAAATGACTTTTGATACTAAAGTACAGTACATTTCAGATAATTTAAGACTTTAACTCAAGTCATATTCTAAAAGGTGACTTTCACTTCTAAGTCATTTTCTGATGAGATACTTTTACTCAAGTATTGCCTTCAGGTACTTTACAAGACTGGAAACACACACACAGTTATGAGTATAATTTGGACTTTCATCTTTGCATATTTCTTGTGAAATACTTTACATCTTCAGGCCACTAAAACTGACCTGAGACGAGGATTGAGAATGGCCCGTGGCTTTGGATGGTTAAACCTAAAGGTTAAGATAACACAGAGGCAGCAGAAGAGAGGGACTTCATATGGTTTCAAAAAACAACAAAAAAGGAAGAGAGGGCTTCAGGAAACAAACGTGGGGTTCAGTAACACAATACTGGCATTCTATCAGTCTGATTTATTAGTTGGGGGGGGAACCCAAACAGTCACATGTGATATTGGGTCCTATCTTGCACCCGGCAAAGCCTGACGCAAGTGTCTTTGCTAGACCGACGCAGTTCTCAGTTTCCCGTCCATCACCCGCGTTGTTTAAATAGAAAATGCACCTTACGCCTATCTGTGTGTCCATGGGCGTGCTGGTCTTACAGGGAGGTGTGTTCAGGTGCATTCTGGGCGTATTGCTATCGCGCTGTGCACGAGCCTAGGAGCATTTTACTTATGATCCTAGGCTCGTGCACAGCGCGCGCACACTATGCTTGTTACACACACAGGGACGCGTAGCAGCTCACACACATGCAGAAGATTACAAATAAAAATATTACGGTGCAAATCCTCCATCATAACAGCAATGCTCCAAGGTCCAAACGCACCTGGCTTTTAAAGGGAACGGGAGATGATCTCTGATTGGTTGATTGCATGTTACGCCCAAAACACACCTCTGATTAATGAAGACACTAAGTACAACCCTTTAGAACCAGGCGCCCGGTGCACGGACCCTTTTTTTCCGCCGTCAAACTAGCAAAAGTGGATTTGGACACGCCCTAAACACACCTGCACCAGGCGCTTCACGGCGTGCGCTCAGATCGTTAAAATAGGGCCCTCAGTGTGTGAAACAGCCGCACTGCAAACTGTGTGATGTCTTTTTTTTTGACATAGCGTAGGGGAAGAAAGAAGAGCAGCAGCGAACAGTGAGCGAGGGATGAACGAAAGACAGCAGCTGACAAAGTGTGGGGAGTGGATCGGATCAGAGCTCCACTCCCGGGGGAGCGACCTCATCACCTCATCGGAGAACAGCCTCGGAAAATGTACCACATCCAGGTTCTCACAGATGGGCGAAAACAAAGGGATCCCCCCCCCCCCCAAGCCAACACACCCTCCTCCTCCTCCTCCTCCTCCTCCTCCTCCTCCTCCTCCTCCTCCTCCTCCACACGGCCTGTGTGCAGTAGTGGAATGTAACTAAGTACATTTACTTCAGTCCAAATGTTGAGGTACTTGTACTGTACTTGAGTCTTTTCTTTTCATGCCACTTTCTACTTCTACTCCGCTCATTTCAGAGAGAAATATTGGAATTTTTACTCCACTACATTCATCTGTTACAGCTTTAGTTACTAGTTACTTTACATAATCAGATTTCTGCACACAAAACACATGTAGTTTATAAAATCTGATGTTTAATATAAATTAAACTAGCCAACAATATATAGTTTTCAATAACGACCCTTTTTGTGAGGATTTTTACTTTTAATACTTCAAGTACATTTTCCTGATGATACTTACACACTTTTACCTACGTAACATTGTTAGTGTGGGACTTTTCCTTGTAATGGAGTATTTTTTTGAACAGTGTGGCGTTTTACTGAAGTAAAAGGATCTGAATGCTTCTTCCAGCGCTGCCTGTCCCCCCCAATCATCCAGCTACCCGCCTCATCTGCCAAGCGAGGACATCCAGCTGTTGCACATTCCAGCCCTCAGACCTCCCACGCCCACGCTGCATGACATTTGAAGGGGTTGGAAACTGCCACAGTTTTGAAAAATGTGGGCATTCATACAACGCGGCTACCGCTGTCAGCATATGTGCTCATTCTGCCGGACACTGAACAGGAAAAGAGGAGCCAATACTCCCTGGACTGGATGCTATGGGGAGCGTGTGAAAGCCAGCTGGTGCACAGAGGTCTACAACCAGTCGGTGGATCAGCTTTCTCTCAAAGCCCCTTTAACAGATTAATCAAGTGACTGTTAACTCGATGAACCTTTTAGGAAGGATGCTTTTCCACTCGTCTTAGCCCTCCTATGTCAGAACTATGACAAAAGAACGTTGAAAAAAGTGACAAATGTTGGAAAAAGTTACAAAATCGCAGATAAGAAATTGACAAAAAACTTTTGTTTGTAAACACTGAAAAAAGTGACCAAAAAGAAATTGGAAAAAAGTGAGAAAAAAAAAACATTGGAAAAAGCGACAAAAAAAAAAATCGGGAAAAAAACTGACAAAAGAATTGGAATAAAATCGACAAAAACGGCGAAAAAAGTGTAGAAAAAAACAAAACGCTGAAATTTCGACCCAGAAAAAAACGCAAGGTTGCACGGTGGACGGTAGACAACACGAGGGTTAATGCAGAGCGAGGCTGACTGTCTTCCTGTTGTCAGGGACCGATCTGCAAAGGGACAAAGGTAAATGCCCAGCATGGTTCCTGCAGCAACTAACAGAACTTTTGGATGCGTGGGAAGAAAATGTGGGGCAAAACCAAAAAAACGCACAAAAATCAAGTTGGAAACGATCTTAACTGATTTGCTCTACTTTAAAAACATGAAGTGAATACGGGCGACCTGTGAGAACCTCAGCCTTCACTACGTTCTGACTAGACAACGGTGGGATTATCATACAGAAACAAAGCATGGAAATGAAAACTGTACACCAGAGAGCACCGACAAATAACACAACGGCTCATATACGCCTCAGTCTTGCTGTAATTACCAAAAGCAATTACAGAGAGTGTGTTTGGGGGAGAGCGAGACTTCCTGTCTAGTTTGTTTTCTTTTTTTTTTTGCCTATGCCAATTGTGCCATGAAGCTTTCTTCCTTTCTTCCTTTCTTCCTTCCTTCCTTCCTTCCTTCCTCCACAGCAGCAGAATAAAAAGCATCACATGAATCAGAAGCATGAGATGAGAAATTGAGTTCATCACATTTCCTTTAAAGAATGGGGATATTTTTGACATTAAAAAAAATTACCTGAGAGAGAACGAACAAGCTACACCATCCATTTCTACAGACATCTGGATTTTAAATATACATTTAAACATTTGCATGTTCAACACGCTAGTCAATAAGGAACATGAATGCCCTGCGGCCTGTTCCACACGCATGTTAGCCCTCTCGCTGTGCGTCCAACAACTTTTCATCGCTGTCAGCTGTCAGCTGCTCTGACCTGCACAGGGCCACGAGCAGGGTAAGTAAACACACCACGGCATTGTGCTTCAGTGAGTTTGTGAATGTCAGTTCATGAAGGGCCCCTGGTGCTTTTCATTTGGAGCAACACACACAGACACACACACACACACACAAGAAAAGAAAGAGAATAAATATAAAACCAAGGAAAAGTGTACTTTGGAAACTCAAGACTACTAAGAACGGTATTTCTTGTTTTCTGCACAGCTGACACGCATGCACACACACACGTACACACGTGCACACACACGCACGCATGCACACACACACACACGCACGCACACCCACACACACACACAACATTCCAGTACTTCAGCTGCACATTAACGCTCCAGCGGGAATGTTATGTCTACTTCCTCTTTAACCACTCATCAGCCCCAGACTAGAAAATACAGGGGCACATAATATAATACTTCTGCAGAATAAATAGAACGTGCTACGTTGTCATAGAGCATTTTAGGGTACCGGTGTAAGAGAGAGAGACAGAACAAGAGGTGAAAAGAAAGAGGGGAGTGTATGAATTGCAGCTGTGAGTGTCTAAAGCTCACCGACCTCAACTAATCGCCAACCAGATTCCTCCAGAGCTGCAAGACTGTCTGGGGGCTTATGAGTGTGTGTGTGTATGTGTGTGTGTGTGTGTTTAACTTTCTCAGACCTGCAAAAAAAAAAAAACATTTCCATATTTGGGACTTCTAGAGCTCATAAACCCGTCCCCAGTATATAATCACACAGTTGATTAGTTGCCTTTCCATCTTTACAACTTGTCGCACACAAGACGGTAATCGCACCGACCACCTACTTAAAAGTTAACAAACTTTTACAGCCATTTGTCATCCACTTTCCTCGCCTCATTTAACCTCTTTGTTGGGACATGAAAGCCTCCATCGCTCTTCTTCTCATCTACAAGTCTTTTATTATCTCATAAAAGACAAAAAAAAGGTCCAGGATGACAGGAGCTAATGTTTCTGCTGGTGTTTTTCTCAGGCCCGGCAGCTTCTTTGTCTCTCCGTTTAATGGCTGTATCGTGTTTCTCTCTCGGTTCTCCTCAGGGGACACCCCACATTTCACACGCTACACCATGTATGTTCTTCAACCGTAACACAGTGGTGGGGGAGCCCACATGCACAGGAACTCAATGATTAGACTGTGGGTTCATGTGTTCTGGTACGCTGTTTGTCAGTGTCTGGCAGAATTAAGGAGGAAATATTGGGCTTCTACAATGTTATGGAACAGCCAGAGAAGTAGATGGATCCTGAAAGAAATGCAAAACTACAGAAATGAAAAGGAAGGGTATTCATTTCAGATACACAGCATGATATATAGAGGATTCCTGAAGGGGAAATGGGCATCTTACAACAGCACAAACCTCCCACCTTGAAAGTGTGCTCTGAAAAACTAACTTGAGGATTTTTTCTTTCTTCTCCATATTGAGAGACCATTTCCTGTTTCCACGTGACAAAAGCTGTGTCGGAAACCGTTCCCTATCATGGAAATGTTGTTTAACAGTTTGCCGTTTGGTAGCGGTGTTCAAATTCTCTGCAGTTCATTTCATTCACTATATAGTTCACTATAAAATACCCACAATGTAAAGCTAATGTGAGAGTACATACGATGTAGCCTACATTTTACTCCCGTATACTACAATGCAAAGCGGCCATGTTTTCCAGGAGGAGGAGAAGAAGAAGCAGAAGTCACCGCGGAAAATTTAACAGGAGAAATGGAGCGGGCTTTCGCTTTTTAACAGTGGAAATGTAACATGCAACATACTGTGTATAATACACAACTTTTAATATTCTCCTGGGTGCTCGGTTGGTTTCAGGGGCGTATTAGAAGTATTTGAGTTTGGGTTTGTTTACATGATGCCTCCGCCACCCAAACAACCAGAGCAACGATGCCTTCGGTGTCCGACATCTGGTTTGGCCGATATAATTCCCTATTTACCAGGGAGGCACCAAATCCAGGTTTTCGGCTTCAGATTCGGCTGAATATTGGGCTTTTTGACGGGGTTGGGTTTCTGCCGAAACTTAGAATTGTTTCCCACCAAACCGAACCCTACGCTTGCGCTACGCTGGTCGCCGTACTGACGGCGCCATTGATTACGGGAAGGTGTTTACGTAGGTGGAGCGTTCAATGCAGTGGGCTGTGAGGAAGTGGACTTGGAACTCGTGAGCAGAAAAAGTTGTTTAGCAGTACTTTCAGTCAAAAGAAGGCCATTCAAGTCCAGCTACATGTTCAATCTGTTCAATGCTGATTGGTCTGGTGGTAGCGAGGACCCTGAACTATACACAACATGGCCGCTGTTAAGACATTTGGTATGAAACATCTGGAAGAATACGAGTTGTGCATGAAGGAATCTCCAGACAGCAGCCAGAATGCAGCAACTTCAGGTACGGCAAAGGAAGGACAGTCCCTGTTTACTTCATTCATGTGTTTACTGGGTTCATGGACTGAGGATGGGAGGAGGATTGGGTATTCGGTATTCAGCCGAACCCCAAAAATCTGGATTCGGTGCATCCCTATTATTTAATAAAGACTAGATAGGGAATAGTGAGGGAGTGGATAAGGGAACGGTTTCCATCACAGCTACAGCCAGGTCCACACAGAAATGGGTTTCCAGAACATTACTGGCCCGCACAAGCCAATCCAACACCTTTGGGAGGACCTGGAGTGCTTTGGTCACGTATGGGTGTTAATGTTCGGAGGTCCACATACTTTTGGCCCTGCAGTGGATCCATTCACGTACTCGCAGTACTTCCATGAACCAGCAGATGGAAGCAGCACAGAGGCTGCAGGGGTCAGGTCTGCTGTACTGATCACTGGTTGCAATGAGAAACGATGGAAAAAAGGGTGCAAAGGATTTTAGGAATTATAATAAAAAAAAAAAGACGTGGATATGTTCATATGGAACAATAACAGTTTTTTTGGTATCACTGATTTCATAAACTCCAGTTTAGGTCATTCTGCTCTTATCCGTAATAATTGCATTTTCCTACCAATAAATTCCTTTTTTAACCAGAAGCACTTCCTGAACTGCACTCATTGCAAAACGTGCCGTGTGTACTGTAAACTACGGTTAACAGTGTTTTCTTGCAGCTGGGAATAAAACAACAAAATATGCTTAAAATGACCTTTTCTTTTTAGATACGTTTCTGTGAAAAACCCTGACAACTAAAAACCATGCGTCCTACTTCGACTCGGACAGCACAACTGAGGTAGTCTCATACATAAACAAAGCACAAACATGAAAATGGTACACAGATTCCAAATCCAGTTTTGGTCATTTCATTGTGTATCTGCTCTTTCTATTGAGACAAAGGTACCTACTGGTAAGTACTTTCCAAAGTGTACTTTGGAGACTAGTAGTAAACTAGTAAAACTCAAAACTCAACAAGAACTAAACTAAAAATGGTATTTCTTGGTTTCAGACAGACTAACAGACACACACACAGACAGATAGACAGACACACAAAGGCAGGCACATACAAACACACACAGAGAGACACACACATAGACACACACACACACACAGACAGACACACACACACACACACAGAGACACACACACACACACACACACACAGACACACATACACAGAGACACATACACAGAGACAGACACACATACACACAGACACACACACAAACACACACAGAGACACACACAGACACACACAGGAAAATGAAGGTGAAATGCTGCCACCTGTTGTCTAAAGTCTGGAGTACCACAGAGATGAACCCATGGGTCCTTTTCCTTCCAATCTCTGTTTTACTAACCCAGAAACCCATCATGCCTGCTGTGCTTTACCAGTTATCAAATAACTCAAATTCTCCAAAGCAATAGGAGCCACACCCCCCCCTGTGGGGCCTCCTGGCAGATGCTCAGCAGAAATCAACACCCATGACACTCCACCCTCCTCCACCCTCGATCCTTACGCCCTGCGGCGCTGTGTCCAACTTGGTTTTTGGCACAGACAAAAGCAGGGGATTTTTAAAGACGAGAGGGTGTGAGGCGGTACCAGAGAAAACATGAGATAAGCCACAACAATACAACACATGAGCATAGAACAAGAACAGATAAGCAGAGACAAGTAAAATGACACAACCACTATTCCAGATCTCGACAGCTGGAGGATTAAAAAAACAACAAAAATAACACAAGAAGCAGAATTTGTTTTTGAAAAAAGTATAAAAAAGCCAAACAAAAGATTTTTCCAGCTTTCGATTTGACTATATACTTTTTATATCCTTTTTTCCATGGTAAGTAGAAGTGCAATACTTCAAACATATTAAAACATAGGGCTGGGCAATATATCGATATTATATCGATATCATGATATGAGATTAGATATCGTCTTAGATTTTGGATATAGTCATATCGTGATATGACATAAGTGTCTTTTCCTGGTTTTAAAGGCTGCATTGCAGTAAAGTGATGTACTTTTCTGAACTTACCAGACTGTTCTAGCCATTCTATTATTTGCCTTTTCCCCTCTTAGACATCATGTTACTGATGATTATTTATCTAAAATCTAAGTGTGAAGATATTTTGTTAAAGCACCAACTGTCAAGCCTAGAAAATCGCTGCAATATCGCTATCGAGGTATTTGGTCAAGAATATCGTGATATCTGATTTTCTCCATATCGCCCAGCCCTATTAAAACATATTATAAACACACTTGAGTAAAAGTCAAATTACAGATATACATTCCTAATGTGTCTGTATGTGTAATTTGCCAAGTTTTGCCCATTTCAGTTCAGTGTTGACAGAAATCTGAAGGGATCCTCCATATTTTTCACTTGATCTCAACTGCCACGGGGACATTTTTACACGATGAGCCTGGACAGACGTGACATCCGAGGACTCAGTGCTGCACAAGAGTTTCAAATTCCTGCAGCCCAGATACTGGACTCGAGGGCACGTTCTGTTCATAAAGTCATCATGTGACCAACCGCAAAAAAACCCAAAACGCTCATCAACACTCTAGCCACTTAAGAAAGTTACAGCTCAACTCTTATCCAATATATGACATCAACGCAGAAATGAAAGCTGCTTCAAACTTTTCAAAATGTTGTCCTCCCACATTCCTCCACGGCATTTTGACACTTAGTCCTCGTTCCACTGGTGGAAGAAGTACTCAGATCTTTTACTTCAGTAAAAGTACTAATACCACACTGTTAAAAATAAATACTCTGTCACAGGTAAAAGTCCTGCATTGAAAATGTTACTTCAGTAAAAGAATGTAAGCGTCATCAGGGAAAATGTACTTACGGCATCAAAAGTAAAAGTACTCTATGCAGAAAGATCCTCCCATTGTAGAAAGAAAAGGATCCAAACAAGTTGTGAATATGTGTTTATGATTTTTATGTATGTGAGATATATGTGTGTTTGTTGTGTTATGGTTGTCTAAGCTACTGGATGCCTACAATTTCCGTCAGGATGAATAAAGTATCTATCTATCTATCTATCTATCTATCTATCTATCTATCTATCTCAGCTGGACTTGTAGGCCATTATATTGTTTATATAGATTATCAGATTTTATAAACTACATGTGTTCTGTGTAAAGGAATCTTAACGTGTAAAGTAACTAGTAACTAAAGCTGTTACAGATGAATGTAGTGGAGTAACTAAAGTAACTAGTAACTAAAGCTGTAACAGATGAATGTAGTGGAGTAACTAAAGTAACTAGTAACTAAAGCTGTTACAGATGAATGTAGAGGAGTAACTAAAGTAACTAGTAACTAAAGCTGTTACAGATGAATGTAGTGGAGTAACTAAATTAACTAGTAACTAAAGCTGTTACAGATGAATGTAGAGGAGTAACTAAAGTAACTAGTAACTAAAGCTGTTACAGATGAATGTAGTGGAGTAACTAAATTAACTAGTAACTAAAGCTGTTACAGATGAATGTAGCGGAG
Organism: Perca schrenkii; assembly: GCA_025617405.1. Classification (NCBI taxonomy): domain Eukaryota; kingdom Metazoa; phylum Chordata; class Actinopteri; order Perciformes; family Percidae; genus Perca; species Perca schrenkii. Next base: position 16,773,618 of record CM046810.1, on the reverse strand, counting down.
TAACTAAAGTAACTAGTAACTAAAGCTGGAACAGATGAATGTAGTGGAGTAACTAAAGTAACTAGTAACTAAAGCTGGAACAGATGAATGTAGTGGAGTAACTAAAGTAACTAGTAACTAAAGCTGGAACAGATGAATGTAGTGGAGTAACTAAAGTAACTAGTAACTAAAGCTGTAACAGATGAATGTAGTGGAGTAACTAAAGTAACTAGTAACTAAAGCTGGAACAGATGAATGTAGTGGAGTAACTAAAGTAACTAGTAACTAAAGCTGGAACAGATGAATGTAGCGGAGTAACTAAAGTAACTAGTAACTAAAGCTGGAACAGATGAATGTAGCGGAGTAACTAAAGTAACTAGTAACTAAAGCTGGAACAGATGAATGTAGTGGAGTAACTAAAGTAACTAGTAACTAAAGCTGTAACAGATGAATGTAGCGGAGTAACTAAAGTAACTAGTAACTAAAGCTGGAACAGATGAATGTAGCGGAGCAACTAAAGTAACTAGTAACTAAAGCTGGAACAGATGAATGTAGCGGAGTAACTAAAGTAACTAGTAACTAAAGCTGGAACAGATGAATGTAGCGGAGTAACTAAAGTAACTAGTAACTAAAGCTGTAACAGATGAATGTAGCGGAGTAACTAAAGTAACTAGTAACTAAAGCTGGAACAGATGAATGTAGCGGAGTAACTAAAGTAACTAGTAACTAAAGCTGGAACAGATGAATGTAGTGAGTAACTAAAGTAACTAGTAACTAAAGCTGGAACAGATGAATGTAGTGGAGTAACTAAAGTAACTAGTAACTAAAGCTGGAACAGATGAATGTAGTGGAGTAACTAAAGTAACTAGTAACTAAAGCTGTAACAGATGAATGTAGTGGAGTAACTAAAGTAACTAGTAACTAAAGCTGTAACAGATGAATGTAGTGGAGTAACTAAAGTAACTAGTAACTAAAGCTGGAACAGATGAATGTAGCGGAGTAACTAAAGTAACTAGTAACTAAAGCTGGAACAGATGAATGTAGCGGAGTAACTAAAGTAACTAGTAACTAAAGCTGGAACAGATGAATGTAGTGGAGTAACTAAAGTAACTAGTAACTAAAGCTGGAACAGATGAATGTAGTGGAGTAACTAAAGTAACTAGTAACTAAAGCTGGAACAGATGAATGTAGTGGAGTAACTAAAGTAACTAGTAACTAAAGCTGGAACAGATGAATGTAGTGGAGTAACTAAAGTAACTAGTAACTAAAGCTGTAACAGATGAATGTAGTGGAGTAACTAAAGTAACTAGTAACTAAAGCTGTAACAGATGAATGTAGTGGAGTAACTAAAGTAACTAGTAACTAAAGCTGTAACAGATGAATGTAGTGGAGTAACTAAAGTAACTAGTAACTAAAGCTGTACCAGATGAATGTAGTGGAGTAACTAAAGTAACTAGTAACTAAAGCTGTAACAGATGAATGTAGTGGAGTAACTAAAGTAACTAGTAACTAAAGCTGTAACAGATGAATGTAGTGGAGTAACTAAAGTAACTAGTAACTAAAGCTGTAACAGATGAATGTAGTGGAGTAACTAAAGTAACTAGTAACTAAAGCTGGAACAGATGAATGTAGTGGAGTAACTAAAGTAACTAGTAACTAAAGCTGGAACAGATGAATGTAGCGGAGTAACTAAAGTAACTAGTAACTAAAGCTGTAACAGATGAATGTAGTGGAGTAACTAAAGTAACTAGTAACTAAAGCTGGAACAGATGAATGTAGTGGAGTAACTAAAGTAACTAGTAACTAAAGCTGGAACAGATGAATGTAGTGGAGTAACTAAAGTAACTAGTAACTAAAGCTGTTACAGATGAATGTAGTGGAGTAACTAAAGTAACTAGTAACTAAAGCTGTAACAGATGAATGTAGTGGAGTAACTAAAGTAACTAGTAACTAAAGCTGTTACAGATGAATGTAGTGGAGTAACTAAAGTAACTAGTAACTAAAGCTGTAACAGATGAATGTAGTGGAGTAACTAAAGTAACTAGTAACTAAAGCTGTTACAGATGAATGTAGTGGAGTAAAAAGTAGAATATTTCTCTCTGAAATGTAGCGGAGTAGAAGTAGAAAGTGGCATGAAAAGAAAAGACTCAAGTCAAGTAGAAGTACCTCAACATTTGGACTTAAGCACAGTACTGGAGTACATGTACTTAGATACATTCCAGCGCTGCTGGCCAGTCACCCCTCTGCCTGATATGTGCACACTAGAGTCTGTTTTGGCCCTACTTGGTGGAAATGATTTAAAAAATAAATAAATAAAAAGACAGACGAGATGTGCCATGCAAAACATGTTGCTGCCTCCATAGGAAGAGAAGACAATGGATGAATCAACTCTGGGTTCGGGTTGAGGGCAGTTCAGGCTCAAGTCTTGCACGCAGAAAAGACGGAAAAAAGTTCCACTGTAGAGCAGCGTCAGCCAGTAAACCTGAATGATAAGTAGAAATGAGTCAGCCGTGGAATAGAGCTACGGATTCTTGTGAACAAACAGCTTCTGTTTTCGGAGGGTTGGGCGCATTTATTGGTATCGCGGCTTGTAGATTCAAGTGCGAGAAGGATATTCTTAGTCTTTTATATGAACTTAGCTCCAGGCTGAAGTTAATCGCCTTGCTAACACTCGGTTCCTTAAGCCTGCACAAACCTGTGGCGTTATATCGCACAAGTTACATATTTCCATCAGTTTTTATTGTTGGAAGAAAAAATGCAGTGGGTTTGCAGAATGTGCAAAGAATATATAGTATGTGCAATTGGCAGATGTATAGTCCAGGACAGGGGCGTCAGACTGGGGGGGGGAAAGGGGACTGAGTACCCAGGGGCCTCATGTGAGGAGGGCCCAAAAAGATGCTAGAATGAATAGCTGTGCATACGGGGAGGGGACCTTTCAGGGATTTTAGCTGATGTCGTTGTCCACGTAGGCTTAAATGAAATATCTTGCTTAAGGGCACCTCGGCTGCATTGTTGTGGCAATCCAACTTGTGTTCTTTCAGTTACAGGAGGCACAAATCCAAAGCTCCAACCAGGAGCCAGATTCCGGTTCCTAGTAGAGCTGCATGATATGGGGAAAATATGCGCCAATGTTGTGGAATATCGCGATAACTATCACGTGCGATAAACAAACGGATATTAAAGTGTCCTCAGTTCTGCTGCTAAAATATAACAAACTGCTTGTTGAATTTAAAACAAATGAAAGGAAATCATTCCCAACGTTCTTTTATATTGAACAAATTGAGCATTGATTTGGATATAAAAGGCAGCACTAAAAAAAGAATGACCTTTTTAATTTTCTACTGATATTTAAGATTAAGATATGAGATTTGTGATAAATAATCATCAGCAATGTGGATAAAATGACTGATTGGGCAAAGGCAAATCCAGTAAAAAAAAAACAGCTAGAACAGTCTGGTAAGTTCAGAAAATGACAGCACTTGCCTGTAAAACTAGGTAAAGACAAAGCTCATGTTAGGCCTGCACGGTATTGAAAAAAAAAAAAAAAATGGCATTGCGATACTTTTTTTCCCCTGCGATATATATTGTGATATGAAAAAAAGACAAATTTTTACAAGATGACAAACATAGCCCTATTTAGATATACTAAATCATTCTCAACTACTGGGGTGATTGTACAGAAATACACTGGTTGACTGACATGACACCATTGCATTCACAATACTGTCAATCCAGGCTAAAGTGAATGATATTAATAATGCATACACGCTGCGTCCTCTAAATTTCAGGTTGTGGTCGACTAGCGGGGCCGCTCTGGTTCTTTGTCACATGACCACCTGTCTTAAAGGGGAAGGGTCGGCCGGTAACGATCACGATAAAAGGCGAACGGTGAAAGTTTACTGTGCTGCCAAGCAGCAAAAAAAGGTTTTAGCGTCAACATCGCAACGTCCTGCGATGCAATGTAGACGACGAACCAAAATACCGGCGTGCATGGTGACTTTCACAACGTGTTTATCGTGCCAGCTGATATCACGATGGCGACTAAAACAACGATGAGACTGTACAGCCCTAGTTCCTACATTTAGAAATTAAATTAAACCCAAATGTTTACCCGCCATTTGTAGGGCGACTACAGCTGATTGGAACTTGAAGAGCGGAGCAGGTGGGAGAAGCAGACCACAGCCACCACCATCACCACCATCACCACCACCTCAAAGCTCTGCAGCTGAGAAAACAAAGCATTCCCCAGTAACACAGAGCGGCTTCTGACCGGCCGGTTTAGATGGCAGATTGCATAGAAAGATGGAAAGCAAAACATCCTCCACCCCCCACCCCCCCCACCAAGCATGAGATCATACATACACTTCCGCTGTCACCTTTAAGTAGCTGGCAGCAGGTAGAAAACACCCACAGCTGCCTTTATGGGGCCTTTTAAAGCCCTCTGTAGGGAAAGGTTTCATCATTTGCGTGCGGTTGTAAAAAGGGGCTTTGATGTTCCATTTGTTACTGTCTACAGGTCGGATCAGTCTGAGGGCTGGATTTCAGACGCACGCAGGATAAAAGCTGTAATTACCGATAAAAAAAAAATGGGAATGAACCGCAGTGAAGAAATGTCCTCCCGGCTACGTGGAACATAAAGTTTGTTTTAAGGTGCTGCCGTTTGCTCAACCTGAGGATAGAAAACCTTGTTCTCTACTGCAGGGGTGGCAAAGTCGACTTCACCATCTTTATGCAAATTAATCCGTTGAATGCGACGCGACTATCCAGTAGAAGTAGACGAAAACCTTTCAAACTGACCTTTGTCCATCTGAAATTCAGATCGATCAGATTCAGCAACTGTGTGGCCTATTTCTCACTTAAAATGTTTTCAGAAACACGTTTCGGTGAATTATTTTTCGTAAAATATGAGATCGCATTCAGCCATGATGGTAGTTTTGAAATTCGGGGAGCAGCCAGACCCACGTGACGCGTTCGTCCAATCAGCTGCTGGTCAAGGGCGTGGAGCATTACCATGGATGTATGAGGTCGCCACACCACGCTTCAGACGTGTCGCAAAAATGGATCTGCCCCGTGAGGCGTTAAAGTAGACTTTTTTTGCGTCAGTAACAAATGCCAAAAAGGCACCTGACCAAGCGTAGCTTTTTTAAGGCTCTAAGATGCTGTAGTGGTGACAGAAGTGTCCAGCCTACGTAGGGCTGGGCGATATGAAGAAAATCAAATATCACGATATTTTTGACCAAATACCTCGATATTGATACCGCAACGACATCGTAGTGTTGACTATTGGTGCTTTCACAATATATTTACACAATGAGATTTTAGATAAATAATCATCTGTAATGTTGATATAATGACTAAGTGGGTAAAGGCAAATAATAGAACAGCTACAGTCTGGTAAGTTCAGAAAATGACATCACTTTACTGTAATGCAGCCTTTAAAACCAGGAAAAGACACCACTTATGTCATATCACGATATCCAAAATCTAAGACAATATCTAGTCTCATATCAGGATATCGATAGAATATCGATATATTGCCCAGCTCTAGTCCAGCGTCGAGTCCCCATTCATTTCACCCACTCATCCCACTCTAGACTTGCGATTTACACCCTTTAATCATTAACCACAAACACATTCCCCCTTAAAAAGGGATTTTTATCTCTTTATCAGAACATGGGGCAAAACAGGGGTAGTGGTGCTCCTTTAGAAATCCACACATGTCCTTCTGTGAGAACTCTTTAAAAGAAACAAACTCTTAGTCACAAGACTTCATGTACAAGATGGCAAATAAAATGCTATAATAATATATCACTTCATTAAAGTATCCAGTGTCTAACTTGGCCTGCAGCTATAATACAAAGATATATATAGGCCCTACACAAGAGAAATTTCCACATTTGGGATAGCAGAAATGGGCATCATGCTCAGACTGCATCCAGGAAAGAAAATGTTAAATCATGAGATAAACAGTCTGACATGTCCCTTCTGATGGATCTATCCCCTGTATATAAGCCATGCAGTTATGCGAACAGCTACTCAATTTGTACGACGGTTTTATGACCATTTTGTTGCCATTCGCTTTGATAAAATATATAGCGTCATATATCAAGGACCACCCAGCTGCCTGTGTTGCAGCATACTTTTGTTAAGTACTTACATGTTGTGTAAACACAGTAAATCTGAGAGGCGCTATATCTGTTAAATGCAGAGAAAGAAAACAAAGGCTTGTGATTCCTCAGATTTGCGTGGAGGGAAAAACCCGCCCTCTGCTCCTCGGACACGGTTAGTCAGTAAATTATTGATTAACGATGCTCAGTGTTTGACAGTTTTTTGCAAATCCCTTTTTTTGGTGGAGCCACTTTTCCCCCAGGCCTGATTCATCCTTTTGTACTTTCCGTTATCAATTTCCTACATTTTCCCAGAAAACGTTTCAAATCTGCTCACAGATGTGGACTTCAGACTTGGTCATTTGGACTCGAGTAGACTCGAGTCACCTTTCTGATGACTTATGATTTGACAAAAAAAAAAAAGAAAAGAAATTGTAAGTTAATGACTCGAGACGAGGCATGATGACGACTCGGATGACTTGCGTGTCATCACAAGTTTGAATGTTAGCTGTTAAATATGAAATAATAAAACTAATAATAATGAATAATAATATAACTTAATAGGGGTGTAACGATATATCGTGGTACGATTTATCGTGATGCAAAAATGTTACGATATGTACCGTAGAGGTATGGCGATATTATTATAATAAAATTATATATATTTTTTTTTACTACCACCATATAGGTGCTGACACACATACCAGACGGCAGAAAAGCCAGTCGAGATGATCAGTCGCGTCCCCGAGGTCCAAAAAACCATAGATATAGAACAATATGCAAAAAACTGCCTCGGGACACATCAAAAAGACGAGAGGAGACGAGACGTAATACGCCTCCATAACAGCAGGCGGCGCTAATCTGTATTGTTGCCCAAGAAATGACAACCGGCAGCTGATTGGACTGTGAAAACATCTTGATATAAAAAAAAAGAACTTGAGACTACGACCAAATGACTCAAGACTAACTTGGGACTTGGGCAAAGATGACTTGGTCACCGCCCTGAACCCGTTACTTTATCTGTCTATTAACTAACGATTGCTTTTGGCTCAATTTTCAAAACAATGTAAAACTCCAGAAATCTGTTCCTCAAAATGCAACATGTCTTGTGTTGCCACATTCTGGAGCTCTACTGTAGCTAAGTGTAAACTAGTTGTCAGTCTTCAACCATAATACCATTCAAATTTCTTTTGTAATTTTTTTTTTTAAATATTATAATAATATTCTAATATGTAATGCTCATATGCAGCCTGTTATTAATATGTACTACACTACTCTTATGCATTGTCAATGCCATTATAAGCATGTGGTTGTTGTTACACGTTCTGTCCACTAGAGGGACTTCTAACATCAGCCTGGCCTTGAAGGGGACCTATGTCACTGAGCATTGCATTTCTGGCACATCGCTCTCTGTTTACGTTATTTTCCACCACGAGCACACAGCGACAAACACAACTCAACAGAGAACTCTGGAATGGAACACAATCTAACAAGTGTAGTGAAGCGGCTCTGTTGTAAATGCTAACGGTGCTCGGTTAGCACAACGACATCATGTTAGAAAGCACCGCCGGAACGATTTCTCATACTAAGTAACAAACGTGTTAGCCACGATGCTAACGGCATTGATAACTAAGCCAAACGGTGCTACCACTACTATTTTAGTGATTTATAAGCAACCTGTTTCTGGCTGATAGTCCCGTTACTGAGAATACAGCTGTTAAAGGTAATATAGGAAGTGGAAGCTAACTCTGACAGCTGTAGGACAGCTAACATTAACTGCAGCTGTCTCAATGAAGCTCCCAGCTAAGCTCCTATAACTCGAGACGCAGTTAGGAAACATGAACAAGCTAACTAATGATAACATAAACACTTTGGCTTGGTGGATGTCGATTTTTAAGTCATGTTAAAACTGTTTCCCATCCTTCTTCAGATTTCCAGCCGTCACTCCCCCTGTACTAACGTTACTCCATACGTGACTCGATTTCTCCTTGGATCATTGTTGGACATCGGAGCAAAACGATGAACTTAGAGAGAATTCTTCAATTCTGACAGACAGACTCAAATCGGACGCATATGTTGACGATTGCTTGCAGAAAGTTTTTCCTTCTATGCTGCAAATATCTCAGTGTCCAGTCATTCAAAAGAATAAGAAATGTACAAAAAACAACAAGAGAAACAGAAACAATTCAAAATGGATTTCTTTAAGTGTGAGCAGATTTTTCATGAATTCTTGTGTGAAGTCTGTCAGAGGGTTTCTGCAAATAAGTCTCTACACGAATATGTGGGCATGCCTGAATGTCAGCGCAGTGTGTGTGTGTGTGTATGTGTGTGTGGTAAAACTTGGCGCTGAAGATTGAGTGTGTCTGTTAAGTCTAAACCTAAATATGAATCCTAAAGAAGGCATAAAACACCAGCACATACACACAAGTTCAAAATCATTGATGGATTACTTAAAGGGCCGACCAGGAACATGAACAGGGGCTCGAGGGGTCAGGGGGCTTCCCGGGACAGAGTCTCTGCTGAACTTAGTGCTGTGCAATTAATCAAATTTTGATCGCAATTTTGATTCCGGCTCCCGATGATCGCAACAACAATGAAAATCGAAAAAAACTGCTACTTTGCACATCACCTTTTGCATGCAAACTCTTATTTTGTCTCGTGTTCTGAAGGGGAATTCAAAAAAAGAGTTCAAACGGGAAAAAAGCATGAAGGGAAACTTCACAGTTCAAGGTGTTTTCACTGTTAGTTTTTGAAGTTCAATAAATGCAACAACTTTCCAAAAGTCGACTGCTAATCGTGTGAAATAATCGTGATTTCAAATCGTCAATTAGGACTATTACAACGAGGTACCATACAACCTCCGGGTGTAAAAACCACCAGAGAGAGATGCAAAACTACAAAAAATATATAGACTCAAACTAAAAAGAGACGCAGAGGTTACAGGCTTCACTTTTGCAAAGCAAACAAAGGCTTCAGAACACAGTAGAGGGGACGCTAGGAGCCATTCATCATTCCCAATGGACAAGTCCAGGCATTCACACATCAACCACAACTTCATTCCAGCCTAAAAAAAACCAAGCGTTGAGATCATGTGTCAGCACACACAGCCTGCTCATTATTCAGACAAATTCAGCAGTGGATGAGAATATCAGAAATTCAATTCAAAAGTTTCTTTTCTGAGATAAGAAGTGCTGTAGAGCCAGTTAACGACACTAAACGTAGCAGGGGTCGACCAATTATTGGCCTGGCTGATTATCGGGGGCCAATATTTGGCCATTTGCAGATTATCGGTATCGGTCGAGGGCAAGTACTGTTCACAAACCCCGCTGATGCTGATACACATTTTGAGCTATCCGCGGGTATGTCTACGCTGTACACAGCGGACGGCACTCTGCGTTGACGGCGTTGATAAACACGCTAAAAAGCGAGTATGCTTCTTGATAACACGCCAATAATGGAATATGAATTGGCGTGTCATACCTACGCCACTTCATGACATCAGTCTGCACAGTGACGGCAAAAAACCCAAACCACAGACGTTTTTTTTTTGGCAATTACCAGATTATCTGTTTTATTTTAGCGATAACCGATAAAGTTAATTATTTAAAAAGTGCACTACTTTGGTTCCGCTACAGCTCTGTAAGCAGTCTGCAACACCTGCAACCAAACTGTTAACATGTTCAAACTCCAGGAAGCTATTTTTGTTTTTATGTATTGATTTTTTTGAACTGTGTATTATGTTTTGAAGTTTCTATTTTATTACATAATTGCATAAAGCACTGAAACAAACCTTTGCGTTGACGTTTTTAACATTCCAAAATCTTAATTTTGACGAAAAAGATTTTAATTTTTACTGTAAATGCATATCGAGGTTCCAAATATTGGTTATCGGTTTCATTAACTACTAATAATCAGTATCGATATCAGCCTTGAAGAACCAGTATCGGTCGACCCCTAGAAAGTAGCCTATTTCCAAAGATCCCAAACCTGCTGGTGTCTAACATAATTTTAAAGAAGTATTTTCTGAATTTTTTTTTTAACCTGTACAAAATAATTTTTTTTGCAGTCACATTTTCTTTAAAACTCCGCCGTATTATTTCAGGTAGCCTTAGCACTAACATGCTAAAAAAAATAGTTCCGAGAATAAAGTACAAAGTGCATCGTCCACCTACCTGTGCGCTGGGATAGGGTCCGTGTGACGACCATCAGCAGGAGGATGCACGTCCGCGAGCTCCATGCCGACCACCTGTCGGCTCCACGCATCCTTCAACCGTTCGTTATTTGGGAGAAAAAATCTGTTCAAATCCTTCCGAGGCTGTGTTCATCTCCGGCGGACACCTTCAGCAGCTTGTTGGGGGGTGGGGGGGAGGGATAAGTCTCTGTCACCGACCTCTCCGTCTACCTGTGGAGGGGCTCGGTGCTAAATGAGTTCGGCGGAAAGCTGGAGGGAACTTCCTGCATGGTTTTATTTTTCAAAATAAAAGCTCTGCTGGTGACCATTTTTCTGCAGCAATAAAGTCGAAACAATTAAACTGAGACTGTTTCTCAATTGTGAATATATATATATATATATATATATATATATATATATATATATATATATATATATATATATATATATTCACATTTTAACATGTTTTCATAAAACACATTAATGTCATGATTAAAATTGTCTAACAATTCATAAATTAGTTACATAAATTACTGACAAGCTTTATAATTATACATTACACCTTTTGACAGGCAAAATGCATCCAACCTTCTTAAAAGAATGAATTGAAGTTTATTGTCATTTCACTGAGTACTTGTTATATTATAGATATTCAGAAGGAACGAAAAGTTGTTTCTCATCAGTGGTAATAAATAAAAACGGAAATGAATACTTATAAGTTAAAAGAAGAAGTAGACAGTACGGTAGTCTGGCATTGCCTAGTCCAGGGGGGGTCAAACTCAACTTCGCTAACATGAGAATCATATCAAGGGCCAGACGTGTTAGACATGCTTTTATTTCATTGAAAAAGCAAAAATATATCTTTGACTGTATTACCGCAGGTCGCCTTTTTAGACATTTCTCGCATTTTTTTTAGCTTTTTGACAGTTTTGTTGCTTTTTATAACTATTTTGTGGCTTTTTTTTATTTTTTTACTTTTGTCACATTTTGTTGCCATGATAGAATTTAGAAAATCCTGTTTCACAGTCTGAATATTAAAACTCTGTTTCTGGGGAAATTCATGAGTCTCAACGATCGGAAAATCGGCCAAAAATTGACGTATTTTACAGTTTGATAAACAGTTTCCTGTCTTTTGTGTTTAGTGCACAACTAGGCGGGCCAACATTTATTGGGAACCTAATTGATATGCGCAGCCAGATCAAAACTTGAGAGGGGCCAGATTCGGCCCGTGGGCCTCGAGTTTGACACATGTGGCCTAGTCTATATCGACGACGTTTCATTTCTAGGATTGTTCCGGTGCCGCCGGAAATTGCGCCGGATGTCCCTCATTTTCGGCCCGATGTCCGTCCCCTTCCTCTTTCTTTGTGTTGGCGTTCTAACCTCCGGTGGATTCGTGAGGACTATGGTTAACTGCTCCTCAGATCTCTGCAGGGTAAATCCAGACAGCTAGCTAGACTATCTGTCCAATCTGAGTTATCTGTTGCACGACTATTAACTACTTTTGAGCGTACACATGTTCCACCAAAACAAGGTCTTTCCAGAGACTATTTTGCAGAGGCACCGGGGCTGCGTACGGAGCTTTGCGCCGCCCAAGACGATCGTGATTGGTTTAAAGAAATGCCAATAAACCAGAGCAGGTTTTTCTCCCATCCAGGAGTGCTGTGTGGACTAGCCAGACCTTCCTCCTCCTCCTCCACAGCGCTGCGAATGCCAACACAAAGAAAGCAGAAGGTGAGGGACATTTTGAGGCTTTTAAGAAAACATTTGGACCTGGAGCCCCAGAGTTTTTTGTTTTATTTTTTAATCTCGAACCCTTTTTCCCAGCAGGACTCCTCCTGCTGTGCAGCGCAGCCTCGAGGCTTCACAATCCATCTGACTTCATGAAGTTTCACAAAACTGTTCCCTGCAGGCTCCAATAAGCCGTTAAACTCCCCGTGTCCAATCAGAGAGGAGGAGAGTGGCAGCTGACAGAGTGGGCTCACTTGAGCTGAAAAAATGGTGCTTCACAGAGGTGGAATGTAACTAAGTACATTTACTCCACTACTCTACTTCAGTCCAAATGTTGAGGTACTTGTACTTTACTCAAGTCTTTTTCTTTTCATGCCACTTTCTACTTCTACTCCGCTACATTTCAGAGAGAAATATTGGACTTTTTACTCCACTACATTCATCTGTTACAGCTTTAGTTACTAGTTACTTTAGTTACTCCACTACATTCATCTGTTACAGCTTTAGTTACTAGTTACTTTAGTTACTCCACTACATTCATCTGTTCCAGCTTTTAGTTACTAGTTACTTTAGTTACTCCACTACATTCATCTGTTCCAGCTTTAGTTACTAGTTACTTTAGTTACTCCACTACATTCATCTGTTCCAGCTTTAGTTACTAGTTACTTTAGTTACTCCACTACATTCATCTGTTCCAGCTTTAGTTACTAGTTACTTTAGTTACTCCACTACATTCATCTGTTCCAGCTTTTAGTTACTAGTTACTTTAGTTACTCCACTACATTCATCTGTTCCAGCTTTAGTTACTAGTTACTTTAGTTACTCCACTACATTCATCTGTTCCAGCTTTAGTTACTAGTTACTTTAGTTACTCCGCTACATTCATCTGTTACAGCTTTAGTTACTAGTTACTTTAGTTACTCCGCTACATTCATCTGTTCCAGCTTTAGTTACTAGTTACTTTAGTTACTCCTCTACATTCATCTGTTACAGCTTTAGTTACTAGTTACTTTAGTTACTCCACTACATTCATCTGTTACAGCTTTAGTTACTAGTTACTTTAGTTACTCCACTACATTCATCTGTTCCAGCTTTAGTTACTAGTTACTTTAGTTACTCCACTACATTCATCTGTTCCAGCTTTAGTTACTAGTTACTTTAGTTACTCCACTACATTCATCTGTTACAGCTTTAGTTACTAGTTACTTTAGTTACTCCACTACATTCATCTGTTACAGCTTTAGTTACTAGTTACTTTAGTTACTCCACTACATTCATCTGTTACAGCTTTAGTTACTAGTTACTTTAGTTACTCCACTACATTCATCTGTTCCAGCTTTAGTTACTAGTTACTTTAGTTACTCCACTACATTCATCTGTTACAGCTTTAGTTACTAGTTACTTTAGTTACTCCGCTACATTCATCTGTTACAGCTTTAGTTACTAGTTACTTTAGTTACTCCACTACATTCATCTGTTCCAGCTTTAGTTACTAGTTACTTTAGTTACTCCACTACATTCATCTGTTCCAGCTTTAGTTACTAGTTACTTTAGTTACTCCACTACATTCATCTGTTCCAGCTTTAGTTACTAGTTACTTTAGTTACTCCACTTCATTCATCTGTTCCAGCTTTAGTTACTAGTTACTTTAGTTACTCCACTACATTCATCTGTTACAGCTTTAGTTACTAGTTACTTTAGTTACTCCACTTACTCTACATTCATCTGTTCCAGCTTTAGTTACTAGTTACTTTAGTTACTCCACTACATTCATCTGTTCCAGCTTTAGTTACTAGTTACTTTAGTTACTCCACTACATTCATCTGTTCCAGCTTTAGTTACTAGTTACTTTAGTTACTCCACTACATTCATCTGTTCCAGCTTTAGTTACTAGTTACTTTAGTTACTCCACTACATTCATCTGTTACAGCTTTAGTTACTAGTTACTTTACACATTAAGATTCCTGCACACAAAACACATGTAGTTTATAAAATCTGATGTTTGATTATAAAACGAATTTAATACGTGAGAAATGCCAATTATTGGAGAATCTGAAAGTTAATAAAGGAAGGGGAAAAAAGTCACTGTACCGCCATCGATTTGACATTTTCGGATAAAAAGTGGATTGTGAGAACATGACGGCGTTGTGCTCAAATCACTCTCATGTCATTTGGTCCAAGTTTTTTTTTGTGGGTCAAATCAACGCCCTAATCAAGTCTAATGTCAACCTTACACCAAGGGGGAAGGAAAGAGAGGGAAGGAGAGAGAGGGAAGGAGGTAGGGAAGGAAAGAGAGTAGGGAAGGAGAGAGAGGGAAGGAGGTAGGGAAGGAAGGAGAGTAGGGAAGGAGAGAGAGGGAAGGAGGTAGGGAAGGAAGGAGAGTAGGGAAGGAGAGAGAGGGAAGGAGGTAGGGAAGGAAAGAGAGGGAAGGAGAAAGAGGGAAGGAGGTAAGAAAGGAAAGAGAGGGAAGGAGAGAGAGAGAAGGAGGTAGGGAAGGAAAGAGAGGGATGGATCTAGGGAAGGAGGTATGGAAGGAGAGAGAAAGAAGGAGGTAGGGAAGGAAAGAGAGGGAAGGAGGTAGGGAAGGAGGTAGGAAAGGAAAGAGAGGGAAGGAGAGAGAAAGAAGGAGATAGGGAAGGAAAGAGAGGGAAGGAAAGAGAAGAAAGGAGATAGAGAAGGAAAGAGAGGGAGGGAGGTAAGGAAGGAAAGAGAGGGAAGGAGGAAGGGAGGGAAGGAGGTAGTGAAGGAAAGAGAGTGAAGGAAAGAGAGGGAAGTAGGTAGGGAAGGAAAGAGAGGGAGGGAGGTAAGGAAGGAAAGAGAGGGAAGGAGGTACGGAAGGAAAGAGAGTGAAGGAAAGAGAGGGAAGTAGGTAGGCAAGGAAAGAGACAGAAAAAGGAAGGAAGAGAGGGAAGAAGAGAGGGAAGGAGGTAGGGAAGGAAAGAGAGGGAAGGAGGAACCATAGCCCCTGGTTACAATGCCCCCCCCATGTTGAAACAAAACCTACGCCCTTGATTGTAGGCCCAGTTTAATATGCAACTCAATTTGATACATATGTATGTAGTTGGGGGGGGAGAGTAGACCTCCTTCCTTCTCTCTCCCTCTCTCTCCTTCCCTCTCTTTCCTTCCCTTCCTCCCTCCCTCCCTCCTCCCTCACCGTTGAGTGGGTCACAGACTCGGGCTGATGCAGGTTTTCCGAGTGTCTGTCTCTCTGTTGGAACACGTCGGCCTGCAGCGCGGCACCTGTCTGCTGCCCCGAATAAAAAAACTGCATTCCTGAGAGAGAGAGAGAAAGACTTGTTGTGATGACAGACGCTCCATCACTGCCAGCGCTGGAATGTAACTAAGTACATTTACTCCACTACTCTACTTCAGTCCAAATGTTGAGCTACTTGTACTTTACTTGAGTCTTTTTTCTTTTCATGCCACTTTCTACTTCTACTCCGCTACATCTCATAGAGAAATACTGGACTTTTTACTCCACTACATTCATCTGTTACAGCTTTAGTTACTAGTTACTTTAGTTACTCCACTACATTCATCTGTTACAGCTTTAGTTACTAGTTACTTTAGTTACTCCACTACATTCATCTGTTCCAGCTTTAGTTACTAGATACTTTAGTTACTCCACTACATTCATCTGTTACAGCTTTAGTTACTAGTTACTTTAGTTACTCCACTACATTCATCTGTTCCAGCTTTAGTTACTAGTTACTTTAGTTACTCCACTACATTCATCTGTTACAGCTTTAGTTACTAGTTACTTTAGTTACTCCACTACATTCATCTGTTACAGCTTTGAGTTACTAGTTACTTTAGTTACTCCACTACATTCATCTGTTACAGCTTTAGTTACTAGTTACTTTAGTTACTCCACTACATTCATCTGTTACAGCTTTAGTTACTAGTTACTTTAGTTACTCCACTACATTCATCTGTTACAGCTTTAGTTACTAGTTACTTTAGTTACTAGTTACTTTAGTTACTCCACTACATTCATCTGTTACAGCTTTAGTTACTAGTTACTTTAGTTACTCCACTACATTCATCTGTTACAGCTTTAGTTACTAGTTACTTTAGTTACTCCACTACATTCATCTGTTACAGCTTTAGTTACTAGTTACTTTAGTTACTCCACTACATTCATCTGTTACAGCTTTAGTTACTAGTTACTTTAGTTACTCCACTACATTCATCTGTTCCAGCTTTAGTTACTAGTTACTTTAGTTACTCCACTACATTCATCTGTTACAGCTTTAGTTACTAGTTACTTTAGTTACTCCACTACATTCATCTGTTCCAGCTTTAGTTACTAGTTACTTTAGTTACTCCACTACATTCATCTGTTACAGCTTTAGTTACTAGTTACTTTAGTTACTCCACTACATTCATCTGTTACAGCTTTAGTTACTAGTTACTTTAGTTACTCCACTACATTCATCTGTTACAGCTTTAGTTACTAGTTACTTTAGTTACTAGTTACTTTAGTTACTCCACTACATTCATCTGTTACAGCTTTAGTTACTAGTTACTTTAGTTACTAGTTACTTTAGTTACTCCACTATATTCATCTGTTACAGCTTTAGTTACTAGTTACTTTAGTTACTCCACTACATTCATCTGTTCCAGCTTTAGTTACTAGTTACTTTAGTTACTAGTTACTTTAGTTACTCCACTACATTCATCTGTTACAGCTTTAGTTACTAGTTACTTTAGTTACTAGTTACTTTAGTTACTCCACTATATTCATCTGTTCCAGCTTTAGTTACTAGTTACTTTAGTTACTCCACTACATTCATCTGTTCCAGCTTTAGTTACTAGTTACTTTAGTTACTCCACTACATTCATCTGTTCCAGCTTTAGTTACTAGTTACTTTAGTTACTCCACTACATTCATCTGTTACAGCTTTAGTTACTAGTTACTTTAGTTACTAGTTACTTTAGTTACTCCACTACATTCATCTGTTCCAGCTTTAGTTACTAGTTACTTTAGTTACTAGTTACTTTACACATTAAGATTCCTGCACACAGAACACATGTAGTTTATAAATCTGATGTTTGATTCTAAAGTAAACTAGCCAACAATATAACGGCTACAAGTCCGGCCACTGGCGTAAGAAACTAAGCATTTGCCTTTCTTTGGCGTTTTTGTAAATAGTGATCTCATTGTTTTGTTCCATAACGTCCATATTTCAGAAAATGGACATCATCGGACAGAGCATGTTCACATATTAGGATGGACATGTGAATACATATGCTTTGCAATTTTGTGCTGTTTCCTTCCCTACCTCCTTCCCTACCTCATTCCTTCTCGCCTTCCTTTTCTTTCCAATTTATTTGCCTTTACCCACTTAGTCATTATATCAACATTACTGATGATTATTTATCTAAAATCTCATTGTGTAAATATTTTGTGAAAGCACAGATAGTCAACACTACAATATTGTTGCAGTATCGATATCGAGGTATTTGGTCAAAAATATCGTGATATTTGAGTTTCTCCATATCGCCCAGCCCTACAAATAATAACTAATGGTTTTTGAAATGTTAAAGTGAATAAATATAAGGGAGAGATACTGCAAATATTTTTTGTTGTTATTGTTGCCTTTAAACCTTTTTTTTTTTTAACTGAAGAAAATGCAGTCAGAAGGAAAATGTAGGTGTCACACGTCATTGACCCCCCCCCCACACACACACACACTTTTTTGTCATTTTTATCATGCAATCACTTGAGTGTTATTGATAAGAATCGGCCCTTAGACCGGGGGGGTGGGGGGGCAAACAGCTGCTCTTTGGTTTTCCACAGCTCCGTAGGCACGAGGAGAGAGCAGTAGGGTCTGTCAGGACATGCCCTCCCCAGCACCTGAACCGTTGGACTGCTTAGTCTGGATCCCCCCGGCTCCTCGTTCCAGTGTTAATCCTGATGCACACGCAAAGATAAAGTCCCTCGTTTTTTGCCCCAGCGGCTGTATTCTCGGGAGGGTGGTGGGTGGGGGGCATGTGTCCCTCACACTCACACACTTCAAATTTAAATTCCATCCATCTTGTCTCTCCGCTCTCCGCTCTCAGCTGTCAGCGCTGAGGAAGAGTCATCTCCAGGTAGCACTTATGTTGGAAATGAGTGCAACACTCTCGCAGAAACCTGTCAGGTTTTTTTGTTGTGTGTCTGAGCACACAACATGATATTTGTTTGGGGTTTTCTGCCTTTAATTGTCATTCCTTCTCTCTCCTTCCCTCTCTTTCCTTATATATAAGTAGAAAGTGGCACTACAGTGCTGTTTCCTTCCCTACCTCCTTCCCTACCTCATTCCTTCTCGCCTTCCTTTTCTTTCCTTCCCTACCTCATTCCTTCTCTCCTTCCCTTTCTTTCCTTCCCTACCTCATTCCTTCTCTCTCCTTCCCTCTCTTTCCTTATGTATAAGTAGAAAGTGGCGCTACAGTGCTGTTACAGTCATTCCCCGGCTGCAATGACGTTGTAATGACTCAGTCCCAAAACGCTGACCAATTGGAGCAGACTGGGCTTTTTCGGAAGGGGGTTCTTAAAGAGACAGGCGCTAAAACAGAGCGTTTCAGACAGAGGGAGAATACAGGTATAATCATACAAAATGAAGTGTTTTTGTTAACATTAAAGCATGTAAAAAAAGCAAAATACAACAATGAACCTGAAAGTGGGTGTGACACAGGACCTTTAAAAACTAGATTTAGATTTAGGGGCCTCTCTTCAACACACAGCCTGGGGACTGACCTTAATTAGTGACTAAATTAAGGTCAGTCCCCAGGCTTAAAGGTCCCATGGCATGAACATTTCACTTTATGAAGTTTTTTAACATTAATATGAGTTCCCCCAGCCTGCCTATGGTCCCCCAGTGGCTAGAAATGGTGATAGGTGTAAACCGAACCCTGGGTATCCTGCTTTGCCTTTGAGAAAATGAAAGCTCAGATGGACCAATCAGGAATCTTCTCCTTATGAGGTCATAAGGAGCAAGGTTACCTCCCCTTTCTCTGCTTTGCCCGCCCAGAGAATTTGGCCAACCCATGAGAGAGAGACATCTCTAAGGCCTATATAAAAGAGACTTCAGATACAGTATTAGGGGACCACTAAGGCCTATATAAAAGAGACTTCAGATACAGTATTAGGGGACCACTAAGGTCTCTATAAAAGAGACTTCAGATACAGTATTAGGGGACCACTAAGGTCTCTATAAAAGAGACTTCAGATACAGTATTAGGGGACCACTAAGGTCTATATAAAAGAGACTTCAGATACAGTATTAGGGGGACCACTAAGGTCTATATAAAAGAGACTTCAGATACAGTATTAGGGGACCACTAAGGTCTATATAAAAGAGACTTCAGATACAGTATTAGGGGACCACTAAGGTCTATATAAAAGAGACTTCAGATACAGTATTAGGGGACCACTAAGGTCTATATAAAAAGAGACTTCAGATACAGTATTAGGGGGACCACTAAGGTCTATATAAAAGAGACTTCAGATACAGTATTAGGGGACCACTAAGGTCTATATAAAAGAGACTTCAGATACAGTATTAGGGGGACCACTAAGGTCTATATAAAAGAGACTTCAGATACAGTATTAGGGGACCACTAAGGTCTATATAAAAGAGACTTCAGATACAGTATTAGGGGACCACTAAGGCCTGTATAAAAGAGACTTCAGATACAGTATTAGGGGACCACTAAGGTCTATATAAAAGAGACTTCAGATACAGTATTAGGGGACCACTAAGGTCTATATAAAAGAG
>CM046810.1:16473870-16748870 GCA_025617405.1 Perca schrenkii | reverse complement strand
AGCAAAGACTTCAAAATCCAGGTCCCTGCGCAATCGAGGAATCCCGCGTTTCCTCTCGAATTCCAGGGCCAAAAGGAGATTCCTTCTCGCGGAAAACGACGCACGCCGGGCCGGCAAAGTGAGCAAAGTGAGGGGGGAGGGGTGGGGGGGCTGGAGCCGCAAACGTCGCATTTTTCAGTTTTGGTTTGGTTTTGCGTTCACGCTGCAAAGTGACGCGCAGAGTGACTGAACTCGCCCCCCCTTTCAAGTTAAACCGCGGACCGGCGTGGCGTTAAGATATTTCAAATTATTGAATGAACAAAATCAGCAGCAACAAAAAAAATAAATTAATAAAAGAAAACGGAGGGGGTTTAAAGCACTCTCGGGGGCTTTTCTGTTTGCTTTCAGACGCCTTTTTGTCCGACCCACTTGTATCTCTAGCTTAGTGTGCGTCGCCCTAAGACATTTGATGTGCTTTCTCCTAGTGAATGTCAGCTTTGGCACGCTCTCTGCTGAGGTACCTACACAAACACAAAGTCAAGTACTGAAACTACCGCTTTGTTCCACCCCACATCGAGGATATTGTTGTTGTGTTATAATATATATATATATATATATATATATATATATATATATATATATATGTATGTATATATATATATATATATATATATATACATAGAGAGAGAGAGAGAGAGAGAGAGAGAGAGAGAGGAGTATTTTTCACTAAAAATCAACACATGAAGGCGTTCTCCTCCAGCCCTTTTTGTCCCCCCCCATCTACCTGCAAACCATCTGTCCCACTACAAAACCCAAATAAATATTCTTTAAAATAAGGGAAAATCGGTTACAAAAACAATCAAACGTGGCCGGGTTGGTTCAGTGGGTAGAGCAGGCGCACGTATACATAGAGGTTTATGACTCGACGCAGAGGTCCAGGGTTCGAGTCCGACCTGTGACGATTTCGTGCCCGACCCCCCTCTCTCTCCCCTTTCTCACCTAGCTGTCCTGTCGATTAAAGGCGGGAAAGCCCAAAAAATAATAATAAAAATAAAAAAAAAGGAAGCAAAATCAACGTAGTGGCCTCATAACCTAATGCAAAAAAACTCTCAAAAAAGTAAGAAATCCACCACCGTCCCGGTCCAATAAAGACAAAGAAAGAAATGTTACAGGGAAGGATATATGTCGAGTAGTGGTTGTTTTACAATGGCGCCTGTGTCCAAAGTTTGTCATGTTGCGACTTCTTTAAAAACTTCTCCTCTTCCTCCTCCTCCTCCTCTTCTTTCTGTCCTCTCTTCGCCCGGAGGTGATCATGCTCTGTCTGATCAAAGTCTTTGACCTTTAAACCCGCGGCTCCCCCTCCCCCGTCTAACGCTCCTCCCTTTACTCCTCCACCGCTCAGAGAGGGAGGGGGCGGGGGGGGGGGGGTCGTTCAGTCGGCGTAGTGCATGATGGACTCGACGTAGTTGCCGGGGAACAGGCCCGTGGTGCCGTTCATCACGCCCTCGTACCAGCCGTCGTCGTTCTTCTTGATGACGTAGATGATGGCGCCCTCCTGGAACGAGAGCTCGTCTTCCTTGTCGCGGGCGTAGTCGTAGATGGCCACCACTGCAGGGGGAGAAGAAGAAGAAGAAGTGTCAGGATGCAACCGGAAGGTTTTTCTTAGAGCCCAACTGATATATTGGGATGCCGATATTATCGGCCGATATTAGGCATTTTCCAAACTATCGGTATCAGCATTTATAATGGCCGATAAATGAATATTTATAAAATAAAAATCAGACGAAACCCCCTTCAACCATGTTCTGAGTGTTGGCGTTGCGTGGTAACACTCTTTGATTTTTATTTTTTTTGTTATTCTGCTTTTGGACTTCCAAGAAGTTTGTATTTTTATACATTTATCAGAACTTTAATATATTTTGATGTTCCTCTGTTCTGTTGTCACAATAATATTTTTAAACTGCATTATCATATTATTTTAGTGAGGACTCTAAATAGCTAATGTTAGGGAAATCGGTTTATGTAATGAACGCGTTTCTGGATTATTTTTTAAATATATATCGGCCGATATATCGGATTTTTAAATCCCCAAATATTTGTGTCGATATCGGCCTTAAAAATCCTTTATCGGTCTGGCTCACACGAAATAAATGAAACCATACAAATAAAAAAAATGTTAACGTTTAAAAAGCCGTCAAAAGCTGCGAAAAAGCATCAGAAAAAAACCATTGAAAAAAGCCATCAAAGTGTCATAAACTTAAAAAAAAGTAAAGAAAATGTCAAAGACGTCAAGCGCCGACTTAGACCCTCCTCCTCCTCCGCAGCGCTGTGGAGGAAGGTCTTGCAACGCGAGACTAGAACGCTGCAGACCGCCGCGTTGCAACTTTCAACTCGTCTCGCCGCGCATCTTCGTTGCTTCGCGGTGCTTCATGGCGAGCGGGAGCGGCGGACCTTTCTCCATGTAGGTGCGCGGGGCCCAGGGCGGGTCCTCTTCGGCGTACGGGTCGCTGTACTCCACCACGGCCGACTCTTCCTCGTCCTCGTCCTCCTCGTAGTCCTCCGGCGGGGGAGGGGGTGGTGTGGGTTCCTCAAACACCGGCTCCTCGGCGGGCGGAGGTGGAGGCAGCACGTCTGAGACTAGAAATAGGTTTAAAAAAAAAAGAAGAGAGGAACAATTAGAGGCAAAGAAAGGAGCACAAAGACGAGTGCGTTAGTCAGGGACACAACATGACGGACCGGCATCCCCATGCGTTGGCGAGAGGAACAGAAGGAGTCCATGCTGGATGCATTCAGACAACATTTAAGCTACATTTCCACTGCTACGTTTTGGTTTGAAAGAATATCTTCTGCTACGTTTCCCCCCTCTCATCTGCCTTAACTACGTTGTTACTCTGTCCTGTTTTCTCCCTTTCATTCCAAACCGTGACCAACGCCAGTCTACCTTCTTTGCAGAACGCATAAAAATCAAAATAATCAATAAAAAACGTGCCATGAATTGGAAAATAATAAATTTTTACAATCTTAAAATATGTGATATGCCTCCTAACAGCGGAATCTGGTGGTTGAATGTCATCGCGCCATCATTGTTCGCCAAACAAACAAACATTCTACAACATTCTTTATCCAGGGAAAAAGAAAACATTTTTGGGGCAAGACGTTCATCTGTCATTTGGATCGAGGTAAGAGAATTATTCTAAATTATCTAAATTATAACCTGAATAACCTGTCAACTGTTCGCTCAAAGTATCTGAAATTATTATGACAGGCGTAATGTTTTCTTATCAAGGCTAGTTGCATTTACACGTGGTTGTCTTATAGCTATATTCGTACGACGAAGCAGGCCTACCTCACCATCCGCAGTTTGACAGAGATTAGTTCTTCTACTGGAGCTAAAACACTGTGTGAACGGAGATCACTTTTGGCTCAAAACTCCGCTTAAAAACCAAAACGTAGCGATGTAAATGTAGCCTTAGATACTCAGCACTGTGTATTTTATTCACAGTGGAATTTCATAGCCACAGCCCTTTACTGAGACTGACCTGTAAGCACCAACATTCAAACACAGAAAACTGTGACACAACAGGAACAAAATGTACACACACTGACTCAACGTGCATTTAAAAAGAAATTCAAGTAGGGAACGTGGTTAAATGGATTCTCCAGAGAAATCCCACGACACTCACAAAAAAAATAAATAAATAGAAATCACATGGAAACGTGATCATTCTCCTCAACAAACATGCTTCAGCGTTCATTCATTACTTTTCTCACTTATTGTAGTGTTAACAAGTGGTCAACGACAAACATTTCCTGCGACAAGGGAGCAGAAGTTATCTCCCACTTAGTTGCTGTTCAAACTGGGCTTGCTCGATTATTTTGGTCAATATTGAAATCACGACTTTTTGAAAGATGTCAAAAAGAAATTGCGAAATAGTTAAACAAATCAACAGTCAATACACTTGTACTGTGAAATTTCCTGTTTCAGAACACAAGACAAAATAAGAGTAAACGTGCAAAACGTAACGTGCAAAATAATCGTTTTTCGCGATTACTCCGTTTCTGTGATCGTTAGGAGACAAAATCGTAATCGCGATAAAATTTTTCAATTAATTGCAAAGCCCTAGTTCAAAATTCACAACTATTGTAACATGTGGTGTCCGAAAAAGAAGCCTAAAAACTATCTTCCTGTGCTACTTGCTCAAGTTTGGAATAATCGCCAGCCATGGAGGCAATGTTCTCGTTCACACAAAACAATTTAGAATCCTACACTTGAAGGGGCCGTGATTTGGATCCACGGTAATTTGTTACTGCGCCGCTAACTCACAGTATGAGAACTGTAAAGAAAATCTACTTGGCAGATAATAAAGGTCAAACAACAGAATATAGAATAATCCGATCATACTCTCTCCCGAGCTCTCACTCTGACATATTTCAGATCCCTGACCGAGCTGATGTTGGAGGTTGATCACTTGTTTACTTCAATAAAGGAAATATTCCACCCAAGGGGACGAATGACTGACACTGAAGGCTCCGATATACTCGCTTTTTGATAATGTAAGCAGAAAGCAGACGGAGACGTGAACGCCGTTGTTCACATACTTGCCTGCGTACTTTGCGCGTACCTGGAGGATTAGTCGATGACGGGTTATTTCCAGCACCGCCGTAAAATTGTGCTCGTCAACTTCCACTTTCTTTGTGTTGGCGTTCTATACTCTAGTGGATTTGTGAGGACTATTATTAACTGCTCCTCAGATCTTTTGCAGGGTAAATCCAGACAGCTAGCTAGACTATCTGTCCAATCTGAGTTTTCTGTTCCACGACTAAAACTACTTTTGAACGTACACGTGTTCCGCCAAAACAAGTTCCTTCCCGAGGCTTTTTTTAAAAATGCACCGTGTCTCCGTCCGGTGCCCAAGGCGATTGTGATTGGTTTAAAGAAATACCAATAAACCAGAGCACGTTTATTCTCCCATCCAGGAATGCAGTGTGGACTAGCCAGACCCTCCTCCGCAGCGCTGTGGAGGAAGGTCTGGCAATGCGAGACTACTTGAGGATTAAGAGTACCGGTATATCCACCAGGGGGCAGATCAGGGCCACATCATACCTGGCGGAGTGTGGAACAGCTGCTGACTTGCATCTTGCGGACGCATAGCGTGAATTTCTGAAGACGTGCACAACATGCGCTCCAAAGGAACGCAGGATACGCGTGGCAGCCATCGAACGTGTAGTTAAAAAGCATCTATATATCGGAGCCTTAACTGTTGGGGAGGGGACTTGAAACGGATGGCGGTCATGCAGGTGGGGGAGCGAGGGGCTAAAAAACCACTTACTAGTCTCCTGAACTCGGGCCACAAAGCCCATCAGAGGCAGCTGAGGGGTGATCTGCATGGAGGGGGGAGGGGGCGCGAGCTGGCCGGCTATCACCAAACAGAATCAATGCACAGAGGCAGAGGAGGACGAGGCCAGAGAGAGAGGGAGGAAGACAGACATAACAAACAGCAAAGACATGAGAAATTAGCTTAGAACATTCAAGGAAAGCACAGAAGAGAGTAGGGCTGCACGATATCAGGAAAATACAACGCAACTGAATATGGCGATAACGATATTAAACGCGATAAATAACCAGATATTAAAGTGTTATCAGTTCTGCTGCTTTCAGTGTTCTGCTAAAATACAACACATTGCTTGTTGAGTTTATAATAAAATAATAAGGAAATCATTTCAAACTTTCTTTTATGGAACAATTTGTATTCAATTTCATTGAATTCAATATAAAAGGCGTAACTAAAAGACGAATGACAGTTATGTTATAAAGTGCAATTTTCTGCGGATATTTTTTTTCAACTAACAGAAAATCTTTGAGTGTCTTTGGCGATATGTCGCAGCCTTTCGAGATGTGTTTATTGCGGCAGTTGATATCGCGATGACTAATAAAAAAACGATATATTGTGCAGCCCTAGAAGAGAGTTAAAGAACAGGAATAAGAATAACAGTAGAAATGCAATGTTAACATTATGTAAACAATGATTTCAGCAAAGTATAGACCTGAGATATCCATAATTATTCATTTTTCTTCCCATCTCTGGCTACAGAGATGGACGATATGTGACAGCACTCCCATGAGTCAGAGCTGCATCTACTTCCCCCACCAATTAATCCAAAAAATAGTCAAAATATTTACCTATTAATCGTTAGAAAACGGAAAGAGTTCAAACTGCCTGTCACAATTCCCCAGAGCGCAAGGGAGCGTCTACAAATGACTTATTTTGTTTGACTAATGGTCTAAAACCAAAATATATTTAATTTTCAATTTTATAAAAAGAGTGAAAAGTAGAAAATCCTCCCATTTGAGAAGCTGGACCCAGAGAATGGTTCCGTGTTATTTACTTAAAACAATTAATCAATGATCAAAGTTTGATTGTATGTTGATGACTAAACCCTTAGGTCAACTAATCTAGACTGAAACGTAATACAATGAAGATTTCTTATCGAATAAAGGATAAGGATAAAGTTCATAGACGTGGCACTGAAACTGGACAAATGGAGGACAAAAGATTGCAAAGAGCAGTGACGACAGATAGAGCTGGTGAAGGGGGGGGGGAGTGTAGTACGAAAACCTTTGTGGAAAAAGGTGTTGGAGGTGGCAATCCCACTCAAAGTTTGAGAGTCTGTACCTGTAAACTGTTATGAATTTGTAAATAAGTATATGTTTAATTATTGATAGCCAGTAAGAAAGCCCTTACAAGAAAGTGGTTGACAACAGATGTACCCAAGGTTGAAGATAGTTTCCAAGTGATTCGTGACACTTATGTCATGGAGAAACTCACGTTTACTGTAAGACTTGAGCAAGATTTAAAGTTTAAAAACTGTTGGGCATCCTGGGTTTAAATCGATATCCACACTTAGATCAGACTTTACTCAACTGATGATGATCTAATTTATACACGTTTTCTTCCTCCTAGTTTTTTTGTTCAGGCTACTCAAATGTTCACTGTTCATTTAAATGCGTCTTTCTTTTATACAGATTTTATTAATATCTTTTACTCATTTACTTATTTTGTCCACTTTGTATAGCAATATCCTTTTTTTTTCTCCCCACGTATTCCTCCAGATTTTCAATTATTTCATTCCATTTCATTTTAGAGTCAATTACAGGTATTACTGTGAAAATACACAGAACAGTATTAGGGTTAAAAGGTTTATGTTTGGGAACTTCTAGCAAAAGGTTTCATGGACATAAATGTGAAAATAGTAATCGTCTCTTCTCGTACACACACACACACACACACACACACACACACACACACACACACACACACACACACACACACACACACACACACACACACACACACACACACACACACAGTACCTGGGTTCTGGGCGAAGTGTGGTCCCCCGTTGAGCTGGCTTTGGTTGTGGGCCATGTTGGGCTGACCGGTGACGGACGCGGGTCGGCGATACGGCAGCGAGCCTCCCACCTGTGAGTTGTGGGGGGGCTGCGCCGGGCGGTTCATGCTGTAGAACTGAGGAGCGCCTGAGAGGAGACAACACCAGGGGGGCAGCACAGGGTCAATTAACAGGGGGGGGTCATACAGCAGAAACAACACCGCACACGGAAGCGTCGCATATACCCGTGAAGGGCAGAGTCGTGCCTGATCGCTTGCCTGGCTGTTCACACCCAACGCATTTCTCCTAGGGTTGGGCATCGTTTACGATTCTGATTCCTAAACAGATTCTTGAAAAACTGAAAAATGACATCCAAGAAAGATAGAAGATAGAGTTTAAAGACACGCTTTCGACCGCTTTGCTTTAGGCATTTTAAATGCACTAAAAGCTAGCTAACGATAGACTAGCAGAGAAAGTAGCGCTGGGCGGTATACCGGTTTGTACCGTATACCGGTATTAATTTCCTGTATGATATGAATTTTTCATATATACTGTAATACCGGTATGCCTCAGAGAGCGCTACGGCCGAAGTAATCTGCCAGTGATATTCATTAATAATAATAAAATACAGGGGCTGCAAGCCAAGCAGTGACAACTCCTTGCAGAAACGGTCACACAACGACAACAAATAAACTTTTCATTGTCTACTCACACTTTATCAGCCGAATCAGGTTTTTTATGAGGAGAAATGAATGAGAATGAGAAAATGGTTTTTAAAATGTCCTTAAATTCATCATTCATCCATTGGCTACTCTGCTAACAGCAGCACTGCACATACGTTACTGTACAATATCCAGCCACACAACAACAACAACAAGCCTGAATAAATACACATGAATGAAGAGTTCAATGTTCAAGCATTTCACTACACAGCTCATGCATTTTACATTAGAAAACATCACAAGCATCAACACAGACACGGGCGGCTGATGAGATGCTGTGAGGTATGAAGAGCAGCAGCAGAAAATCGGAGGTAGGCGGCAGAAGAGCTGCACGCCGGCCAGACTGTGCAGACTTTTTGATATTCCAGACACAGGTTCTGATGAGCGAAGTGCTCTATGATGGCCTTCAAAGTAGAATTTCTTTTCGAGCACTTAATAAAGACTCAGTGATTGAATGGAAAGCCTTCCTTTTGAAAAGGAAATTCCACACTTAATTATCGTGTTTACCTTACACTTTCTTAACTCAAGATTGCATTTTCAAAAAGATTTGATTAGGTGTGCAGCACACCTTGAGAGGTGGACATTTCTGAAGATAAAGCAGAGAAGGCTGTGGTTGGTATCTGAAAGCTCTATCTACCTCCTAAAGTAGTCATAACATGGAACAAATATATGATGCACTGACCAGATCCATCTGATTTTTAAATGGTTCTTAAGCCTCGTTTCCGCCAGGCAGTCCAGTTCAGTTAGAAAGATCATTTATTTAGCAATAAAAAGGGCCTTTAATTCATAGAGCAAGATATTCAAAATGCACAAACGCGTGTTGGCTTGACACAGTGTATTTTTAATGTCTTGCCCTATGAATTAATGGTCTTTTTTAATCACTTTTTGTAACCAACCTTGAGTGCCTGGAGTGGATTTTTTGGTAACACTTTACATGAAGGTATCTACATAAGAGTGACATGAACACATGACACATGAACCCTAACCCTAACCTGTCATGACAAAAAACGAATGACACTCACTAAAAGAAGCGTTATGTCATAAACGTTTATTACTTGTTTATAATGTTTATGACACGTTCATGACAGTGTCAGGTCACTCTCACGTAGATACCTTCAAGTGAAGTGTAACTGGATTTTTTAATGACTTTTGGCCATAAATCTTCTCCCTTTCTGTGAATTGTATTTCCTTCCATGATACCAGAAGCGCTCTTGCCACTTCTTTCTGGGTATCCCATTTGCTCGAAAGTTCAGACATATTTGAAGTTCATCCCCTGATTTTACAAATGGGAACTGACACCGTTCCATTACGTCATTTCCGAATTTCTTCCTAGGAGAAACCTTCTAATAGCCGTCAATAGTCAGAGCAAGCTGTCAAGACAATACCACTGAATATCCAGGGTGACGCCAGCGGATGAACCCATCTGGGTCTTTCAAGCAGGAGGATGCATGTTGGGGGTGGGTGGGGGGTGGGGGGAGGCGGGATGGAGGGGTGTGCAGGGGAGCCGGTGAGCTTCTCCCGGCCGGCAGTTACACTCACCTTGTGCAGGGTTGCCGTAAGCAGCGGGGCCCGTGCCAGTGGGGGGGCCGCAGAGGCAGGGAGCTGGGGAAGGGGGGTGGGGGGGTACAGGCGGGATCTCTATAGGGGGGTTTGGGGCCTGTGGGGGGCCGTCTAGTGCAGTGGTAGGGGCTCCAGGGGTGGTGGCAGTGTTGGGGGGAGGTTGAGCCGGGTTGGATGGGACGGGGGCTGGACCGAGGGGGATTGAAGAAGTAAAAGATAAAAAGGGAGGAGAGAAAAAGATAGTTGAGGGACGTCAGGACAAGATCAGAGTGAGAAAGGGGGAGTCCAGTAGATCCAGGGTTCCTACAACATCCTCATCTCACTTTAATTCAAGTTAGTTTCAGACACACACACACACACACACACACACGCACGCACGCACACACAGCAGTCATCTGCTTGGAGAAGAAACAGGAAGCGGGCGTTACCTGGGAAGGCAGTGGGTGGGGCTGGGGTCGGCACGGCGATGGGCACGCCCACGCTGCCACTGCCGCTGTTCTCTCGGCTGCTGCTGCGACTGCTGCTGGGATGGCTGCCTCCGCTGCTCCCGCTGCTGAGGGGGTGGGGGGGCAGCACACACGTCAGACCCCAAACGCCCAAACAAACGCACTCCGTCACACTGCCGTACACTCGCACTCCTGGGGCACGTTCAATCTCAAAACGCCGTGCACCGTTTAGCTACGCTTTCCGCGTTGAGCGACGGGTTCCCTCGGAGCGGTTGTGAAGCGGCTTGGATTGGGTTTCTCTGGTTTGGCGGGCGTGTCTCTCGTTTATTGGCTGGGTCCCAGGTGATACCCAATCAGCAGAGACGCGGCTGTGAACTCGTGGTAATAAAAAGGCAGAGCGCAAACAACACGGTGTTCAACGCACCCCGGTGTCAGTATATTAAAAAAAAAACAAAAAAACGTGGCGCTACGTTTTGTCGCAGCTGAACGAGGCTCGCCTGATTCTTTTGAAAAAGATGATTATTTGAAAATGTGATGCCCTTTTTTCTGTTTATTCAAAATGGCTCTTCGTAAAAAAAAAAATTAAAATAAAAATGCAATCAAATCTTCACTTCTCGCCCCTTTTCGACCAAATAGTTCCAGGAGACTATGGAGCCACAGGAACTAAACTCAGGAACTTAAAAAGAGCATTTCTGGGTCATCGTCGCATCTTTTGAACCGCGAAGATTCGGCAAATAAGTCCGACGGCTGACAGCTTCACTTCAAAGTATCTGAGGTGCCAAGTGCTTTATTTCGGCGTCAGTAACCGTGATGAATTACTTCGGTCACTTGCGCTCAGTGTTCTTCTGAACTCATTTGCAAACCATTTATCACTCTATTTAGATGAATCAAAAGGCCGGAAATGTAAAATTGTTTAACGTGACGCATAGAAAGTAACAGAAATAGTTGTGTAAATGCTTAAGTAACATGTATTTTGGTTTGACCACACTGCTAGTCCCACAGGTAAGCTTCGGGAGTTCCTGAGGAAAGTTCCTGCAGGGGATCAGTGGGTTGCTCATTTTGGAAGAAAATCCCTTACAGCAGGGCTTCTCAAAGTCCTGACCGAGGTCCGCACCCGGAACCAAACGCCAAGTCAATCCGGGCGCAGCCCTCGGGTTATTTATACATTACATAATGAAGTTGCGAAAAAAAAGGTGAAGAAAAAGTAACATCAGAAAAGTCAAAAAAGCAACAAAAACGTCCTTCCTTTTACTGTGTGAAGCTGAAAAAATGTACCGGTACCTAAATCCATGTAACGGAAAGAGAGGGAAGGAAAGAGAGGGAAGGAGGTAGGGAAAGAAAGAGAGGGAAGCTGAAAAATTTTACCGCTACCTAAATCCATGTAACGCTTCCAAAATCACTAAATGTTAAAATTGAGTTGATTCAATGTTTTTTATTGCCAATCGTTTCGTACCCCTAACCTTAAAAAAGAAAGAAAAAAAAAGCGGACCTTTGAGGGATACTTTCTAGAACCCCTGCCCTAAAGCATTCATCTTTCTGCAGCTGGCCAGGACCAATCCTGTACGCCGTGCTGAAGTCTTTGAAGTTTCCTTCCTCAATAACTCACATTATTAATGTGGCATCTTCAAGGAGAATTTGATGTTATAGTGCGAGCTGTTATGCCTTTGAAATGACTATGTCACAGTGATAAAAAATAATAATGAAAAAGCAGCTGGAAGCCTTCACCAAGGACACACGACACAGGCAAAAGCGGTAGCGACACAAAACATAAACAAAAGATATGACACGCTGTAAAACAAAAGCAGGAAGAGTCAAGACACGTGGTGGTGGTGGGGGGCCAGAAAAGAGAGCGCTGAGATTGCTGAGAGATGAAGAAAAAGAGCTGTGGATGGAGCGGTGCAGATAAAAACTCGTGCCGAGAGGAGAGTCAGGGAAAGTTATCTATTTCTGGACCAGAAAACATTTGGCCATCAGATTATCAAACATTTCATATTGTTGACCCTTAGGCATTTTACTTCTCTCACAGCAGACAGGGGGAATCTGTGAGGGGGGGGGGATGAGCTGACATCGGGTTGACAGGACTGCGGGGGCGACGCTGCCTATTTAATGACTATCGCCATAGGAACCTGTGTCTAGCCATGCTAAAAATACAGCTCTGGAGCTCTACCTCGTCCTCGTTCCTTTGTCCTTTTTTGTTTGAGCGGCGAGGAGGGAAAGCAAACAGGTGAGGGATATCCAAAATAAACCAATTCAGTACATTCACTGGGGAGCAGGAACTGTCGTACAAAAAAGGTTAACGTCGGGGGTCAACCTTTAGGTGAAACAAAAAGGAGAAGGGAGTAAAAGGGATTCCCCCGGTGAGTCATTTCAGAGGTGGAAAGGGAAAGGCATGTTCACAGGAGCTGGCTCGCATTTTTTAAGAGTGTGAGAGGAGAAGAAGAGAGGGGGCAGGAGGTAGAGAAAAAAGGGGGAGCGTGTTTAAGAAGTGTAGAGAGGCATGCTGGGAGGGGAGTGGGGGGGTACCTGTACGTGCGGTTCCTCTGATTAACGGATGCAGTGCGTGTAGGGCTCTGCTGGGGCTGCGCCATGTTGCGCGTCGGGCTCGAGACGTAGTCGTTAGGGACAACGGGCGGACGCACCGGCTCGAGCGTCCTATAGGGGGAGTGGCGCCTGAGAGAGGGTCAGGAGGACAGGAGTCGAGGGGGGGAGGGGGGGGAGAGGGAGGGGGGCATCGACAGAGAAGTGTAGGGGAAGGGGGGGGGGAGGAGGAGGAGAGCAAGAAACAAACAAGTGCAAACTTAAAAAATGGGCTATGACAGGTGAACATCGGGGGTTGGCTGATGAGAATCCACAGGCAGAGCGGGGGGGAGGGCGGAGTCAGGGCGAAACACTGTCGCTGCTGTCGGCTGGAAAACCACACCTCCAAAACAAAAGATGTACACTGTGCGCTTGTTTTTTTTTTTTTTTCATCTAACTGGCAAACACATTTTATGCCAACTTGAGCGAGATCAGAAGGGATTAAACTGGCTTCCTAAATGTTAAAAAAACAAACAACCAAGGTCTTACACCTCACTTAAAGAATATTCTATCAAAACCATCTTGACACAGGGGTCTTCCTGTTTTAAGCCCCTTAAAAAGGACCCCTTATCTGAGAGGGAGACGGAGCAGGGACCCTCTACTACATACTTTATAAAATTAAGTTGCATATTTAACTGGGCCTACAATAAAAGCCTTAATACAAACCTTTTGAGTGCATAGAAAACCCAGTGGTGTAGTCTACGGGACACGCAGGTATACCTACTAAGAAAGCTCCAGGATTTCCATATAACATCAAAAACATGTACTAGGTTCTCCAGTCAGTGCCCTTGATCAAGGCACTGGCTCAGATCTGGAGTTGGTCCCCGGGCGCTGTCATTGGCTGCCCACTGCTCCCTTGAGGGATGGGTTAAATGCAGAGAATGAATCTCGCTACATGTACGTGTATGTGACAAATAAAGTACCTTTACCTTTAACAGCTTAAAAATGCGCAATGGCACGCAACGACATACTTTCCATTATATTTTGAATTTTCATCTGCGTTTTTCTTTCTTTCTTGGCATAGGCTATATATATATATATATATATATATATATATATATATATATATATATATATACACACACACACACACACACACACACAGTACAGCATACCCACTACATTAGACTACACCACTGAGAAACCATAAGTTATAAAAAAAAAAAAGAATTGTTGGTTGGATTTGATATGTTAGGATCCAATGTATCTGTGGATCTTAGTAAGCCTATCATTAATGAGTTTGTTTTTTTCACACTTACGCTGATTTATATTTGCTAATAATATGTTGGATTAATGCTAAGAGATTTAAATTTTTTAATTTGAAAAGTTGCAAAGGAACTCCCTTCATTCATGTTGCCAGATGATGGTCTACTACAGAAAACATCGTCTACTATGAAATAAATTTTTTGCAAGTTAGGCAGTGTGCCGGAATTTCTTTACAACCTTTTGACCTACTTATCCCGCTCCCACGCACTGAAAAAAAACCTGCAGTAACTCTGAGGACCCCCTAAGGGTTCCGGACCCCCTGTTGAAGATCTCTGATCATGACAAAAAGGTCTCAAGTTACTTCTTGATGTATTGAGATGTTGGTAGATGCTGACCAGAGCGTAGGGTTTCCCCCACCATTAGAGGGCGTAGGGTTTCCCCCACCATTAGAAGTCTTAGGTGCAGCAACGGAGCCATTTTTGGCGGCGCCTAAGCCGAACAGATGTGAAATGTGGCAAAAAAGGGGGCCAAAAACGTGGAAAACGGCATGACACAAACAGAACACCCTTTTCTTAGATCTAAGGATTGTAGTTTGGACTTCTTTAACAAGTTTTGTCTTTAAGCTTTTTGAATGTTTTTGTATTTATTATATTCTAGCTTTTCCAACGTTTTAGACACAGATATGACAATAATAACGGTCCTAATTAATGTCAAATTGCAATTTCTTTTTTTATTGAAAAGCCTTGTGTTAGTAACCCTAAACCCCCCCGCCAAATATGTGCATCTAAGTCTTCCACAAACTGAGGGAAAGCGCTGAGAAAGGTATTTAAAGGTAGCAGTTGTGTGTAGATTAGATCGCAGGAGTCTCATTGCTGTATCACTGATTTGGGAAAGCAGCACTGGCAGAGTCACTTTACCACCAAATTACAAGCTTGTTTAAATATTATTTATAAAAAAAATGTGCTTTTCCTAAGGTCATGAAAGAAGACTTATAGAATTTTAAAAAGAGCAGCGATTACTCTGTGTTAGGAGTCCTTTGCCAAACTGTTTCTTTGGACAGATGGGGGCATTTTGCACTGAAAACAGGACAACAAAAGCTATGCGATGCTGAAATTAGACAGCATTTTTCATGGGGCCTAAAGTCGTGAAAAAAATGGCATCAGATTAAATGTTGGTTTGAATTAAATCCCCATCTGTTGTGCCAAAGTGTCGCTGAGCATGACTGCAAACCCACGCCTACGTATTCTTAACCAGAAACCTGCAAATTCATTAAATAAAAAACACGGAAAGTGGTTTCAAACCCCGACAGCAGCTGATGATGTCCTCTTGTTTTTAAATTTTAAATTTTTAAACCCTGAGATTTATTGATCTGGGCCTGAAAAACTGTTGTGGCATGTGAATTTCCCAGCTGACACAGCGGGGGTGACCCATCTTTGAGCACTGTTGCTATGGCAAAACGTTGCTATGAGGAATATGGGGCAGCCAGGAGTGGGCGGGCTGGGTCACAAACAAACACATAACTGAACGCAAATTTGAACAAACAAAAGGAATTAAGAAAAAAAAAAAAAAGGAAGTTGAAGAACAGGAGACAAATTAAAAGTAAGATGTCCGCTCGCAGCCGCGGGCTGTGGCAGAAGGTGCATCATGGGAGAGTCGGAGCTGTGGTTGAT
This sequence comes from Perca schrenkii, assembly GCA_025617405.1. Lineage (NCBI taxonomy): Eukaryota > Metazoa > Chordata > Actinopteri > Perciformes > Percidae > Perca > Perca schrenkii. Next base: position 16,733,321 of record CM046810.1, on the reverse strand, counting down.
CGGCATGCGCCTTGAAGGGACGGACGGACAGACACACACACACACCGACACAGACATCTGAAGGTCAATACGGAAGGGTGGACACACTCAGGCACTCACACACTCAAGAGAGAGACAGACAGACAGACAGAGAGACAGCACTTGAACCTAGGAAAGTCCCACGGGACAACAAACATTACGTGCGGCACTAGCAGAGATCCTGTGGGATGAGAGACACCTTCAACAGTCAGAGACACAGAACAGAAAAACATCTCCATCTCTGGGATCATGAGCACTCAGAGACAAGGTGGGAAAACAATATGAACAGTTTTAACTAGTGCTGGGCAATAATCAGTAGGATCATTTCTAGTCTTATCACCACAAAATCATATATCGTGATACACAATCGCGTTGTCTGAAATTGACGATAACAAGCGCATGCTGACTCCACTTTCTAGGAAAATCTGTTGTGAAACATTTGGAGGGAATATCATTTGAAGAATTGCAAATTAGTTTGAACATCGCACTATTTTTTGTGCACGCATGTAATGTCAGTATATAGCTGGAAAGAAATATTTATTTTCTCTCTAATTTCACACGAGACAGATTACCACATTACTGATGATTATTTATCTAAAATCTCACTGTAAAAGGTTTTTCGACAAAAGTTTGTTTTAAGAGGCGAGCGTTGAGAATTGAACGTACTGTATGTGATGAATTAAGATGAAAGAATTACAGTTTTTTTACATGTTGTCAAGTCTTGGAAAGTAAAGCCTTATGCAGGTATATATACGGTACGTTTACGTGCAAGAAGAAACCATAACGGAGCCTAATTTCAGCATGCTGTTTGGTTTGAAAAATCTCTCCTACGTATGGAGAGAGGGCGAATAAATTAGGCTGAGAAGCTTCTTAAAAAGGGATACTGCCGACTCCGTCTCAGCCGCACAGATGGAAAAAACGAAGCGAGGAATACCGCTGCACAGAGAACTGGCACTGAAGTGCATTTTGAACCCCCCCAAGGACACTAATGAAGGTGGTAAGAGGGGTGATGATGAAACAGGGAGCAACCAGGCCCATCTGGTAGGCTCGGGCGTTTACGTTCACAAAACCACGAAAAGCACAGCCACATTCAGCCTCTGACCAACACAACTCCGTAGGTGCCTCTGAAACACCGTTAACATACCCAAGGGTCCCTTTCCCCGACATGGGCGGGCTGGGGGGCTTCTGTGTGGGGGGGTTTGTGCGAGGGAGTCCGCCGCCTCCGGCCTTCATGTTCTGAGCGCTGGCCTACGGGAGGAGAACAACGGTTGTGGAAATCTCTCGGTTAACCCAAAAGGACTTCAGAAACAGAACAATTAAAACATAAAAATTAAAACCTTTCGCAACATAAGCCTGTTTTTAAGGAACTTTTTTTGAGAATTATATTTATTGACTTTCACGCCGACTTATTGGGACTGTCTTATTCCCCGTATCCCCCAGAGTTAGGTAAGTCCACACATACCTTTCTCATGATATAAGCCTAGCTTAGCACAGATCCTGGAGGTAACCGGCTCCATCTAGCCTACTGCTCCCAATGAGTGACAAAATAACGCCAACATTTTCCATGTTCCTGTTTACATGTTGTGATTTTTATAGTCAGAGATACGACACGCACGGAGATGAGAAGGGTATGTATGGACTTATCTAACTCTTGGGGATACGCTGAATAAGACAAAGTCCCAATAAGTTCCTTTAAATGAGACGATGGAGGAGTCTCAGAACTGTCTGCTCAGAATGAAGCAGGAGTTAGCAAAATGATTACAAACAGCTAGCCTGAAAAGGCTAAAAAAAATAAATAAAAAATAATCCACCTACTAGCACCTCCATAACCATAATTGAACTTAATGCCACTTGAGTTGTGAGTTTAAGGATGAATCGTGCAGTGAAGGTCTTGTTTATGCGGTATGCGCCATACATATTACATGTTTGGATATGGTGTGTGTGCATGTGTGCCAGATTTTTTTACGTTATCTGCTGATTGTTGGAGCAGATGTTTTGCACTGAAAAGTCTGCCTTCAATAAAGACTGTGTACAAACTGTAACTTGTCGTTTTCACACTTTCACACTTACTTGTATGGATTAAAACAAACCAGATCCAGCATCCTAATAGTGGGCTTTAGGAGGTGCTAGTGGGTGGATTTTGTTACCTTTTGACAGAGCCGGGGCAGTCTTTATGCTAAGCTAAGCACCTCTAGCGTCATATTGACAGAAATGAGAGTGGCGTCTATCCACTCATCTTACTCTCAACAAGAAAGGAATAAGTGTATTTGCCAAAATGTCTTACTAATCCTTTCAATAGCAAACAAACTCTTTACAATGTAGGCCTGTGTGTAATAACAACAACAGAGTGTACATTGTAATTTCCCCATTGGGGAACAATAAAGAGAATCAATTATAAATTATGAAGAAAGAAAAACAAAAAAAGACCGCTCTCACAGCAATTCAAAATAAAAAACCTTTACAAATAAAAATAAATAAATCACAAAAAAAACCTCTTGTTTGAGGCTCTTACTTTGGAAGTCTTACCTTAAACCTTTGCAACCACTACGGTTGATTATAAAGATAAATTAAGGCAGGCAGAAAGAGAGAGAAGAAGAAGAAATAATCAGAGAATTAGCGTGTGAGGGAGAAGAGAAAAACAATTATTCATGCATGTGGAACATACAAATTCAGGCAACAGTAGACCCAGTGTTAAAATCTGAGGAATCTGTTCTTTGAGCTCTTTGTAAGGATGAAGCTAAGGATTGGATTTTTCTGGAGGGTGGAAAAATAAAAATAAATGGTTCAGAAAGCCAGTAGGAAACTAGCTTTCCAAAAACGGCCACTTTCACAATTTTATTAGATAAAAATATCATTGCACAGGAATCTGTCAGCAGTAGCAGGTGACGGAGAGTATATTTAGCAGAATGGATGTCTGATGTCTAGGTGACATTAGTTTCCCAACCTGCGGAAAAGCTTGAGTCATTGATTTTGTTCTTACATTACTTTCCGCTGAAACCCAATAGTGATCGTTTGACCTCTAAAAGTCCCTTTTCATGAGACTTTCTGCAGTGATTAACCGACACAAAGACAATCCCATTTTCTGAAGTCTATTTCCAGACATTTCTGGGGGGTGGGGGGGGACGACAGGTTTGTTGCAGACACAAGTCTTACGTAGATACCTTCAAGTAAAGTGTAGCCGAATTATCATATTCACTTTTATAAATAGCCTTGTAGCTGGTGTGTTTCACTAGTAATTTGTTTCACTTTAACCACCATCACTAGAGGGCCAACAGAGCTTTAATTAAGACCTTTCCGTTGACATTGACAGCAGTGATTTATCCACACAATTAAGTCTCATTGACAGAATTAAAAGGGGGGGAAAAGAACAAAATGACTACCTTGACTCCGTGGCCCATGTCGTCTAGCATGCTGTAGTCGATGGGCTTGCGGATGTAGCGCACAGGCCTCTCGGGATTGGCTGGGGCGATGATCTTGTGCGTGCGAGACGTGTTCTTGTTGGTGGTGAGGATGCCGATCTCCCGCCGGGCCACCTTCTCCTTGTGGATGTCCACCGTCTGAGGACGAGAGGCAGAGGGACGGATATTTCTGTTTCAGTTCAGTCTTCGGCTTCTTTCCAACGTGAAAATAACTGCTATTTGATTTATGGGTTGTGGAGGTGCTCGATTTTATCTGTCACTAGAGCTGGATATTGTCGAAAAAAATGTCAATACCGATAACGTGACTTTGATACTGGTTCCTAAACAATACTTTTTTTCGATACCAATTTAAAAAATTACAAAATTACACATGACGGCACATATCTTCATTTATTTTCCAGCTGCTACTACGTGAGCCCCGTCTCTGTGTAACGGAGAGTTGTTCCTACGTGTCTCTGCGACGTGTAACGTTAGGCAGCCAATAAACATTATTTGATCTTGGTAGAGGCATGCTGGGTGCTGATTGGCTCTCTGACGCTGAAGAGATTTACTCCTTAGGTACTGAATGAAGAGGCATCTCAATCTGTGCCTATAAAGTATTGAATTTGGTACCCAGCTCCATCTGTGACATAAACTAAAAAGGCGGAGTAATCATTATTCTTGCCACGTGAGCCAAAAAGCTAATTTGGGTAATTGTTTTTGTACGTCAGTCAGTACGTCAGCCAACCTGTGAGATGTGGTTGATGGAGGACTCCATGCGGCGGAGCTGCGAGGCCTGGATGTCCAGCATCTGGAGGACATTGTTGGCCAGCGTGTTGATCAGGTAGGCGACGCTGGCCAGAGACTGGGTGGTGTAGTTCTTGGTCTCCTCCAGCGCCCTCTGCTTGTCTGGAGACTGAATGAGAGAGAGAAAAAGGAGAACATAGAGAGAAGAGGGACATTAGACACATTTTGCATTTTAAGAGTTTGCAAAGGAAGAAGTCTGTCCAAGAGCGATGAGGGTCAAAAATGGCTTTATGCAAAGACATTCTGCAAAACGAGTTTTTAAACCTGCAACCTTGACCACAAGCTAATCTGAGCTTATAGTATATAGGTTTTCCCCGCCATTGTATGGTTCAGGTGCAGCACAGATGTGGTGATAATAACGGTCCAAAATGATGTCGAAAAAAAGAAACGCAAAACTACCACAAAGGGACACAAACCGACTAACCAACAGACGCCAAATAACAGAGACCCCAAACATCCCTGAAGAAAAAGAAATGACCAAAAAAAGAGACACAACACGACTACAAAGAGACGCAAAAACCCACAGACACAGAATGTGTGGGAAAATTGCATTTTTTTGTGTGAAAAACGTAACATTTTTTTGAGGAAGGATGCATAAACCTCCGCCTAATACGTGCACCTAAGTCTTCCACAAAAGCTAGGGAAAACACTGGATTCCTGCACATTTCTAGTGCACGTCGTATTTCTCATTATTTGAAAATCTAAAATATCATCCCGTGTAGCGCGGATCTGAAAATTAACAATGTGTGGGCACATCAACGAGAGCATCAAAGGGCAGATGGAGCCGTTAATGTTTCTGCTGGGAAACGGTGTTCTTTACTGACCCTGAATGTATCGCAGTATGCGAGGTTGAGGTACAGTATACTATAAGTATTATTTGGGTAAATGTACAGTGAGGAAAATAAGTATTTGAACACCCTGCTATTTTGCAAGTTCTCCCACTTGGAAATCATGGAGGGGTCTGAAATTGTCATCGTAGGTGCATGTCCACTGTGAGAGACATAATCTAAAAAACAAAATCCAGAAATCACAATATATGATTTTTTAACTATTTATTTGTATGATACAGCTGCAAATAAGTATTTGAACACCTGTCTATCAGCTAGAATTCTGACCCTCAAAGACCTAATAGTCTGCCTTTAAAATGTCCACCTCCACTCCATTTATTATCCTAAATTAGATGCACCTGTTTGAGGTCGTTAGCTGCATAAAGACACCTGTCCACCCCATACAATCAGTAAGAATCCAACTACTAACATGGCCAAGACCAAAGAGCTGTCCAAAGACGCTAGAGACAAAATTGTACACCTCCACAAGGCTGGAAAGGGCTACGGGGAAATTGCCAAGCAGCTTGGTGAAAAAAGGTCCACTGTTGGAGCAATCATTAGAAAATGGAAGAAGCTAAACATGACTGTCAATCTCCCTCGGACTGGGGCTCCATGCAAGATCTCACCTCGTGGGGTCTCAATGATCCTAAGAAAGGTGAGGAATCAGCCCAGAACTACACGGGAGGAGCTGGTCAATGACCTGAAAAGAGCTGGGACCACCGTTTCCAAGGTTACTGTTGGTAATACACTAAGACGTCATGGTTTGAAATCATGCATGGCACGGAAGGTTCCCCTGCTTAAACCAGCACATGTCAAGGCCCGTCTTTAGTTTGCCAATGACCATTTGGATGATCCAGAGGAGTCATGGGAGAAAGTCATGTGGTCAGATGAGACCAAAACAGAACTTTTTGGTCATAATTCCACTAACCGTGTTTGGAGGAAGAAGAATGATGAGTACCATCCCAAGAACACCATCCCTACTGTGAAGCATGGGGGTGGTAGCATCATGCTTTGGGGGTGTTTTTCTGCACATGGGACAGGGCGACTGCACTGTATTAAGGAGAGGATGACCGGGGCCATGTATTGCGAGATTTTGGGGAACAACCTCCTTCCCTCAGTTAGAGCATTGAAGATGGGTTTAGGCTGGGTCTTCCAACATGACAATGACCCGAAGCACACAGCCAGGATAACCAAGGAATGGCTCTGTAAGAAGCATATCAAGGTTCTGGCGTGGCCTAGCCAGTCTGGCGTGGCCTAGCCAGACCTAAACCCAATAGAGAATCTTTGGAGGGAGCTCAAACTCTGTGTTTCTCAGCGACAGCCCAGAAACCTGACTGATCTAGAGAAGATCTGTGTGGAGGAGTGGGCCAAAATCCCTCCTGCAGTGTGTGCAAACCTGGTGAAAAACTACAGGAAACGTGTGACCTCTGTACTTGCAAACAAAGGCTACTGTACCAAATATTAACATTGATTTTCTCAGGTGTTCAAATACTTATTTGCAGCTGTATCATACAAATAAATAGTTAAAAAAATCATATATTGTGATTTCTGGATTTTTGTTTTTAGATTATGTCTCTCCCAGTGGACATGCACCTACGATTACAATTTCAGACCCCTCCATGATTTCTAAGTGGGAGAACTTGCACAATAGCAGGGTGTTCAAATACTTATTTTCCTCACTGTATATCTATTTACTATTATCAATGCATCGCCAAAATGCCACAAAAAAATGCTTTCAACCTGGACCCTTTTTTCACGTTTTTGTGTGTAAGTGACTGATTAGAACGCCAAACCCACCAGACTCCATTCAAATAATCAGCACTTTTAGAGTGCATAGAGACAACATATTTTCACATGTAAGTCGGTAAACTATGTGTTGATTTCACCAAAACTACAGTTGCGATTGTTGGAAAAGTGGAAAGACGACCAAAAACGACTTTTCATAGTTTTATTTTGTTTCTGTCAACTTTGAATGAAGTGCATTTTATGATGCTAAAATTACCGTTTATTTACATGGAGTCTGGTGGCTTTAGCGAACGCAATTTCACAAATGTTTTTATGTTTAAAAAAAGAAAAGAAAAAAGGATCTTACTCTTTAACAGAAAGGTCGACCTCCTTAGAAATCCTTTCCATAATGTTGTCAGACACTTAGAATATTAATCTGAGCCTGTCAGCGGCAAAACAAGCACTTCTGTGGATGTAAATTGAATGTGCGCAATTGCCCAATAACTTACATAAATGCTGGTTTCATCACGCTTAATACTGGACCAATTTCAAAAGATTGTTGTTCCCATCAGTCACTTAAGACACAAAAACATGAAAAAAATAGGGTCCAGGTCCTTTAAATGTGAGGATTTGCAGCATTTGTCTCGTGGGATGTGTTAGTAGTACCGTTACTTAGCTAGACAAGCACTTACAGCAGATAAAGTTTACTAGCGCACCTAGTAAAAGGGATCTAGCGACGCCTGTGGGTAGTTGTGACCGAGCCCTTGTTTCTTAGCCTGGCTGGTAGCAGCTTTCTGGCAATTCTGGGGTGAAAAATGGTCGGCAATCTTTGAAGGCATTCTCCAAGCAAAACACTTGATGGTTCCTGCTCCTCAGAACGTGAAGATTTTCGGCTCGTCTTATTATCTTTGGGGTTTTGGACGGGTGGCCGGACAAAACGAGCCACTCCAATAAAAATGGCGATGGGCATTTTTCACTAGTTGACATTTTAAAAATCGATAAATCTCGGAAAATAATATGCAGAGTAACAGGAGAGGAAAGTCATTGGTTGCAACCCCGAAACAAACCCATTCATTATCTATTTCCAAACCAGCATGCCCTTCCTTCGGTGTGCATACTAGCAGCAGATTGATTACAACAGAGTCCGGGCCACTGCAGCCTTTTGGCTTGTGATTGGATATTGAGTGACTGATTGATTTTATTCTCCTCTTTTTAATTTAAATTACAGCTATACCGCAAGAGGCAACTGCCAGGATACCTCCCCGCCCCACCCCCAAAAGAATCTAGGACTTCCTATAGATTTTTTTGTATTTACATTGCATCCTAAGATATTGACAACATGTCAAACATGCTTCAAATTACTGGAAACCTTTACCTTACTGGAGACGTTTACACTTTTGTGTTAAGGATTTTCTTTCTGCACATTAAAAAGGTTCCAGAAATATATATATAAAAAAAAAAAAATAGAATTAATATGTCAATGTTGTGTTTATTTGCTCATTCCATTCCATTCTGTCACATACATGTGTTCCGTGTCTATTCTTGCTGCGGCCGTCTGTGTGCTCAAATTCCTACGCTTACCAAGTCACCTGAACTCCTCACCATTTTAGGGCCGGTTAGTCGAAGAAAAAAGACAACAACAACAACAACAACAACTGTACATTAAGAAAACACACACAGACGGATTTAGTTGTCTGTGTGATTTATATAGAGAATATCAAAACGGAAACAACCAAAGCCTCGGACAAGTTGGATTTACTAAACAAACACAGGCGTCAACAGGTGACTAGGGCTGGGCATCGTTTGGTACTTTTGACAAAGATAAGCTCTTTAATAGTTCTTTTTTTTTTTATTAAAAATATTTCAATTTAACAATATATTAACGTTTTAAAGTACTTAAATATATAATAATTAAATCTAAGTCACCTAACACACAACTAAAATAATGTAACAATAAATAACAGTTACCCGCAACTACCACCAACTACGGTACGGCTGCGGCCATGACTGACAGCTGAAGTCACGAGATCTCGCGAATTCTCGTATGATTGCGCGATATCACAGGATGTAGTTGCTATAAACAGAACCACAAAACCGACGACAGTTTGTTTCCATCCAGAGGAGTAGAGGGGGAAAGGACTCTGTGCTGACCTGCTGATCTCCCGGTGTAGTGCAGGGAAAATATGAGCCGCCGCAAGCACGGTGTATTTTATTTGGAAAATTAACCGGATGTTTTATTTTGCTTCTGGGCTCCACTTCCTGTCCCGCTCAATCTGCCGTGTGCTGAATTGCTGCGGAGCTCTCACCGGCATCCGGCAAAAATAGAAGCAAAATAAACGTTGAGTTGTTGAATGGTGAATATGCTTTTACGTCCGTTTTGGTGAGCCCAGAGGGAGAGAGAAAGGGTAATATTTTTATGTGCGTTTCTGGGCGACAGAGTGAAAATATTTCTAGGTGGAACCGAAATGAGGAACCGAAACGTTGCGTTCTAATCCGGTTGCATCGTGGAACGGGGTTTCGGTACCCAACCCTAGATGCAAGGTACATTTGCAATCCAATCCGACAAATCATCAAACGCAGCCGGCGCACAAACAGCATCATTTAAAGGCGTGTGGAGGGCGCAGCGTTGCTTGGAGCATGAAGAGAAACAGGTTCATGTGGCAAAAGTCACGAGAGTAGCAGCTACCCGCAGGGCAGAAAAAGAGACATGTTTTGATCTACTGCAGGGGTGTCAAACTCATTTTCCCAGAGGGCCACACTGGAAAGAGAGAATCATACCGAGGGCCAGACATGTAGAGTTTATTGGATGTGCTTTTGTAACCGCATGTCACTTTTTTAAAAAACATTTTGGTAGCTTTATTTCCTCATTTTTGTGGCTTTCTCAGACATTTGTCACCTTTTTGTAAATTTTCCGACATTTTTGTACACTTTTTGTTACATTTTTGTTGACATGAAGCCCTACAAAAGTCATCAAAAGACTTCCTTAGCCATCATAGAATTTAGCAAATCAAGCAAAACAATGATTTTTTTTAACAACAACTTGTTCACAGCCTGAATATGAAAACGCTCTGCTGCTTCTCAGAGTCGGCAAATCTGCCATATGTCTACTTTGAATGTCAGGTAATTGCAGTTTAAAAAACACTTTCCTGTGTTTTTTGGTTTGTCGCACAACTAGGCGGGCCAAAATGTATTGTGAACCCAAATTGATAAAACGGGCCGGATCTAAATCTGCAAGGGGACGGATTTGGCCCGCGGGCCCCGAGTTTGACGCGTGTGATCTACTGGCTACACTGTGCTAATAGACGGGGTGATATCACTTTTGGAAGGAGAGAATGGATGCGTGGGACCAGCAACCTACTAGCCACAGAAGGTTGTATTTTATGCCTGAGAAACATAATAAAATATATGACACACTGGTATCGGAACTCGGTATCAGCCGATACGCAAGTTCATGTATCGGGAAGCAAAAACTTAATCAGTCAAATTAATTTGTAATGAAAATGAAAAAGAATGTGGTGGCTGGGGTTGGCTCAGTGGGTAGAGCAGGCGCACATATACTGAGAGGATTATGCCTCGACGCAGAGGTCCAGGGTTTCGAGTCAGACCTGTGATAATTTCCTGCATGTCTTCCCCCCCCTCTCTCTTTCTCTCTCTCCCCTTTTCAGCTAGCTGTCCTGTCAAAATAAAGGCGGAAAAGTCCAAAAAAATAATCTTAAAAAAAGGAAAATATGCAATAACGTTGAATATCTTGATAACGAATTATTTACCTGTTCTGCTGAAATACAACAAACTGCTTGTTGAATTTAAAACAAATGAAAGGAAATCATTTCCAACTTTCTTTTTAGAGATGGCCCGATACCACTTTTTTGCTTCCCGATACCGATTCCGATATCTGAACTTGCATATCGGCCGATACCGAGTACCGATCCGATACCAGGGTGTCATATATTTTATTATGTTATAACAGCTGTATACTACTATCCCTGTATGGATGTGATATGATTTCTATCTTTGTTGTCAGTCTGGCTCAGATTAAACTCTTTGTGAAACATGAACAAACACAAACAATAAATGCCCCAGAACTTTCTTTTATTCTCCAGTTTGACAGTCAGTTATAACAGAAAAAGAACATAAATAAACTACTTTAACGTAGATTTTCTTTAGGGCTTGATTACGTGGTATCGGATCGATGCATAAACTCCAGTACTTCCCGATACCGATACCAGCGTTTTAGGCAGTATCGGAGCCGATACCGATACTGGTATTGGTATCGGAACATCTCTATTTCTTTTATTGAACAAATTGAACGCTGAATTGATACGTTCTCTCCACTAACACAAAAAAATCTCAGAGTTTCTTGCGCAATGTGTTTATTACACCAGTTGATGTCGCGATGCGATAAAAGCAATAAAAATAAAACTATATATTGTGCAGCCCAGTGGAAATTACAATGTTTTTAGGTCCCTGCTGAATGCGCTACTGCCACCCGGTATCGATCAACTGGTTGTTGAAAGGAACTGTGGGCACACAAAATAACTTCTGGAAAAGCACTAAGTGTTGATGACAAAAAAAGAGACGCTAAACAACCCCAAAGAAAACAAATAACGACCAAAATGAGACACAACACGACTACAAACAGTCGCAAAAACCCACAAAGAGACACAAAATGTATGGGGGGGAATTGCATTATCATGTATTGGTCTATCCTATTTCTCAAAATTATGAAAACCACCTTACAAGTTCAACTAATTAGGGATAGAGCGATTATCTGTATCGGCGTTTTATTTGCCCGATAACCGACAAAGTTAAGTTCGGCCGATCCCTACAACAAGTGTCCACTACCGTACCTGACCAATGTCAACAAGAAACCTAGATTTATGGACATGGATGTTGTGAATTAGAAGTGAAGTGAATATCCCAGCTGATCTATGAGTGGTAATGCCCATCTGACAGCAGCTGACAAAAAGCTTGCAGGGTGAGAAGAAAACCAGGGCAGACTGCCAGACAGCAAGCTGCCATGATCATCCAAGGGCCGCCGCCGCCTTCCCTGAGCAACCTGTCAGACCAGATCAGCCCTGTTCATCAAGGATGGCAGATTTCAGTATCACACCTTGTGCTGACACATTTCAACCCCTGCGACAACAGGCCTGTGAAGTATGGGATCAGGTGACCAACACTGCTCCCACCTGCAGAACACTACACATCAAAAGCTCTGAATGGAACACACACACACACACACACACAGCTATGCAAGTCAACAGAAAAATGAGTCACCTCCTTCACAGAAAACGTTCAGAGATGCAACATTACACTGTCTCTCCCAACCTGAAGAGCAATGCATGAATGGAATAAGGAAATCACAGCTATATCGGCTTTAAATGTGAGCATTTTCGTGGGGTTAAACCCGTTAAAAACCCATAAATCACGTGTATTATGTTGATGCAACGTCTGAGAGCAGAGTCGCAGTGTTCCAGTCCAACATCATATGTCAGTGGTTGTTGGTAATCTTCTGTCAAACCGAAGCTCATCACCTATTAACCTGGCTTGATACCACGTCCCACATCGCACCCAGCTGTCCGCGGAGGCAGCGATCGATCCCGCAGAGAGCAGATATAGATTGATTTTTCACGGTGCCTGTTTGGTTATTTACACCGTGGGGTGATGCCGAGCAGCTGGCTACCAAGCTGGCTAACGCGACAGTCCACGATGGATGTACAAGCCGCACACAACGTTATGTCGACGGAAGTAACGAACCCACACATAAGCAGCGTTGATGCGTTACAACTTTATATGTTAGAATGTCTTGTCAGAGTATTGTTTTTTTTCTTCTCCCCACCCCCCCCATCACATTGGCAGCGCTAGCAACAGCTAGCCTAGCAGCAGCTAGCCTAGCATCAGTTCGCCACCAGCGTGATGTCAAAAAACAAAGCAAACTACACCGTCTTTTCTTCCACGCAACGTCTGCGGCAGCCTACCTGGACATAGTTGCTTTCGCAGTACTCGGCGACTCTTTCCAAATTGGTGAAGCTGTCTAATAGTGCGCTTCGCCCTGCTGGAATCTCCTCTTCCAAAAGCATTTGTAGCTCCGCCATTTTCACATCTTTAGCGGAGCGGCGTGTGTGTGTGTATGTGTGGGGAGGAGGGCTCTCTGGCGCCACCCCCGGCCGTATGCGGTACTGCAGGGCTCTCCTGGTGGAGAGCAGGGGTTCCCAAAATGAATAAGAAATGCATTGCAGCAGACTCCCAATTGGCAAAAAAAAAAAACGTTTGTGTGTTAAGCAAATAGGTTTAATGTAGTTACATGTTTATTGGTTTCCAGTTCAGGGATACCAAACTCCGTGAATAAAATACTTGTAATAAACTTATCTCCCTTGGATGATCCTTTTTTTTTTTTTAAATGATTGTATCACTCCTTCTCCACAGGCCCATTTAGAGAGCACCAGGCCTGGGTCATGTGAGGAAATACAGTCTTGCCCAAGGGCCCTTCAGAAGCACATATTATCTGAGGGTGTATGCAATAATGATCATATTCAGGCTGAAACCGGATTTATAACGAGCGACACTGCTATTCTCCACCGATACAAACTAAACTTCCTTTATTTGATTAAAGAAACTTGCCTGTTACTTAGGGCAAATTCAAATAAAAGAACGACAAACACACAGAATCCTGCAACCGTGTTTAATTAAAAAAGGAATGAAATGTCTAAATTGCCACGTAGAGCCATTTCAACGGACAAATAAGCCCCATGTTATTGGGAATTTTTGTGACTCTAGGCAACTGCACTAAGAATTATAGAAAAACATTTGGCAGTACAAGTTGTTTTTCTCTACATCGTAGAGTATTAAACTACAGAGTTTCCCTCCTTGAACATATTTCAGTAAGTGCAAATCGAAACTGTGAACAGACAAGGTAACAATGTGCTTAAGGCTTCAGATTACTGAACAATTAAAAGCACCAGGAAGACATCTATGGAAATACTGTGGTGGTGCCTTCAGGACTGATGCAAATTAAAGAGTAACTACTGTTTTTTTCCCCCCTATTTTCCTGTGTTTTTGTGTGTAAGTGACTGATGGGAACAACAATCTTTGACCAGTGTTAAGCGTGAACGCTGTAACCGGCAGCCACAGACCGGGCTGCAATGTAACCCTATGGGGCAAATGTGCATCGTCAATTTCCTCCACTAAAAGTGCAGTTCTTGCCACTGAAAGGCTCATATCGTTATTCTAAGTGGCTGACAACATTATGAAAAGGATGCCTACAGAGATAGACCTCTTTAAGACCTTTCTGTTTAACCAGAAACAGCTCTGAGGTTGCTAGTGCTAAACCCACCAGACTCCATTTAAAAAAACAATACTTTTAGTGTGTATAGAGCCAACATATATTTCACACGTAAATCAGTAAACTATGTGTTTGTTTCAACCAAAACTAGAGTTGTGATGGTTGGAAAAGTGGAAAGACGACTCAAAACGGCTTTTCATAGTTTTATTTTGTTTCTGTTGACTTTGAATGAAGTGTGTTTTACGATGCTAAAATGACTGTTTATTTACATGGAGTCTGGTGGGTTTAGCGAACCAATTTTTTTTTGATGTTTGTTTGAAAAAAGAATCTTACTCTTTAACAGAAAGGTCAACCTCATAAGAAATCATTTCCATAATGTTGTCACACACTTAGAATATTAATCTGAGCCTGTCAGCGTTAAAACAAGCACTTTTTAACGTTAATTGAAGATGCGCAATCGCCCCATTAACTTTCATTGTAGCTTGTTTCGCTGACTGCCGACTGCAGCGATCTCGCTTAATACTGGACCAATGTCAAACATCGTTGTTCCCATCAGTCACTTAGACACAAAATATAGGGAAATAGGGTTGAAAAAAAACAAACAGTAGTTAACCCTGTAAGTGTTTAATTCCCAAAAGTGTCAACTACCATAATGTTGTTTAGAAAGACAGGAGTTAATGTGAGAAATTATGTTTCTCTAGCAGACTGGATCTTCAACATTTAAGAAATACTTTGGTGGTAATTCCTTTAATCAAGATGTTAAATATATATAGATTTTTTTTTTTTTTTTTTTTAGAAACAGCTCTGCTCCCCTGTGCAGTTTTTTTTCCGAGAATAGTTCTAGCCTTTTCTGCTGACGGTAATCCAGGTTTCGTCCTTCGGTGTGGACACCAGCTCAGATCGGACTTCCATGACCTGTCCCTTCAACTGGTGAAGCTTCAGCTGGCGCAGCAACGTGCTGAGCAGGACAGTAGCGACGGTGTAGGCAAACCTGTCAAAAAGGAGACCAAATGTAATCGATTGTGAAAATGTAATTGAAGTACGCAGGACAGCCAAACACGGAGTTGATCCTAATCATTTAATTCAATGATGGTGTCCCCTGGTTCCCCCCCAGAGATGGGATATGTTACGGCTCTTTCTACAAAACTCTTAGCCTCCAAAACAGAACGTTCAAAGTCAAATTAGCTTCTTTTTTACAGCTCCAAGTGTTTATATGTTTTTAGATTATTTTTTTGGGCTTTTCCACCTTTATTTTGACAGGACAGCTAGATGAGAAAGGGGGTTAGACACACAGGAAATTGTCACAGGTCGGACTCGAACCCTGGACTCTACGTCGAAGCACAAATCTCTCAGCACATGTGCGCCCGCTCTACCCACTGAGCCAACCCGGCAACAGCTCAAAGTGTTTTGAAAACGCTGCGGGTTCAAAAGTACAAAATGTTATTTCTCAGCATCACGGGGGAATGATGTTTTAATAAGTTTTAGTATTCTTCACCTGAGTTCTGGGCAGGTTTGATTCCCTGAGAATCCGAGCAGACAGAAACTCTTCCTGGCGGATTCCTCCTCAAATCGATCCGGGTCAAACCTGAGGGGATGTCACAGTAATAACCGTAATCAGAAATTGGGACATATAGATATATTTAAACCTGAAAGATAAATCCTACTCTGTGACGCTGTCATACTATTCGAACTAGCAACATGTGTTCAATGGGTTTCAGGAGTTATTTTCAGTTAGAGACCGGGGATCAAGTTTAGGGGTTCTTCAACAACAACAAAAAAAAGGGCCAATGTCGCCCCTGGATGAACCTGTCCAAAGCAAATGTAAATGTATGTGAAGTGAACCTGTATGGGGCGCTCCAGGTGTCCGAATCTTGCAGCACCACTCCCAAAGCGTAGATGACCAACGTCTGAAATATGGCAAGCACAAAATGTCAGCACCAAACAGTAACCCTGACGATGAGCTGAGGAGAAATACACAGACAGAGAGCCAGCGGTGGAATGTAACTAAGTACTAATTTACTCCAGTACTGTACTTAAGTCCAAATGTTGAGGTACTTGTACTTTACTTGAATCTTTTCTTTTCATGCCACTTTCTACTTCTACTCCGCTACATTTCAGAGAGAAATATTGGACTTTTTACTCCACTACATTCATCTGTTACAGCTTTAGTTACTAGTTACTCCACTACATTCATCTGTTCCAGCTTTAGTTACTAGTTACTTTAGTTACTCCACTACATTCATCTGTTCCAGCTTTAGTTACTAGTTACTTTAGTTACTCCACTACATTCATCTGTTCCAGCTTTAGTTACTAGTTACTTTAGTTACTCCACTACATTCATCTGTTCCAGCTTTAGTTACTAGTTACTTTAGTTACTCCACTACATTCATCTGTTACAGCTTTAGTTACTAGTTACTTTAGTTACTCCACTACATTCATCTGTTCCAGCTTTAGTTACTAGATACTTTAGTTACTCCACTACATTCATCTGTTACAGCTTTAGTTACTAGTTACTTTAGTTACTCCACTACATTCATCTGTTACAGCTTTAGTTACTAGTTACTTTAGTTACTCCACTACATTCATCTGTTCCAGCTTTAGTTACTAGTTACTTTAGTTACTCCACTACATTCATCTGTTCCAGTTTTAGTTACTAGTTACTTTAGTTACTCCACTACATTCATCTGTTACAGCTTTAGTTACTAGTTACTTTAGTTACTCCACTACATTCATCTGTTCCAGCTTTAGTTACTAGTTACTTTAGTTACTCCACTACATTCATCTGTTCCAGCTTTAGTTACTAGTTACTTTAGTTACTCCACTACATTCATCTGTTCCAGCTTTAGTTACTAGTTACTTTAGTTACTCCACTACATTCATCTGTTACAGCTTTAGTTACTAGTTACTTTACACATTAAGATTCAGGTATGGCACTGGGTTGAAATCATAGTTGAATATTATGGATGCTGTCCCTATGCTGCCTGCACTCGCAGCCCACTTTTTGTATTTACAGTATTTATTTTTTCTTGCAGCCTACCGTTCTCTTCATTCATGCAGCCCACTCGCAGAGAGCAGCCTGGTTAATGATGACCTATTTATGTTCTCCAACGGCAGCACCTTGCTAAAAAAAAAAAAATACGTCAGCGTACACAAGTCACTGGTGCTTGTTGGAGGATGCCACCGCGAGCAAAAAGAAGCTGTTTTAAACGGGTAGTAGAAAGCGCAAAACGGCACTGAAAAGGCGTCAATTTAAAAAGTAGAGCTCTAGAAAGTGACGCGGCCAGATGAACTTTTTCTATTTTTAGCAAATCGCCAAATGAAGACGTTGAGACGGGTAAACTGAGTTAGTTAGGAGAAGTGACTGCAAACCAGCGTCTATGTTTATGAATCAAACTTGTTCTTGTAGCTCCGCAGCAGCAGCTATAGGCCTACTAGTCCAGTTTGCTCTTCATTGTCACTGTTATAACAGTGACAATGAAGAGCCAGTAAGGTTACCAAGCAGCAGCAGCAGCTATATGAGCCCAGAACTCCAGTTTGGGCAGCTAGGGTTGCTCATTGACTGAATATTATAAGAATTAATAAGAGTGTGGTGTTGACCTGCTCTATATGAAAAATGCCCTGGGATAATTAATGATGCCAGATGATTCGGCACTACCATAATGACACTGACTTGATCAGAAAAATTTTGTAAAAAGGAGAGATTTGTGCTGAGAATTATGACAATTTATAACATGTGATTTAGTGTCAGAAGCAGAGCCAGTAGTGTGCATTAGGGGTAGCTGCTGTCAGTGTGGATGGCACATCTACTGTAAGCTGTTGTATCACAGTGTGTGAACAAGCAAACATGATCAGATTAGCTACAATATAATCACTTTTTATGCCCAAATATTACTTGTGACCCATTATGAAAGTTGTATGAAATATTCAAAGGAAAACATAGATGTCATTAGAAAGTGCAATACAATGTATCTTGTTCTTTATTTAATCTGTGATTACTTATTTGCACAGAAACAGATTCTGATATTGTTCAACATCATTGGGTTGTTGTTAAGATGTTAACTTTTCTAATAAATCTACATTGTGAAGCACCACTTGGAAATAGTGATATTTTACAAAATACACAGAATTACAAGGATGTAGAGAACAGGGCGCTATTGCAGACTTACAGTATATACTAAGGTTTTGATTAAATTTTTTTAATATAGTAATTCGTGAAGTAAAGTGGGCCAGTCTAAGGCATGAAAATCCAGGGCTGAAAATGAGTCCCAATCCGGCCCTGTTGGATCCTTTACTCTTTCTACAATGGGAGGAGAGTTCTTTACTTTGATACTTACAGACTTCTACTTAAGTTACATTTCCAATGTAGGACTTCAGTGTGGTATTAGTATTAGTAGTTTTACTTAAGTAAAGGCTCTGAATACTTCTTCCACCACTGGTCTAAAATCTCTGCAACAACGTGACTCTATCCTGCACTGAAATCTGCAAATACATATCAGTTATGTTCTATGTTTAACCCTTGTGTGGTGTTCATATTTTTGTTACACAGCGGATGTTCCCGCGTCTGGTGGACCCACCACATTATTAGGCTTTTAAAATCAATACAGCCATAACAATTTACGTAAAATTACTTAATAGATGTTTACTTTAGCTCAATTACCAATGATATATACATAATTTATGGTTCATATTTGCCATTTATCCTTGTGAGATCACATTTATGATTATATGATCATTTTCGTTTTTTGTGAGAAAACAAGGAAATTCAATTATAAAAAAAGGTTAAAGAAAAAAAAAAAGAAACAAGATTTTGATCATTATTGGTGCTTATTTTTTAGATCTTAATCAGAACAGGTGAACGAGCTTGAAATGTAACAATTTTGTAACTTTGTGTGGGAATAGCAGGTGCAGCATGACAACATAGTTTCATAGCACCTACATTTAAATACACTCGGCTTCCAGTAGACCCCAACACCTCGTATGTAATAGCTATGTGTGGGGTGGGGGGAGGGGGGGTGTACCGTGTGCAGTCATTGAAAATAAGTATTTTTTCCCATGTTCTTCACAGAAAATGAGCCACGGCCAATGAGTTTGAGTTAGAATAAATAATAAATAGCATCATTTTTCTTTTAGCGAATATTGAAAAATGGGTCCCACAGACCCGAACACCACACAAGGGTTGAGTAGAAGATGGGAGTATTTCTTCCAGCGCTGCAGAGAGCCACAGACAGCAGGGAACCAGATACCTCTTTGGGGATGACATGCTGATCGACTTTGCCCTCCACTCCCTGAAGCCGAGCAGCGATGGGGGTCAGCTTGGCGGTCCTCACCGTCTCGTTGAGGACCTGCTGGCAGTATCTTTCCAAGGACGTAAATGTGATAACATTAGAATCCTCTCTGTTAAGGGTCACTTCGTTTTTTTTTATTGTCCTATATTTTTGTGTCTAAGTGACTGATGGGAACAACAACCTTTGACATTGGTCCAGTATTAAGCTTGATCGCTGCGGTTAGAGGAGAGCTGTTTTCCCCTCCGGTGGGGGCGCTCTGTTTCTTTGGGTTAGACGTGGAGCGAATTCAAGAGATCTTACCTGAGCTGAGGGATCTTGTCCAAGGAAACAGGGTCTGAACCCAACACCTCCTCCAGCTCCTGATACAGTTTGTCCTGAACTTCTTCGGAGGTGGACAGGAAGTGAAGTGCCCAGACACACACTGCCCAAACACACAACATTTTTACACTTCAGCTTCGGGGTGGGGGGGTTTGATTTATCATTTTAAAACTCTTTAGTTGCTACTTATGGACATGCTGGCTGCTGCATTTTAACACGACGTACCCGTCAGTGGCCAAATAATAGCACCAACTGTGTCGAGAAGTGCGGAAACATTTCAATTCTCCAATGTTCTTCTCGTCCTCCTGACTTAAAACTGAGAACGATGCAAACGGTTTTGCGGGTCATTTGAATTTTGAATAATTGTTAATTGCAGCCCTAAATAATGTATTAACCAACTGGTCAATAGACAGAGACGTGATCCGTTTTGAAAAACTACTTTTAACTTTAGAGTACCTGATTCCTGGCACTTTATTCAAATCAACTCACTTGTGCCTTTTGGACAATTTAGAAAATCGGGTACTTTCTTTTGACTCCGTATTATCCTTCTTTCTTATGGTGGTGTATTCTGTTCTGTGTTGTTGTCTTTGTAGTTACTCGGTGCCGGTGCAAGCGAGGGGCCGCCCCTCAGTGACCCCCCATGAGTCAAAGTAAAGGTTGATTGAATGATCGGTCGTCACTTACAGTTGGCAGTGATGATGCAGCCGGCCAAAGTGAAAACCATACAGTCCTCCATGATCTGAAACACACAGAGAGGGAAATAATGTCTTTTGGGTTGATAGATAGAGATAGAGAGATAGATAGGGATAGATAGAGATAAAGAGATATAGATATATAGTGATAAAAAGGGATAGATATAGATAGGGATAGATAGATATAAAGAGATAGATTTATAGTGATAAAAAGGGATAGAGATAGATATAGATAGATAGGGATAGATAGATAAAGAGATAGATAGGGTTAGATAGAGAGAGAGATATAGATATATAGTGATAAAAGGGGATAGATAGTGATAGATATAGAGATTGGGATAGATAGAGACAGAGAGATAGATAGAGATAGATAGGGATGATAGAGATAAATAGAGATAGATAGGATAGATAGAAAGAAAGCTAGAAAGAAAGTTAGATAGAGATAGATAGAAAGATAGATAGATGGATAGAAAGAGATAGATAGGGACAGATAGAAAGAAAGAGAAAGAGATAGAGATAGATAGAAAGAGATAGATAGGATAGATAGAAAGAAAGATAGAAAGAGATCGATAGATAAATAGATAGAGATAGATAGATAAACATAGATAGATATACTTTATTAATCCCAAACATACGGACATTGAAATTATAGGAATGAAAAGAATGTTCATGTGTATATATATATATACACACACACAAGTGTAAAATAACCTTTACAAGTTACAGACATATTATATATTATCAAAATAAAATATGTATAATATTAAACATGAAGTATGTGTGAAAGTAGCCTAATAGTGCAATGTTGTAATGTGTGAGGTAATGTGAGCGTTATCTCACACACAGCTGTGAACGGTTGTACAGTTTTAAAGGATTGTGGCGGGAAAACGATGTTCCCTTCGCGGTCTGCACGACATCCAATCAGTGACTTCCTGGACATCCAATCAGTGACTTCCTGGACATCCAATCAGTGACTTCCTGGACATCCAATCAGTGACTTCCTGGACATCCAATCAGTGACTTCCTGGACATCCAATCAGTGACTTTCTGGACATCCAATCAGTGACTTCCTGGACATCCAATCAGTGACTTTCTGGACATCCAATCAGTGACTTTCTGGACATCCAATCAGTGACTTCCTGGACATCCAATCAGTGACTTCCTGGACATCCAATCAGTGACTTTCTGGACATCCAATCAGTGACTTCCTGGACATCCAATCAGTGACTCCCTGGGTGCATCACCTGTCGCTCTGTGAGGCCCGACTGGAGCAGAGTGTCCACAAACGCCGTCTGCTTCCTCTGGCCTTTCCTCTCCCTCGCCACCGACAACAGCACCGACTCCATCTCCGACAGAGCTGGAAGAAAGAAAGAAAGAAAAATACATTTGTCATCACGTGTTCGGCACAAACGTACAGCTGCTCGTCACTCACGCTGGGGTTACAAGTAGGGCTGCACCACATTGACAAAATGTGATATTGTGATGACAATATTCAATCCGATATTCCTAAACATATAAAAACGCAAACGTAATGGGAAGAACGCATCACAATAGATTTACAGAACATCAAAACAGGGTTTACACGTACACTGTACCACCGTACGGCACGTTTGGCACAGTGCGTTAGCTCGAGCAACATCTGTTGGCTTACAGCCAAAGTACTTCCACGCCGGCGAGGAGGCATCACTTTTTGGCCGCTAACATTTTCTCTTCAATCTCCACAGTTTCGTCGTCTCCACCGAGCCACACTCACATTCTTACTTTTCTCTCTCTTCTGTCCTTTTCGCTCCACACAGTTCGCACTCTCTCTTTCTGTCCTTTGGCTTTCTCCATCTCCCTCTTCGCTCGCGCTGTGTGTGACAGGGCGACTGGCCAATGAAATATGCAGGCTCTAGAACTGATCACAACGCACAGCCACTGGTGCATCTCTCCACGAAATAAACGCAACATCGCATGCTCTTCGGGACACTTTCGATATTGATATTGCACAACGTGGTATTGCAAAAACGATACTGAGTCGATATATTGTGCACCCCTAGTTACAAGAAGGAAGAAAAAAAAACTGCATTTCAAGCATCCACGGCGCTTCCATTCCTTCAGACAGCATCCGCAAAGTAACTCCTGTAAGCTCTAACCACCGGGGACAATTGTCCCGGGCCGATAAATCAATGAAAGTCCCCCAAAACAGTGTCTGTTCACTGATTAAGGCGATAATACAGAATAGGTTGGTTATATACAGAGGTGGAATTTAACTAATGTACGTAATATAACTTTTCCAGTCCAGTTTTTTCGGCTCAGTCTCTCGCAACCTCCGCTGTGTGTCGACGTGTGGAGCAACAGGAGGAGAAGTTTGGAGAGGCTCAGACATGATCTCTGTCTCTATCTGCAGCTCTCAAGACTCGGTTTAGAGTCACACACACACACACACACACACACACACACACACACACACACACACACACACACACACACACACACACACACACACACACACACACACACACACACACACACACACACACACACACACACACACACACACACACACACACACACACACACACAGTCTGAGCCTCTCCAAACTTCTCCTCCTGTTACTCCCCAGCTGAACAACAGGAGGAAGCCGACGCTGCTCCCACACACCGACACACAGTGGAGGAGTGAGAGGCCGAGACAAAAAACTGGACTCGAAAAAGAACGACGGAGTGAAGTTTCCAAAACCCCCAACATATATGACAGGGCTTGACATATACAGAATATGGCATGACGTAGCATGACAGGGTCAATCCGGACCCGGCCTGTAAACCTTATGCTACGTTGTGAGTCCAATACATAATACAGAAATCATTTTCTACTGATCAATAAATTGTTAGTCATGTCGGAAAAAGCGAAAAAGACTTTGAAAAAAGTTACAAATAAGTTGAAAAAAAAGGAGCAAAAGAGTGACAAAAACATCATGAATAGCGACAAAAAAAGTCTTCACAAATGACGAAAGAGATGACAAAAACCTTGAAAAAAGTGACAAAGACGTTGAAAAAAGCAACTAAGACGTTGAAAAAAGTGACTAAGACGTTAAAAAAGTGACAAAGACGTTGAAAAAAGCAACTAAGACGTTGAAAAAAGTGACTAAGACGTTAAAAAAGTGACAAAGACGTTGAACAAACCAACTAAGACGTTAAAAAAAGCAACTAAGATGTTGAAAAAAGTGACTAAGACGTTAAAAAAGTGACAAAGACGTTGAAAAAAGCAACTAAGACGTTAAAAAAAGCAACTAAGATGTTGAAAAAAATGCCAAAGACGTTGAATAAAGTGACAAAGACATTGAAAAAAGGACAACAAAAACATAAAAAGTGACAACTCGAGGAAAAAAGGTACCGATGTGTACATACTTCTATGTAACGGTACCTTAATCGGTACAAGAGTTGAGCAGGAAAACCGAGAACTCAACTGGGATGTATGTCGCTTAAAAGTTCAAAGTGAGTTGATTTAAATGTTATTTTGTCATCACCAATGAGTCCGGACCTCGGGCCTGGGATAAAAACCAGATGCGGGACCTTTGAGCGATGCGTTTGAGAACCCCCGGTATGTGACGTCAGTTCTGTCAAAGCTGAGAAAACCCCACTCACCCTTCTCGTAATGGCCTCTCCTGCTGGAGCTCTTCTCCAGGGAGCCGTCCAAGTAGCCTTTCCCAATTTCGGACCAGATCTGCAGAGTCAGAAGAAGAGGGAAAGACAACTTCAAGTGACCCGCTTCGACATCAACTTAAGTTAACAGGTTTATAGGGCATTCAAATGTTCAGCAGATAAGTAAGGAGACATAAATTGTCTGGAAGCAAAGGTGTAATTTGGGGGAGATCTCCACTTCTGAGCAAAATTGAAATTTTAAACATCAAAACACTTAATTTTCTGCATTTTGGGGAGCTTTTCCTGCAACAATCTGTGCCTTTCCTGCATGACTTTATGGCGCAAATGTCTTTATATTTTGTAAAAGGAAATCATTTTTTTTTCTTCTTCTTTTTATTTGCAAAAAAGAACAGCAATTGCTTACTTAATATGGCAACAAACATTTTGGTGTTTTTTGCTCCACCCACATACTGCCTATGCAAATATATAAATAAATAAATAAAATAAAGTAACAATATAAAAAAATGTGTGATATATATATATATATATATATATATATATATATATATATATATATATATATAAATATGAAATACATATTTAGAGGTAGGAATAAAGGATGTATACAGTATAGGCTAATTTGCCTAATCAGCTCTTATCATTATACTCAAACAACGGAGCAGGGTTAGTTATGGAGGATGCAGTTCCTTCTTAAATTTCAGGAAGAGTCTTGAGCCTTTCAAAATAAAACACCAAAGCATCTCTCATGGAATTTGTGGCTCGACCCTCTACTGGAATATGTAATATCTTCTAACTTTAGAAATGGCATCAGGTCGTTCATCCAAGCTGAGGCTTTGGGTGAACGGTTTCCGATTTCCACTCTAACAAAATCCTTCTCCAAGAAGAGTTGCAAAGGCAAACACATCTTTTAGTCTACTTGTCATTTGTATACATTCCCCTGGAAAACCAAAAATAGCCATTTCAGCACCAGGCCTATCGCTGTCAAATACCTCAGACAAGATCTGGAATGCCGTAGTCCGAAAGCTGTTCAGCTTGTTACAGGACCAAAACATGTGAGACAGGGCTGCCTTTTCTGTGTTGTAAAGGGAATTATAATAGTTTTTTTTGGGGGGGGAGGGGGTTGCACTGGCCAGTTTTGATTAGTGGGTGGGGATTGTAAATTACGCCTATGTCTGGGAGTGGGACAAAATAAAAACACCCTAGAGGGAGGAGATCAATAAAACTACGTTCAAGATTCCACTGGACCCTGAGATGATTTTGCTGCACCTGTATCCAACAAATCGGAATCTGACCCCCCCCCCCCCCCGCCCCCGAGAATATAAATGCATTGATTTTGCATTTTGGAACGAAGGGACAAATCCCCTTTCTAATGTTTCCGTCCCTCCGGACCTTCATCACCTTCAAGAGTACTCTCTAAAGACATTTACGGTTAAAAAAAGTGTTACGGTGTAGCCCACGTTCTGCTCTATCGCACTGCTGACACAGAACGTGCATAACTCTGATAGAAGTTAAACTACAATATTAATAAATGCATGCATGAGCTAAATCAAAAGGTGGGTTGTCAGAAGCAATACAGTATATTTTCCCAATATTTGTGTATATTATATATTAAATGTAATATAAACCCACAGGAGCAGGGATAAAGACCAGAATCCAATGGACACAACGCAATTTAGGATTGAGGTCCAACCCACTAGTCCTGTCACAATTATTACATAATTATCTGATTGTAAATTTGTGTGTGTGGGAGGGGGGGGGTACAGTTAAAAAATATGTTATAAGTAGGTAATAAATATTTTTGAATTTGACTGAAAGAGACAATTATATTGGGTTACACTTTACTTGAAGGTATCTACATAAGTGTGACATGACACTGTCATAAACGTTTATGACATGAGGCTTCTTTTAGTGAGTGTCATGAGTTAGGGTTAGGGTTCATGTGTCATGACAGTGTCATGACAGTGTCACGTGTTCATGACAGTGTCACGTGTTCATGACACTGTCATGTCCCTCTTATGTAGATACCTTCAAGTAAAGGGTTACCTTATATTGTTAATCGCAATTCTTTTGAGACAATTGATTTCACAGCAAACTTTTGGAATTGTTGTTCTCTTCCTGAAGGGAGGGAGGGAGGGAGGGAGGGAGGGAGGGGGTGTTCTCTCACCGCGTCGTGGTTCTTGCAGAAGGAAAGGACCTTGGCGTCGTCCCGGAAGCTCTCGCCCAGAGCCAGCTGGGTGACCGTCTTCATGGCCAGACCCAGCAGGTGGGCACACAGGGGGGTGTGCTGGGAGTCCGGGAACGCCTTCCACTTTCCTACGAGCTCCTCCGACAGCTACGGGAAAACAAGGTGGAGAATAAGAAGAGGGGTCCTATCTCGCACCGGGCGCAGCGCAAAGACCGACCCAAGTGTCTTCGCTAGTCTAAGACCAAACCAATTGTCAGTTTCCCGTCCAGCGACCCGCGTCGTTTAAATAGCAAACACACCTGCGCCCATCTGTGGCCCCATGGGCGTGCTGGTCTTACAGGGAGGTGTGTTCAGGTGCACTCTGGGCGTGTTGCTTATATTGAGGCAGCGGAAAGTGATCTCACCATTGACCAACAAAAACCTGGTCTAAAGTCAATAATTTCATTGTTATTTTATCTAATCTATAAAAGCTACTTTAAAGTAGTTTATTCATGTCATTTTTCCGTTAAGGGCGGACTTTCAAACTGGATAATAAAAGAAAGTTCTGTGGCGTTCACTGTTTGGGTTTTTTCGTATTTCACAAAGAGTTTAACAACAACAATAGAAATCATATCACATACATACAGGGATAGTAGCGCACAGCTGTCGTAACATAATAATAATAACAATAATAATAATAATAATAATAATAATAATACACACTGGTATCGGAATAGGTATCAGCAAGCAAAAAAATGGTATCGGACCACCTCCAAAATAATAATAACTTTATTGGATATAGCACCTTTTATAGACAAAGTCATAAAGTGCTTCACATGAGAACGAATTGTTAAAATAAGATCCAAATAGTAAAATGAGCAAGCCAAGAAAAACTGCGAAAGACTTACAAACACAAATTTACAAACATGAGTCAAAAGCCAATATTCTACATTTGGAAATATGCGTGAATGCATTAGTGATGAAAATAAATAAATAAATATAACGTATATTTTTTTCACGAGTGATACAAACCTGGAGCACGAGCGGGAAGTTGTTCGTTAACGTGTTGTTGATGCCACTTTCGTACACCTTTTTCCTTATTATGGTCTCGGTGGCCCCGCCTCCCGTTCCCGACTGGTAACCTAGCAACGACTTCAGCATCGTCTCGAAGGAGTCAGCTGAGAAGAGCGACAGACAAACAAAAGAAGAAGTCATTTTTGTTTACTATGAAGACGTGCTATGAGAAGGGCTGGGTATCCTTTCAAATATTTATGATACCTGTAGCCATGACAACACCGGGACTCTGATACCTGTTCCTAAATGATACTGCATGCTGCGTGCTGATTGGCTCCCTGGCGCTGATGAGATTTACTCCTTAGGGATTGAAATTGGGTGTTGAACGACGAGGCCTTTTTCCATACTCAATACTTTAGAGCAGTGTTTCTCAAATGGGGGTACGTGTCCCCCTCGGGGTACTTTGGAGGACTGCAGGGGGTACGTGTCCCCCTAGGGGTACTTTGGAGGACTGCAGGGGGTATGTAAGATTTTTTGCTAAATGGTTTTCAGTTCCAAGGCTGTAGTTACTTCTACGGTCTCTTTTTGTTCCAAGTTTGTCGTTTTTTTTTTCAAAGTTTTTATCGCTGTTTTTGAAGTTTGTCACCTTTTTTTTGAAGGTTTTGTCGTTTATTTTGACCTATTCTTGTCTTTTTTTCTTCAGTTTTTTTTTTTTTAAGATTATTTTTTGGGCCATTTCCACCTTTAATGGACAGGACAGCTAGGTGAGAAAGGAGAGAGAGGGGGTAGAAATGCAGGAAAATCTTTTTGGAATTTGTTGTCACTTTTGTTGCCACTTCTTTCTACTGTGTCCTTTTTTCGAAGTTTTTATTGCTTTTTTGACGTTTGTGTCTCTTTTTTCGAAGTATTTGTCACTATTTTCGACCTATTCTTGCCTTACTACTGTCTTTTTTCCAAGTTTTGTCTCCTTTTTTCATCAGCATTTAAATGTGTTCCAGGTCCAAGGCTGTTGTTTAGCAAATCTATCGCTGACATCGCTGGATTCTTCCTCTTTAGAGAGACTTTCTATCTACGAAAAATGACTGAAGCTGGTTAGGGGGTACATGGCTTAAAACACTGTTCAAAGGGGGGACATTATTGAAAAAAGCTTGAGAACCACTGACTTAGAGGCAATTCGGTCGGTGCCCAGTGATTCTGTTGGACAGTAGCAGGGCTGTAGTCAAGTCCACCTTTGTTGAGTCCAAATGAGACAATCAAGATCAAGGAAAGAAAGGGTCAAATTAGGCCAGAAAAAGTATTTTAAGTATAACAATTTATGTTGAGTCACACAAAGCTCTCCCCTTTCAAATCTAAGCTGTCCTGTCAAATAAAGGCCTAAAAATGCCACAAAAAAAAAAAAAAAAAATTAAAATAACACCCGTTTTCTGAACAAGCGTGCCTCAACAGTTGTTGTTTTTAAGGAGGAAGTTACTTTAGAAAAAAAAGCTCATAATGCTGGACTGGGTCGAGACCAACTTGAGTATTTGGCGAGACAAGTCAGAGTCCCAGTACCAATTACTTGGGCCTGGACTCGAGCCCTGGTATTTGTCCAGGGCTGCAGTACTCGAGCCCTCAAATCCAAACAGCATGGGGGAACTGCCTTACTGGTGTGGTTGGGGTTGATGTGCTGCCGTAGCTGGTGCACGGAGCCCAGGCTGACCACGGGCCGACCGCCGAACCAGAACGACGCCACCGAGCCAAACTGCTGATGCAGACTGACCAGGAACTCATGCAGACTGCCTTTGTTCACGATGTCCTGCAGGTTCCCATCCCTGAGAGAGCACAGAGCCAGGATGTTAAAGATTTCATTTCAAATGTTGACACAGGAAAACTAAGAGTTGCACGGTCGACAGGAAGACATCCCAAGGGTTAATAAATGAGAAAATTTGAACGTAACACCCAGTAACCCATGATAATCCCTACCACACATGGTGTTCATCCACAAATTCAAGCAGTCAGATATATATGAACTCCCTCTTTTTATTGTATCTGCTCTTAAAAAGACCCTCCCTGAATGTAGCGGAGTCTCAACACAGCAGGCAACAGACAAAAAGCAAGTGACATCAGTAGGCAGTAATCAATTATGGTCTGTCACTGCACGGATACAGCATGGTCCAGGTCCTAGAGTTAGGGCTGTGATGTTCATCAGATCTCCACTTCTGAGCAGAATCGAAGTTCATTTTCCTGCATTCTGGTGAATTTCTCTGCTACATCTGGGCCTTTTTCTGCATCAAGTTGTGGTAAAAAGGTGACTAGTAAGGAGGACAACTTACTTCTCATCTGTAGGATTGAGACCTGGGATACCGGAGGCCCTTCTGGATGACTGAAAACATGAAACATGATTAGAAAAATGAATGCATATAACCCATTTTGACAACATAGACGGACACACACACCTAGTGCCTCCTTTGATGAGTTGAGCAGTGATGGAAAGTAACTAAGTACACTTACTCCAGTACTGTACTTCAGTCCAAATGTTGAGGTACTTGTACTTTACTTAAATCTTTTCTTTTCATGCCACTTTCTACAAAAGCCGGTGGTGTTGCATTCAGGAGCATGGAATCTCATTGAAATACATGGCAATTTAATGTTTCCTCGCTCACAGGAAACACACACATTGCACAACACCATCACCATTGGCATCTGATCAACTCTTTAGGGTCTTCGGCTGAATTCGGCATACAAATGGCGCACTTGCCAGCAGACTTACCGGGTACAAATAGAGAACAGCGCCGACCAAAATGATGACAAACGTGACAGCAAAGATGGCAAAGTCCAGCATGACTTCTCGCTTTTATTGGCACTATTTCTGCTAAGTTAGCTTCATGAATATGTGGAGATTTCCACCCGAACTGATAACAAGCCACCGCCACCACGTCAACAAGAAAGTGAGCAGGAACGATTGCTCTGTGCTCGACAACATGGTCTGGAGCGCTTCTTCTTCTTTCAGGTTTTCATGGCGGTTAGGAAACAACGATTTGGTCCATTACCGCCACCCACCGGTATGGAGACTGGACCAGAATATCTTTTTTTTATTATTATTTTTTTTTATTATTTGCAAACTTTACAAACATGTTATAAAGTGTTTGAAAATTTCGCTTTATAGATATGAAATTCCCCCTGTAGAATTAATAGGTTGACAATCCTATGTATTGTTTAGTTTTTGTTATCATGATTAAAAATTGGATCAGAATATCTAACATTGTCCAAGTCAACGTTTTTGTCACGTTTTCAATGTTTTTCTTGCATTTTTTCCAAGTTTTTGCAGTTTTTTTTAAACTTGTTTGTTGCTTTTTTCGATTAGATGTTCTTTTTTTCTTTTTACAATTTTTTCAACGTTTTTGTTCCCTTTCTGGAGTTTTTTATTTAAAGTTTTTGTTGCTTCTTTCGAGTATTTGTCGCCTTTTCTTTTAGGTTTTTGGCACTTTTTCCAAAGTTTTGTTGCTTTTTCAGAGGTGTTTTTTTTACGTTTTTGTTCCCTTTCTGGAGGGTTTTTCCTCTAAGTTTTTGTTTCTTCTTTCGGAGTATTTATCGCATTTTTTAGTTATTTTTTATGCTTTTATTTCATCGAACAAGTCAAATATCATTTTTGTAGCCGTTTTCGCTTTTTTCTACGTTTTTTTGTCAACATAAAGCCCTACAAAACTCAGCCAAAAAGTTCCCTAAACATGATAGAATTTAGCAAATCAATCAAAACAATGATTACACATTAAAAAGCAGCTACCACACAGCCGTCTCACAGCGACCCGTTTCACAGCCTAAATGTATAAACTACTCTGCTTCTGGGGGAATTTCTGAGCCTCAAAGTCGGAAAATGTGAGTGTCACATAAATACAGTTTGAAAACTGTTTCCGGTCTTTTTGGTTTGGCGCACAACTAGGCGGGCCAAAACTTATCTTGAACCTAAATTGGTTTGTGGGCGTATCAAAATTTGCAAGGGGGCCGGATTTGGCCCGCGGGTGTCGAGTTTGACACGTGTACTGCAATTATGCACATAATTATTGTATCTAATGAAGATTTATGGGAGCCTAAGACATATTTGTGTACGGTGAGTGTATAGACTTCACCTTGACAAATACACTTATCAGCTACGACCTTATGTATTGGCCAATTGTATGAGTAGCCTAAGCGTCTTATTCGTGTCACGTGTCAAACTCGAGGCCCGCGGGCAAAATCCGGCACCTTCCAGATTTTGATCCGGCCCGCAGATTTGATTTAGGTTCACAATTAATTTTGGCTGGTTAGTTGTGCACCAAACCAAAAAACAAGAAACGGTTTTCCAAACTCTAATTATGTGACATTCAAAGCAGAATTTGTCAGATTTGCCCACATTGAGACTCAGAAATCCCCACAGCCAGAGAGTTTACATGTTCAGGCTGAGAAACAGGTCGCTGTGGGGTAGCCTGCTTTTAACAACGTTATCTTTTGTTTTTGATTGATTTGCTCTAACTCTATGATGGTGGAAGAACTTTTTGGCAGATTTTTGTAGGGCTTTATGTCGAAAAGAATGCATCAACTGTCGGAAAAAGCTAAAGAAATTTAAAAAGCGACAAGTCGAAAAAAGCAACAAAAACAGCAACAAAAAAGTGGCAAGTGTCAAAAAAACAGCTAAAAAAATGACAAAAATGCAACAAATGATAAAAAAATAAACCAAAAAAGCGACATGCAATAATACAGTCAAAGATACTTGACTTGTTCTATGAAATAAAAGCAGGTCAACAAACTAAACACATCTTCCAGTGTGGCCCTTAGTGGAACTGAAATCTAATTCCTTTAGCGTGTAATAAAGACACCTTGTTGGATAAATATTTTTATAAAGTGACAAGCACATGCACATTTACAAAATACAAAAATAATCTACAACATATTCAGAGTTCACTGTCGAAAATACAGCGCAAAAATATGTGCCACGTGTCAAAGCTGTACAGTGTGTCGGAGCAGGTGTGCAGATGACTTCTTCTCAGGCGGTCATATCAGATTTGTCCTCTGATTCGGGAGGCTCAATCACCATGGTTTGCAGATACTCTGAAGAAGAAGGACAAGATAATAAGATCAGACATTGATTCTTGCTTCAGAAAAAAAATCCTTTTATTGTGGGGTTGGGTATCGTTCCAAACATTTTGATTTCTGTGTAATGTAGTTTTCCTGCGTGTCTTAGACAGCCAATCACAAACATTATTAGATCTTGGTAGAAGCATGCTGATTGGCTCACTGACGCTGATGAGATTTACTCCTTAAGGCCGAAATTATGCTTAAAACGACGGCGTAGGTACGTGGAGACACAGACTGGGCCGTGACACACACACACACACACACACACACACACACACACACACACACACACACACACACACACACACACACACACACACACACACACACACACACACACACACACACACACACACACACACACACACACACACACACACACACACACACGCCCTGTTGTTCAAGATTGACGCACACGCCAAAGCACAAGTCTAAACTTCAGGCCACTTAAACAGGCGGTGCGCAGAGCCTCCACAGAAGCATAAATCACGCTTGAGGTGATGAAATTGAGTATTTTTCAATACACTATACTTTAGACCCAATTCTGTCTGAGCCTAAAAAAAAAGGAATCCAGTTCCCCGTCCCGTCCCTATTTACCACAGACGGTCGTCTCTCACCCGCAGTGCGGTCTGCTTCCGGCCGCGAGGCGATGAAGACCCAGGCCAGCCCCACCAGCAGAGCCACCACCAGGTTGACGGTCACCCACGGGTGGAGAATCTGGTGCTCTAACCCTGGGGGCCTGGAGGACAACAGGGGGGGGGTCTCATGTATCCAGTAGTGGTAGAAGTATGCAGAGCATTTACTTCAGTAAAAGTACTAACACCACACTGTAGAAATACTCTGTCACAAGTAAAAGCCCTGCACTGAAAATGTAACTAAAGTAAAAGTCTGTAAGTATCATCAGGACAATGGAGTTCAAGTTATTATAAGTCTAAGTACTCGATGCAGAACAAGCCTCACATTTTAGAAACGAAAAAAAGTGTTGAAAGTGTCAAAAAGAATGTTAAAAATATCATAAAAAGGGACAATTGCATCACAAGGAGTGTTAAAAGAATCCAAAAAAAGGTCACGAGCGTCAGAAAGAACTTCAAAAGTGTCAAAATGCAGCGCTGAAGGCGTCAAAAAAAAGGCTTGAAATCAAAACTACATGTGTTCTGTGTGCATGAATCTTAATGTGTAAAGTAACTAGTAACTAAATCTGTAACAGGTGAATGTAATGGAGTAAAAAGTCCAATATTTCTCTCTGAAATGTAGCGGAGTAGAGGTAGAAAGTGGCGTGAAAAGAAAAAGACTCAGGTAAAGTGCAAGTACCTCAATGTTTGGTACTCAAGTACAAGTACTGGAGTAAAATGTACTTAGTTACATTCGTCCTAGCCGGGCATTACAGTAAGACAGAAACATGAAAAGGAGTTCCGGCGAGCTCACCATAACGTTGTGTTGAGGGCTGGGTACAGGTTGATGCGATCGCTGGTCATCTGCTGGCTCAGAGAGAGGACCAACGCTGAGAAATACACTGGATGAGGATGGGGGGGGGGAATATATAAACAAAGAGTGTCGATTGAAACCCAGCAGACCTCGTCCGTTTGAGAGGAAAAGCATGTTCAACCCTACCAACTAGGGCTGCACGGTGCGAGGAAAATATGCGACCCTACCGTTTATTTATATAGATACATATTGAGTATGTAGTGCAGAGTATGTGATTTCGGACGCGACCCATATATTGTGCAGCCCTGCTAACAGACCCGTTGTTGAAGTTTCCTCGGGGTTACTACATAGTGGGGGACTCACAGAAAGAGGCGAGAGCCACGCGGTCCAGTTTGAGGAAGTCCCGCAGGGCCAAGGTGCCTTTGGCCAGGTCCACTCTGAGAATACACAACAAAAAAATAATAAATAAAAGGAGTTGCATATCCTCTTCATACTTTTACACACAAATACAGTTTGTACTTAAAAGGACAAATCCGGTGCTACATGAACCTAGGGGTTAGTAACACGTGTACCGAGTCGACCGTTCTCTGGGATGTGTTTTCATGCTAATCGAATGCGCAAACCGCTAATTAGCTTATAACGCTAGTCGTCGGGGCACTGGTGAAGGGAAAAAAAAAATAATCGCTATTTCTACACCACTAACAAGGCTCAAAATAGCACCACACTTCCACAACGTAACCAGTAACCAGTAACATAGCTCAAGATGGCGCCTGCCTGTTTACGCGTACGGTACAGTTTTTCTAAACTATGTTTTTAATAAACTGTCTGTACACAACAAAAGTTCTCAAAGCTTCAGTTTACATGTAGGGACCCTCAGTATGCTAGTGGGGAGTGTGTGCTATTTTGAGCCTTGTTAGCGATTTCTTTTTACTTTAGCGTGCCCCGACGACTAGCGTTATAAGCTAATTACTGCTTTGCGCTAAAACTGGTCACATTCGATTAGCATGAAAACATATCCCAGAGAACGGTCGACTCGGTACACCTGTGTTATTAACCCCCGGTTCATTTTGCGCCGGATTTGTCCTTTAAGCAGCTCCACTGGAAGTGAAAGGAGGCTTTTTCTCGGGTGGGTGTGAAGGCGGCCCCGTACCGGTCGAAGGCGGCCACCGTGCTGATGGCCAGCAGCATGTAGAGCAGCGACTGGGACGGGTACGCCAGGCTGTGGTACTGCTCCAGCAGGTTGGACAGAGCGGTGAGGTGCTGCCCGGCTAACATGTACACCACCACCACGTTCCACACGGCGTAGCCCGCCAGGAAGCCGTGACAATACAGACCGAACAGCCTGCACAACACACAGAGCCCAGGAGAGAGATTCAGGGAGGGCAAGGTTTCCACAAGTTTAATTTAAGACTTTTTTTAAATAACATTTAGAATAAAATTTAATATCAACTTCACGGCTGTACTGGTAAAGGTATGTACAGGTTCTGCAGGTTTCACCATGTCAAATTTAGGACTTTTTAAGACCTTTTATAAGACCATCTGATTGGCTGCAAAATCCGTTGCATGTTGTTCTAATTTGTAGTCGTTAAACAGCAAATTAGACCCTGACAGAAAGAACTACAACACCGTGGTCTTAATTTCCCTACGTCCATGTAACGCTACCTCTAATGCTCCCGCAGCGCTTTACATTGTTCTTTTGTGAAATTTGAGACTTTTTGAGACATTTTTAAGACCCTGCGGGTACCACACGCTCATAAATATTTGCATCGTAAAAGATAGGGATGTCCCGATCAGCTTTTTTGGCCCCCGATACCGATCCGATTTTTTAAAATACTGAATATCTGCCGATACCGAGTCCTGATCCGAGACTTGTATTTGCCTAGACAACGGAGCTGCACACCGGTTTTTGTTTACAAAAATATCTAAGTAAACACATTAACTTTGTTAGCTCAATACAGTTAACATAGTGCAGCTAGCATTTTTGTAAAATTCAAACACTAACGTAAACAATCGGAGTTAAAGGGATCGGGGCGACTGCCGAGCCGATACCTCCCGATCCGATCGGGACATCCCTAGTAAAAAGACACTTGTCCGTCACCTGAAGCATTTGTGCACATTCATAGAAACGTCTCTGGTGGTCCAGGCGGGCTGGAAGTCAGTCATGTGATCCGTACGGTCGTTGGGCTTCCTCCAGTCGGCGTGCTCGGTGGCCTGGAAACGCTCTGCACGGGAACACGCCACAATGACCAATTCAGCGACTTAACAGACTCAACTACGCCTGTAACAATTATTACATTATTGTGAAATAATAATAAATTCTTTGCATTTTGGGTGTTTTATTCAATTTTATTAGCCTAGAAATCTAGACGCACCCTAGCGGCAGCTAATGTAATTTGCAGCCAGGGTCAGTCTAGCAACTCTCCGTTGGCTTGCGAGCTGGAAAAACCAAACTCTGATCAGGCCAATCGCATTGTGTATAGAGTCGGTGGGCGGGGGCTTAACATAAGGACGGCAGAGTTGCGACGGTTCTGAGTGAATTCCCCTTTACTTGAAAACAAAGAAGATGGCCGCTGCTGCTGGAGAACAGCGGTCTTTGGAATCGGCTTTGGCCGCGACTCTGGAAGACTTGGAATTCAGCTTTTCTTTGAGAAAAGAACAAAGAACGGCACTGAAGTCATTCTTAAAAAAGGAAGATGTGTTCGGAGTTTTGCCGATCGGAAACGGCAAAAGTTGAATCTATCAACTAGCGTTGCTCTGGTTGGTTGTAGCGCTATCCTATTGCGTGCAGAGGGGAATTTGAAAGACAACAGTTTGTCCCGCCCCTCGGAATGAGCCCCGCCAGTGGTGAGTTCCCAGACCGAACATCTGGATGTGGGTCTGGCTTGTCAGGCTAAATCCATCTGACTGAAAGAGACAATTATATTTTTAATCGGAATTATTTCTGAGATTAATTTGTAAAGCAACATTTGGGAATTGTTCCAGCTCTGGACTCGACCACGTCTTCTTCCTTGGTTACTCACTGTTCCTTTCGACGAAGACTTTCCCCACCGGCTGGCTCTGACCCTGCGGGGCCGAGAACAGGGAATGCTGGGAAATAGGAGGAGGGGTGTCGGTGATAATATCGTCCTCTTCTATGTCCAACTCATCGGGAAGCTGCGAGTCAGTGACTTTAGGCTTCCTGGAACAACAAGAACTAAGGTTAGAGAGGAAAATGAAGCACGTACGATATATCTTGCTGACATTTCTTTTCAAACGTTTTCTCTCCAATTTGCTCTTTTTTTTTATAATTCTGTGTTTTATCACGATGCAAATGGCAAACTTCGTTCAATACATTTTGTCATATTTCCTTTGGCTTGGTATCATTTTACCAAAATATTTGCAGCCGGACACATGCAATAAAATAAAATAAGATATATAACTCAAAACCAGGTGTTTATGCATTAACATTACAGCATGACTAACAGGATAGTACATATGACGGAACCATTGTTTTTGGACTTCCAATTATCAAATCTGCTGACATTATCACATCATTTATTTATTTATTTATTTTTACTTTTTCTTTTTGGTTCTTTTGACCAGTTCTTCTCCATCGTTGGTGTGATCGGCTGTATCTCCGTTCACCAGGTCAGCTCGGTCGTCGCCAAGTTCTGAAACCAGAAACGGACACGTCTGTAAGGGCTGCTGCACGCTGGCTGCGTGGCGTGAGCGTGGCGTGTCAGTTGCGTGGCGGCTGCGTGGTGTGTTCTATGTCTTTGCGCACCAGAAACGTGTCTGCTAGCCTCGTCTGTACACATGGATGTTTCCCATCGATAAAACGAAATGTTAAACATAAATATATACGGATATGATTAAAGCAAAGACAACGTCGGCAGTATTGACGGCAAAATAGGCTCCAGAATATTTTGTTCTGTATTGAGAGGTGCAATATATATATTTTTTTTAAATGACATTTATATCTGCATTCCCATTCACGCTTCCAACACGCTTGCGTGTCGCGTGAAAAATAGGTGCCGGTCCTATTTCTAGCAGGCACGTGTTTTCGGCGCAGCTCAAGACACGCGCCACGGCTGTTTTTTAAAGATTTTTTTTGGGGCATTTTTAGGCCTTTATAGACGGCAGACATGTTGACATGCCATAGTAGGAAAAGCACAGGTGTATTCAAAACCATTACTGATGGCTGCATTCCACTTAGGAGAGGTCCTGGTATTAAACCATTACTGATGGCTGCATTCCACTTAGGAGAGGTCCTGGTATTGTACATGCTGACTCACTGAAATATCTTACTGGGACACTTGATGGAACTGAGCCATCGTTAAGGTTATCAATTTCAGCTGGGCTTTTCCTACTATGACAAGTCAACATGTCTGCTGTGGAAAAGGTCCATTGACAGGAAAGCTGAAGACATGAAAGGTGAGAGAGAGGGGGGGGATGACATGCAGAAAAGGGCCGCAGGTCTGAGTCGAACCCGGGCCCGCTGCGCCGAGGAGTAAACCTATATATATGGGCGCCCATGTACCCCCCTTTTTAACAAACACTGCAATAAACCAGGGGTTTTTAATTAAAGATAACTTTGGAACTATGAATAAACAACAAACAGGGAACATAAATACACGTTACACGCCAGATGGTACGTACCCCCATTTTAAGAAACACCGATTTAAATTATGAATACCAACGTTTGCTTTCAAACAGGCGATTTAGAGTCCCTTCGTTTACACACAACAGGCCTAAGAACTCTTATTGCTCGCTAAATGTAATTGTTGTCTAGTTATGTGTGTATTTTTCATTTGTTTCTCAGTTTTGGGGCTGGATGAATCTCAGTGTGGACAGACAATAAAGTCGAATCGTAAAAGTTCGAAGAAATAAAATGCAGAAAAGCAGCGTTTATAGGCCAACTTGTGTTTTTAGTCTTTACCTATAGGGGCGGTTTTCTTTTTCCTCCTCCTCCTCTGAGGCGGAGCATCCGTCGGCGGTTCGGGGGAAAGGTTGCTCTCAAACTCAGACTCCCTGCGGCTGCCCAGGCCTCCCATTTTCATCCCATGATCTGAACAGGAAGGAATGAAGAAACATTTGGCTTTTTACGTTAAAAAGCGCCATTAAAATGTATTCTCTTGGCTTTTTAAATTAGGAGACTGAAGTTTTTTTTTTCCAAATGGAAACCTCACAAATAAAAAAAGAAAACCTTCTTACTTTTAACTGAGAAGTGATGGAAATTGCCAGCCTCCTTATCCCACGTTTACAAACTGACTTTAAAGGTTAGGCTACAGAGATGTGAAGGAACTTACAAGTCTATCTTAAAAGTATTAATATTTTTAAATGGAGTCTGGTAGGTTTAGCGCTAGCAACCTCAGAGCTGTTTCTGGTTAAACAGAAAGGTCTTAAAGGTCTATCTCTGTAGGGATGTTAGAATAATTTACATTATCAAATAATAGACAGAATCACTGGAGATATATTCATTTTACTTGAGAACATAACAAGGAGGCAGCCTCCGCACTACAGAATAGTACAGACAATGACCGAACGAAAAGCTCTCTACAGCTGCTTTTTTATAATAACCAGTGAAATGCAATAAATCCTGATACAAGAGTCGGTGTCGTCAGTTGTCATCTGGTGAAAGACGATGGCGTCTCCTTTATCTAGTCAGGGAGCACCTGTTCCTTCCTCAGCATCACACCGTGTGCTCCAGACAAGGACAAGACAGTGGTTCCCAGATACCAGATGGCGACAGCAGCAACTGTGTTTTGTCTTGTTATAATGCAAACAGTTTTCATAATAATCAGAGAAAAAGTATGTATCATAATTTTTCCCTAACAGGAGCCTTTCATTAATGTTGACAGACACTTGGAATAATAATCAGAGCCTGTCAGGGACAAAACAAGCACTCTTAGGAGACCAATTTCAAAGATTGTTATTCCTATCACTCACTCACACACAAAAACATAAAATATAGTGTCCAGACTGAAAGCCCCCAAATTTACCCTTTGTTTGGGTTACATACCGTCAATTTCATCGACTCCATTCGTCTCCTTTCTCGACCTCTTCTTCTTATGTTTTGGCGCTGGTACTTCTTCTGTACACGAGTCATAAACAAATCGGTCAAATCAAGAGCTTCAGTAAAAAAAAAAATATATGACACGTATCCATCGCATATCGTTCCAAATTTTTGCAAATCTACACTCACCATCCGGGTCAGGACTTCACGTTTTCCACACGGCCGACAAAAAGAGAGAAGAAGTTTTGGTTTGACTTTTACAGTGTAAATACTGTAGATAAAGACAATGAGAGTGGCCTTTTATTGTGGCCAGCCTAAGGCACACCTGTGCAATGACCACATGCGTCTAATCAGCATCTTGATATGCCACACCTGTGAGGTGGATGGATTTTCTCGGCAAAGGAGAAGTGCTCACGAACACAGATATAGACAGATTTGTGAACAATATTTGAGAGAAATAGGCCTTTTGTGTACATAGAAGAAAGTCTTAGATCTTTGAGTTCAGCTAATGAAAAATGGGGGCAAAAACAAAAGTGTTGAGTTTATAATTTTGTTCATATATATATATATATATATATATATATATATATATATATATATATATATATATATCACTG
Source organism: Perca schrenkii (assembly GCA_025617405.1). Taxonomy (NCBI): domain Eukaryota; kingdom Metazoa; phylum Chordata; class Actinopteri; order Perciformes; family Percidae; genus Perca; species Perca schrenkii. The sequence continues at coordinate 16,693,022 of CM046810.1, read as the reverse complement.
TAGATAAACACCTTACCTACCTTGGCATTGTGGGAAGTGATCGCTGTCCACGCTTAAGGAGACAAAAACGAGAAGTACGAGTCAAGTTTGGTCCTTTGTGTTGGTATATATTCCATTTTCAAAATAACATCAATTGAAAAACAGTCTCCTTTTTTGGTGTGATTCCTGCTTTTGTGATTCAACAGGCTTTCAGCAAGTTGAATTTAAATCCTTGAAGCTGGAAAGTTAAGGATTTAGTTATGCACGTTACTGTAATTGACTCGTTTTCTTTGTTGTGTACTTTTACTTTTTAAAGTTGTTTTTCAAATCTGCAACTTAACTTTTACTTAATGTGTTGTTTGAAGTATTTTACTTTGCTACATTGTTAAGGGGTAAAAAAAAAAAAAAGTGAATAAAAAAGCTCTCTAACGTTGTTTTGTAGCCATCAACAGACTCAAATCCAAAGCGTCTTTGTGGTATCAAATCACAAAAGACTTTGATTTTATGAAATAGGTATAATAAGTATAAATAGATACGAAGTATATAATATATACAAAAAAAGTATATCTCCCCCCGATGTTAAAAAGTTACTTTTGCTCCGAGTAAGTTTTAAATGAGCTACTTTTAACTCTTACTCGAGTAGATTTTTTATAGCGGTATCTCTCCTCGTACTTGATCTATTATAATCTACAAACATAACACACTTAGCAGTTTGTTCAATTGGATTGAGAACGTCCCATCAAACGCAGCGTAAACACATTACCAAAATGACCTCTCCTGTGACGCAAGGAGCCCAGATGCAAACATTGTGGGAGCTACCCCGAAAGTTGCAGGTAGAAAGCATACAGTCAGATAAGACAAGCCGAGATAAAAAAAAATAAAGAACTTACTGTCGTCTTTCTGGCCATTCCGCGCAGGAATCGAAGTCAGAGTGGAAAGCAGCTATGTAACAACCTGGCTGACACTGTTAAATCCCCCCCTAAATCCCTATTACACGCACCAGGACTGGGGATTACTCAGGGCACAGGGTCAGAAGACTCAAACCGGTGTGTGTGAGACTGAGTGAATCGTCCAGAGAGAAGCGGGTCCGCCTGTGGAATCTGGTTTCACTTTTCTGACGATGCTTAGTTGATATAAACACCTACAGTGCAGGGTCCCCAGCACCCCGAGCCGTTTTTGGGCAGCACCTAGTTTTTAATCAACGTTTTCAGACACCGATATGGTGATAATAACAGTCCAAAATGATGTAAAAAACGACGAGGAACTACCACCAAGGGACACAAACCGACTACAAAGAGACGCCAAATGACCCCAGACACCCAAACAACCCCAAAGGAAACAAAAATGACCAAAAAAAAAAAGAGTTTCCTATAATGATAAATTGAGTAGCTCGGGTTTTAATAAATAAGCAGGGTATTACATAGAGTCAGAGTAACTGTGTACTTATGATTATAGAGCAGGGCTGTAGTACTCAAGTTCGGACTCGAGACAGTTTTTCTATGGTCTCGGACTCGCTGGTATTTGGACTTGTCGTCTCGGTCTCTGCCACTGGTCTTGCCAAATATGGCTTTTGGTCTCGACCGAGTCCAGGTGTCTTTATTATGTTTATAATAATATTGGAGGGAAAGTGAAACACTGGCCACCTGATAACCAATCACACAATACTGGTCACTTCTTTTCTACACTGTGAAGTAGGGCTGTGCTCGATTGAAGAAATTCTTAGTCGACTAACACTCATTCAATTGTATCGACTAATTGATTAGTCGATTTAATCGACAGATCTGTAAATCTGAGTTTTTTTTTCTGTCCTGTACTCGGTCTCAAACCGTTTTGGAGTCGGTCTTGTCTTGGACTCGACTAGTCCTGGTCTTCGACTTGTCCTGACCTCGACAAACTAAGGTGGTCTTTCTTGACTACCTTTCAATTCAATTTGTTTTTATTTATTTTATGTGATTCCTTTTTTCTTGTATTTAAGTACCTTTAATTCTTAAATGTACTTATGTCATCATAACGTAGATAACGTAAGATTGCAATGTCCATTGATGCCGAGCTGCTGTTTGTGTCACATGATGTTTGTGAGAATTTGCAAATAATGAAACAAAAAGACAATAGTGGAGTTATAGGACTAACCTGTGGAAGAGGCGGGAGCTCCCTGGCTCGCATTTTCTATAATGATAAAACATACACGGTCATATTTATAAGTACTAGTTAGAAATACTACAATTGTCGTCAAAATAGCAATTCATGCTAGCGCTAAAACGTTAGCTAACGCTACTGTAAAGGCTGCTAGAAATTAACGTTACCGTTATTTGTGAAAACAAGTACGTTACCTTTGAGCCTTCCGTATCCATACTAGGCAATTTCAGCTTGAAATGTGCCTTTAAATGCACATCCAGTTAAATCATCTCTAGTTGACAAGTAAATGTTAACGGCTACAGCCGTTTACACTGCTACTTTTTTATGATTATTTCTTTGTTTATTCTCTGCAAGTGGAGAGCGGCTACCCGGATGCATTTACGCGTAGCACACAAGACTTCCTGACTGTATCTTCAAAATAAAAGCTCCCACAAAAGGCAAGCAAAACGGATGATGAACTAGATAAATGACTCAATAAATTGCTTTTAGAAGTGGTTTATTAATGTCACAAACAGGTACAAATATTGAAATGTCATTGCTTTGCATATTATCACATTGTTTTAATTAAATAAGGACACAAAGTGCAATTTATTTTGTGCCAATCAGCTTTTGTTGTTGTTGTTGTTAATGTTTAGTGCCATAAATGTTTTTGTGGCATGCAATGACACATTTTAGGATATAGCAAACCTCAAAAGAAATATTTTGAATGAAAAACCAAACCACTTCGCTTTCTAGTATGTAAACATCAAATTGAAAAAATATCACATTCTTCATTGCAGGTCTGTGTAAAAATGTTGGGGAGAAGGGCAAGAAAGTCATGCTTATAATAATCACAATCATAATATTAACATTCAGAGAGAGATATGGCTTTGATGCTCTGTTCGCTTGAGAAAATCTGTCATCTGTGTTGCTCCAAAAAAAGTACAGAAGGAGGTGCACTTAAGTTGTTTGTTTGTGTGTGTGTGTGTGTGTGTGTGTGTGTGTGTGTGTGTGTGTGTGTGTGTGTGTGTGTGTGTGTGTGTGTGTGTGTGTGTGTGTGTGTGTGTGTCGGGGTCAACAAGTGCACACCCAGAAAAAAAAACAGGGAAAACCCTGAGTAACTAGTAACTAAAGTTGTAACAGATGAATGTAGTGGAGTAACTAAAGTAACTAGTAACTAAAGCTGTAACAGATGAATGTAGTGGAGTAACTAAAGTAACTAGTAACTAAAGCTGTAACAGATGAATGTAGTGGAGTAAAAAGTCCAATATTTCTCTCTGAAATGTAGCGGAGTAGAAGTAGAAAGTGGCATGAAAAGGAAAAGACTCAAGTAAAGTACAAGTACCTCAACATTTGGACTCAAGTACAGTACTACAGTAAATGTACTCCGTTACATTCCACCGCTGCAGATCAAGCACACAAGTAAGAAGAAGATCAAAATAGTTATATTTCATGCCCTTCTCCCTTGGAACATGAACATTGATTTACATGTTAAGATTTTACAGCGAGGAATCTGTTGAATAAAAATGAAAAAGTAACTGCTGCCATGGTAACAGGGGGTCACATTCTTTGTGGCCTTAGGACTCGGCGGTGGGTCGTATCCAGCTGGCAGGGACCCACTGCGGCTCGTCCTGCGCCTTCCTCGCCGCTGCCAGCAGCTGGACGCAGGAGTCCTGCAGCTCGTCGTTGACGACCACATGGTCAAAGAACTGACAGAAGTCGGACTCCATTTTCTGGGCGGCTTCTTCCATCTCCTGGAAGTCTTCATCCTGTTGGAGGAAACAAAAGTCAGAACTGATTATTCAGCTCAAAGTCATTATAATACCTTTAGACAGACACAGAGACAGACAGAATATGGACAGACAGAGAGACGGACAGACGGACCCAGGAAATAATTAACAAAGTTGCAAACAGTCTCCGGCCAGAGAAGCAGAGAGAACAAAGATGTAGTCATGGGTCTGCGCGATCTCTGGTAGGAAAAGGTGCTATCAGTGCACCTGGTCCAGAGGTTGTGTAGAGAGAGAGAGAGAGAGAGAGAGAGAGAGAGAGAGAGAGAGAGAGAGAGAGAGAGAGTGGGGGGGGGGCCTGCAGAAAATAGGCTCGTTCGAGATGAACTGCGCCTCGCCTGTAAAGTAGACAAGAGCAGGCGGCAGCAGCGGGGGGCGGTGACAAAAGTCAGCTCTCAAGTCGGACAGTTTTCCAGCTGATCCAAGCAGCCTTCAGACTCAACAGGAAGTGACACAAACACTGTGGTCCGTTCGGGTCCGATTCCGATTTAATAAAATGTTATCAGACCCATATATCAGCTCCTACACAGTCTCTAGTTGTTTTTATTATGACAGAGTAGCTGTCAAAATGCTCTACATGCGATCTGTTGCTGATTTTAATTACCAACAGACTGTAGATGATCCGTAATCTGAACAGATTTAGTCTCTCTGACTTCTAAACGTAACTATCAGTCTCACAACAGGTGTTCTGTACAGTATAAGCCTTTAAATGAGACAAATAGCAGTTAAAATCCCTCCGATTCAAAATCAATAAAAAGTTTATATAAAACGTCATCATGTTGAGTCGATTCTGAACCAATCAGCTGTTCGATCAGCTGAGAGGCCGGCGTTTCCCAGCATGCCCTGGGTCCACCTGCGTCCGCCTGGCTCTTGCAGTTGGTGAAAAGCAACTGCGCTACCTGCGTCTCAGAACTGCGGCCGCCTTGGTCTCGTGAGATTATCGTTGCCCACGTGTGCATGACGTTAGAGCAAGTCGGGATCAAGTCGGACACAAATCTAACCGGCATGCATTGGGCTCGGCGCCCAATGCATGCCGGTTAGATTTGTATTGCCGGTGATCGATTCTGCGCAGATCTGGCTCATCTCGAACGAGCCTAATGTCTGCAGGCCAGAATCAAACCCGCGGCCACTGCGGCGAGGACCAAGCCTCTATACGTGGGCGCACGCTCCACCAGGTGAGCTACCCAGGCGCCCCAATAATGTCTTTTTTTGGGTATTGTTTTATGATCAGGTTATTTATTTGGTTTACAAAGTAAAACCAGGTTTAAAGAGAGCAGTGAGTTGAAACCATAGATATTAAAAACATTCATCAATACAAAAAATGGTTGTACATCTGTGGTTGAAACCTCCTCGTAAAAAGGAACACAGTTGTGCTTTTGCTCCCAGAGCTGATGGCTTACAATATCATTTGTCAAGAAGAATAGCAACTATAGTTTCCGCGGTAACAAATAGAAATAGCCTTTATATATAGCCAGTATATCTCGCAGTATTTACAGCGGGAAAACCTGGCACAACATGTTTTCATCCAAGATTTTGATGGCGAGGATTCCCAGCCTGAGGTAAGAAAACACATGTTAACCCTCATGTTGTCCTCAGGTCAAATTTGACCCATTTCCAAGTTTAAAAAAAAAAAAATCAAATATATGGAAGGTCGAAAAATAAGTGTCGAAAATGTCGAACAAGGCGACAAAACGTTGGGGGAAAAAGCATAAAAAATATTGGAGAAAGTGACAAAAATTACGAAAATAGTCAAAAGCTTTGTCAAAAACTTTGGGAAAAGCGGCTAAAATGTTGAAAAAGTGACAAAAAAATATAAAAAAACAAAAGGGACAAAAACATGGGGGGGGGGATTGATAATAATGTTGAAAAATAAAACAAAAAAACTTAATAAAATAATTTTTTGTTGTTGAAAAAAGCAAGGGTTAAAACAGATGAAAGTAATAAAAATAATAATAAAGGAGCACTTTTAATTTCATGGGAGACATATCACAGGCATAACCATAATTTTTTCAAATTTTGAGTTTTGGGGGCTATTTTGCCTCCATAACATTTCTTCTTTCAGACTATTGGGGGACAAAAAACATCCAAAACACACACATTTAGATGTCTATTCTGCTACACTTTGTCTGTTTGCGCCTGTAAATGTTTACTTTGAACGGTCGGTTGACGTAGTAGTTGGTGGTGATGTACGAGTCCCGTCGGGTCTCCTTGAGTCGCTCCGGCGGCGGGGGCTTCACGTAGATGATGTAGGCCCGCAGCTCGTGGCTCCGCACCGCCTGGATGGACTAAACGGAGACATGGAAACATTTAGTTGTGTACCGTTTTACCAGGGGTGTAATCTAATGTATTGTAGTGGGTATTGTAGAATATATTCTGTAGAATATATCCCCTCTCTCTCCCGGCCTGTAAAGGATGAAAGAGGTGCATAGTGCCTGGCACAAACCTATTAAAGAATTTTTTAAACAGTGTGCAAATATTTGGAGAGGAGCGGGAAGAACAAAGAGTGCATTCAGGGACTAGCCGCGACCTTGCTTTTCAAATCTTCTTGGGAAACAGGACCTGGAGAAGGTCCAACGGATAAGCGGCGAGAGGCAACAATGCCGGAGGAAGAGTAAGAAGAGGATAAAACAGTGAGGGATATGATAGACAAGAGTCAGACTGACTCTGTAGGGCTAGACAGGATTGTCTTCTGTCTTGAAGAAAGTCTGTTTCCTTATGCGTAAGCTGTAACTCCTTGCAATATTGTCACTAAAGATAATTGACTTCAAGAAAATAACAGATGAAAATTCTAAATATATCAAAAATATAATGGAAAGTATGTCGTCATTGAGCATTTTTAAGTGGGTAAATGGAAATCCTGGAGCTTTCTTAGTGGGTATAATGCATATACCTGCGTATCGCGTAGATTACACCACTGGGTTTCATTAGGTCCCATATGGTGACACTTCTATCTACTTCTATCTGTACCGTTTATGTGTCTATTAAAGCTATAGTGCGTAGTTTCTGCCGCCCCCATGAGGAATTCGAAGTAATGACAACAAGGCTGTCGGTGCGTCCACCTGACACAAGCCTTCCGTGATCCCGTACTTAGTTACATAACACCACTGGACATCGTTGTGGTTCTTACATTGGGCTCGATGTCGATGACGCAGATCTTCCCGCTGTTTAAAACTTCCCTCACAGACGCGATGCTCATGCCGTACAGATTCCCTTTGTACTCCCCGTTACTCCAAAACCTGCGGGACATAATTGTTTTTTTTAGTCAAACAAACTAAAATTACTGGAACTTGATGCTTAGATATTAGTGTCTGAATACATTTCGTGGATTTAGTGACAGTTTTAGGAGTTGGGATACACACAGTCACAGCTTTTTATAATTTCAGTGGGTGTAAACGGCACACTTTTAATAAAAATTATTATGAATTAGGAGACACTAGAGGCATAAATATTGTTTTTATATATTTTGCTTCCATAGAATGTCTTCTTTCAGACCACACTGTGTCTATTTGACCCTGTAAATGTCTCAGAAATTCACCAAAAGTCAGAATGAGATAATGCCTCATTTGCTGAAAACTTGTAACATAAATATATGTCTTAATGTAAATAACCAGCTGGGACAAATCTCCCTCTTTTAAATATTGGAGGGGGACATATCCCCTGCATATCCCCCCCCCCCAAAAAAAGAAAATTAAAATCTACGCCTATACACAGCAGAGACAGTTATACCTGTTGTTATACGCCATGTTGTCAAAGATTTCTCGGCTGGTGAAGTGATATTCTCTGCCAGACTCCTCGTATCCTTTTGGTGCTCTTGTGGTGTCTGTTTGATAAGGAAAAATATGCATATGTTATTGTTTCTCTTTGAGATTATCGTACAAACTGATCCACCCAAACAAAATCAAAAACGCTTTCAAGAGGAAGGAAATGTGGGTCATTTATAAAGCTCTCACAATCCTAAATTGTTGCCGTACAATTAATTGTCTCAGAAATAATTGCTATTAACAATATAATTGTCTCTTCCAGTCAATTGTATTACTTTTTTAAAACAAATTAAAGTTTTGAATTAATCCTAGGATACATCTTTATCTTTGTCATGTGACCAAGATTTTTTCTAACTATACTACCCCCCACCCTCTTGTTATTTCTGTTGCTATGAACGTGTTTAGGGTCAAGTTCCAACAAACTCACAATAGAAATAATAGTCATATAGTCAGATCAATAATCATTTATATAATTACAATTTGGCATATCTAAACAATGTCAACAACTTCCAGTCATACGCCTTAAGACCTTAGCTAATGTTAGCAATTTAATTGTGGTTAAACATAGAAACTGCGATTTAAAAAAGATTATTGTGTAATAATTGGGTAACACTTTATTTTAAGACTCTTGTAATAAGCTGTAATTAATAGTAAATTAGACACTTAGAAGACCTTATAAGATGCTTATAAACATTAATAAAATCATATAAATACAAGTGTTCATTAAAGCACAATTAACACATTTAGTATTGTTTACAAGACACTTATAGGCTGTTATTAGAAACTTGTTAATAGTTCATATACCTGTCATAAACATTAATAAGTATATATATATTATATATATAATTAATTAGACTTTATATGTGTTAAATAAAGCACAATTAACACATTTAGAATTGTTTATAAGACACTTATAGGTTATTATAAACTTGTTAATGTTCATATACCTGTCATAAACATCAACAAGTATTGTATCATCAGTTAGATTTTATAAAGGTTCATTATAGAGTAATTAACAAATGTATTATTTCTTATTAGCACCTTACAAGAAACTTGACTGGATATGCGAGTTGTACTTACGAGGTACAGCGCCCTGGAAGATGTTGGGGTTCATTTCAATCAAGCGCCTCCGAAGTTTATTCACGCCCACACTGGACGGACCTGACAAAAGAAGTCAAACTTTGTCATAACCAGACACTCACCTCCTACAATATATGGCTTGTCAGGGTGTAACGCTGTTTGCTTAAAGCTACATTGTGTAAGAATTTCTCCCATCTAGTGGTGAAATTGTATATGACAACCAACTGAATATTACTTTCGAACCACTCCCATTCCAATACTGTTTTAACTGCTACGGTGGCCGAACCCAAAATCAGCTCTTATATCTCCATCGTTTACACGCAGCTATTCCAGCCACTGGCGTTGTCGTTTTTATTCTCTTTTTCCCTCCCAGCTGGCATTCGTCACGGTGCCATGGAATGTAAAAGCGCTAAAGGTGGAGGTATGTCCCTCTTTGGCTAAGGTATTTTAAAGATGGAGGTGCGACATGCCGGCCGTCATTCGAGCAACTCGCCTGTATGTATTCTGAATGATTCTGAATGGCAGATTCTACGCTTACGAGAATACTTTGATTAGTTGGTGGAAGTAATTACACATTAATGAGCAGATATTTGTGAAAGAACAAAGTTTTTTTTGCTAAGAATCAACTCAAAACATTACACAATGTACGTTTAGTGATGGTCTAGTACCGAAACGGTGCCAGCTATTACATTTATTTTTTGGCAAGTTAGACAGTGTGCGGGAGTTTCCTTGCAATAAAGATACATTTACCTAATGTTCACCTTCAGACAAACAACAAAATCAGATGAAATTACACTGCAAGACCAAAACTTGTATCTTCTGTTTGACACATTAAAAGGAAAGGGAAACAAACTACCACCATCTTTAATTTGGTTCATTGTTTTCTCAGAGCTCTGAAAATGTATTTACTTAATTTAAGTATTTGTATTTTTTCAAAAGTGTGTTTTAATCATTTATATTCCTGCGTGTTTTCCAGAGGAAATCTGGAACACTTCCGGACTTTTATTTTGAAGCTCGGCAACTGGAACACTTCCGGACTTTTATTTTGAAGCTCAGCAACTGATCTGCACGGGAAGCAAAATTACGAATCCCACTATGGCCACGCCAAGACCCGCCCTACGAAGCAGCTCGATTGGTTGGGGTTAGGCATTTTACCTCGAGTGGTTAAGGTTAGGGTTAGGGGATTGGTCAGGGGATAGGACCTCTACATGTAAGCATGGACGCCTGGCCAATTGTAGTGTGTGAATGCTATTGAAGGGCGGGTCTTGGCGTGGACATAGTGGGATTTGTAATATCGCGCACGGGAAGCTGTAGTCTTATTCACTGCGGCTACCTTCCTGTCTATGCTACGTTCGCACTTTGAACGAGACTGCGTGTTGGCAGAGTTTCTTCGTTGTGTTGAGAGAGAGAGGTAACATGTGTAAAGTCCAGATGCTGAGAGCGTTGGTGGAGCAGCGACTGAATGCGGCTGCTGAAGAGATATTTGGGCTGTTTGAAAGAACGATAGCAGAGTACGAGGAGGAACTTTGTCGTTCAAAAGAGGAGAACGAGCGACAACGCGAGCTACTGGACGCTGTTTTCTTCCCTCAGCGTCAGTTACACAGAGCAGGTTTGTTCATTAAACCTTCAGTTGATCTTTCTCTCCTTTTTGTGATCTGTTCTCTCAGCAACGATACGACGATAGGACGTATGGAAATAAGCATTTGTTCATAAGCTCCGTTTGAATCCAAGCTCTTTAACAGGCCGTCGCCAAAACCCACCAGACTCCATGTAAATAAACGGTAATTTTATCATCGTAAAAACACAAATTCAAAGTGGACAAAAACGCAATGAAACTATCAAAAGCCGTCATGGTTCGTCTTTCCTCTGTTCCAACAATCACCACTCTGGTTTGGTTGAAATAAACCCTTAATTCAACCATTTACATGTGGAAATATGCTGGATATGCTAGAATAAGGTGATGAAGAGGATTTTTTTGTGAAAAGTGGAAGGCCAGACTCCCATAATCAATCTATCTCTAATTCCCTGCGTATTCGTTTATGACCTAAAAGACCAGAAACCTTAAAGGTCCCATGACATGGTGCTCTTTGGATGCTTTTATATAGACCTTAGTGGTCCCCTAATACTGTATCTGAAGTCTCTTTTATATAGGCCTTAGTGGTCCCCTAATACTGTATCTGAAGTCTCTTTTATATAGACCTTAGTGGTCCCCTAATACTGTATCTGAAGTCTCTTTTATATAGACCTTAGTGGTCCTCTAATACTGTATCTGAAGTCTCTTTTATATAGACCTTAGTGGTCCCCTAATACTGTATCTGAAGTCTCTTTTATATAGACCTTAGTGGTCCCCTAATACTGTATCTGAAGTCTCTTTTATATAGACCTTAGTGGTCCCCCTAATACTGTATCTGAAGTCTCTTTTATATAGACCTTAGTGGTCCCCTAATACTGTATCTGAAGTCTCTTTTATATAGACCTTAGTGGTCCCCTAATACTGTATCTGAAGTCTCTTTTATATAGACCTTAGTGGTCCCTAATACTGTATCTGAAGTCTTTTTCCCGAAATTCAGCTTTGGTGCAGAACTACAGCCACTAGAGCCAGTCCCACAATGAGCTTTCCTTAGGATGTGCCATTTCTGTGTCTGAAGCTATTGAGGAGGAGAGTGGGAGGGGCAAGATGGAGGGTGGGGGTGTGGCCTTGACCAACTGCCACTTTTCTCGTTTGAAAGCCATGATGTCTCTCTCTCATTGGTGGGCCAAATCAAAGTCCTTTTAGGCAAGTCATGCCACTCGGCCGCCATCTTGGCAACGCCTCCGGGCAGCTATTTCGGACTAACAAGACCAGGCTCCTATCTAAATGAATGGGCAGAGAGTCAGAACTGCACTTTCACTGGTCATCGGGACATAAAAACTACATGTATAGAAACAGCAGTAGAATATGATAAAAATCGCTGAAAAAGTTTGATGACTTTGCCCCAAAATAACGTTTAAAACGCTTTTTTCCCCACAGGTTATACTGTTACTATGCATGCGCAAGGGTTCACAACACCAACTTCATTTTACGTCTCTATCCAGAATGCCGGTGTTGTGCTTTGACTACCTTGGTAGTCCGGTGCCTTGGCGTTGTTATCATCCTATTCCATCTGATCTTGCACACACACGCCTTCACACTGGCAGTTGAAATCAGCTCCGTAATACACCCCCAGCGGACGTCGTACTACACCGTTGAAGAGCTTCGGAAGCGATTTACAAAAATGGCAGAACAACTAGAAGGACTGATAAGTGTCTGAATGTCCGATTCTCTCTGACCTCTCTTATACAGCTATAAATAGAAAGGCTGCTGCGTGGAGTAAAGTTGCCCAGGACGTTGACATGTCACGTCGGTTAAATGTGATATAGCGGTATAATGTCAATAGTTAGACGTCTGTTGCTAGCTAACCAATTAGCATTAGCAGGTTTGTTTATCAATACCATAGCAACGCTACCTTCCGTCGGATAGGAACCGTCTGTAGCTTTTCGCAAGAGTTACATTTTTTTAACGCATCCGGATGACCAACTGACACGTTTTTTTTTCGCACCGCACTCGCTCGGACCCGGTTCGGACCCATTCGCGTGCGGTCTGTGAATCTCCAGAGGAAATGAATGACTTCCGGCCGTTTCGAAGCCGTATCGGAGCTGATTTCAACTGCCAGTGTGAATGCGGCGTGACACGCCACAACTCACTGTCGCCAAATCGTCTCCGCTGTCGCAAAACCTCAACTGTGCGCATGCGTTAGCATTAGCAGCAGACTGTTGGACGTCCCGTTGTTGGAAAAACATTCACACTACACGTTTAGCTGTCAGCTTTTTAGTTGTTTAATCCAGTTACTACTGTGGCTAACAGTAGGCTAACGTTACCTGCTGTGTAACGTGTTATTAGTGTTTACTGTGGCTAACGGTAGGCTAACGCTACCTGCTGTGTAACGTGTTATTAGTGTTTAATAGCGTGACATGCAGCAATGTTTATGTTGCCCCTAACATGGGTTTTGTAGCATCAGAGCGCAATGCAGACATGTAAGTGGCAGTGTAATGAGCCAATGAAATCCGCGTTGCTATTTCGTCAGGTAGAAACCATACGGCAAGCGTGCATGTATGGAAAGCGGTCGCACAACAGCTGAAATGGCATACTCCTTCACAGTATCCTTCAATAAAGGAGAAATGTAGCACAATATGGATGTAAAAGCAGTTATAATTGGCCTATGTGACAATAAAATTTGTTTTGGTTAAATCAAAAAATAATCGTGATAATTAATCGTGATCTCAATATTGATCAAAATAATCGTGATTATCATTTTGGCCATAATCATGCAGCCTTAGAGGGAACAATAGTTTGACCAATAGTATTTTGGCTGATATCCAACAAGGACCTCTCGGTTTTGGGGTCCCCATTGATAACACATTCCAGATGTTTCCTGTGGCCAATTTTCCTGTGACCATTTCCTATAGAAGTGTGGTAGAGTTTATTTGAGTCATCGTGCCGAATCTTAAGTACGAGTCATATAGATAACTCAGATAAAGCTTAAGTACAAGTTATATAGACTGGTCAGATACTGCAAGTGAACATGTGTCACGTAGAAAACTATGTAGCCCTTTTATTAAAAGTAGAAAATAAATTAATAAAACAATTTGGATTTGAACTCGTGCCATTGTGGGAAACTAAAGAACACTTAGCTCAGCAGTCACTGCACCATCACATTGCATTATCAACTCATGGGCATGGCATGATATGAACTCAAACGTCACACATTCTTAAAATCAGGAGGCAGCCAGATCAAGTTGTTGTGCCCACACCACACTGCATGCAAATAACTGACAAGTTGCTCTTGTTCAGAAATTGTCTTTATTTTGTTTGAGTCCGACAAAATGCACGTCTTGTATGTTTGTCCATTGTAAGCACATTGAAATAAACTTGAAACGCAAATGTCCATCTCTGATAAACCAAATAATAAAGAAATAAATAAACAAGCATGATTTCATGGGATTCAAACTTGTGCCATTTTGGGAAAAAATGTAAGAGGCAGCAGACCGAGGCAGCAGACCAAGTCAGCATGCCACAGGTTCTACAGTAAATCACAATAAGTATAACATCATAATAACTCATACATCATATCTTTTAAAACAGAAGGCAGTCAGATCAAGTTGTGACCATACTATCCATAAGACCATTTTGGTATTTTACTGGTTTCCAACACAAATAACAGACATTTCAAACCAGATAATTGAAACCATAATATCACTGCAAATCAGTAAAAATGTTGATGTGGTAATACTTGCCTAATGCAGCTTCACAATAAATAAAGAAATTCAAGGGAAAAATGCATAGAATTGAGCAATGGAGGACCACTTGCCAAGAACAGTAAGGGATGTTAAACAGTCCAGTTAAATATAGTCCTATTTAGAACAGGCCAAAATCCCACATAAATACAAAACCCGGCTTGAATTAGAGTCGGGGAAGTTGACCTACATCCTCTGCTGAACATTTTGGATGAAGTTTTTGATGTCCTTTTGCCACTTGAGGTCTGGGTGAATTTATTTATTATTTGGTTTATCAGAGATGGACAGTTGAGTTTCAAGTTTATTTCAATGTGCTCACCTCTATATTGAATGCAGCATAGAGGTGGATGAATAAGGTCTTTGTCATCAGGTATTTTTGTTTAGTTTGTTTTGTATATGTCACCATTATGTGTACCTTTTCAATTTATAGTGAATGAGTGCTGTATGACTGCTGGCTGTCTCTATGTTAGTCCTATGTTACCTGCCTAGGGACTGCAGATGAAAAGTAGCTATTTTTATTAATTCTGGCATATTTACATGGTTTTTATACAAAAATGTTCATAAATATGCATGGTCCCAATAAAATAAAAAAATAAAAAATATACTCTGGACAAACAAGACATGTGCATGTTGTGGGAATCAAACAAAATAAAGACAATTTCTGAGTAAGAGCAGCTTGTCAGTTATTTGCATGCAGTGTGGTCACAACTTAATCTGACTGCCTCCTGATTTTAAGAGACTCTGTGTAATCTTTGACTTCATATGATGACATGCCCACTAGGGCTGGTCCGAATACCATTTTTTGAGCTTCGAAGCTTCGGTAGTAATGAGCATCGAATATTCGAAGCTTCGGAGAGAGGGGGCTGAACATATTATTATCTCTAATAAAGGCAGGAATCTCTATGTGTCTGTCTGTTTGTTTGCATGTTGATTATTTTGAGAACCTTTCATCCAAACGACTTCACAAGGGAGTGCAGCAGTGTCGTATTTGGTGCGATATAGATAGACATGCCAGACGCGTTCAGAATTAATAAACTTTTAACCCTTGTGGACTGTTCAAATTCACTACCCTTTCGTTATGTTCGTGGCTGAAAACAGCCACTACTTTAAACTGCTGTAAAAATGTATCAGATACATTTCTTTCACATTTTTTTTGCATATATCTATTAATCAACATCAGTTTATTTTTAGATTTTAAGTCTTTAATTGCCAAATTCATAAATGATGTCACAGATTTGGGGAAAAAAAAAACACAAAATTACTGATTTTCCATAGAAAATGTGATTGTGGACTGGATTTTTTTTTTACCTTTAATCACAGTCTTGGACATGTCAAAGATGAGAAACAACATTGGTTTTGATGCATTGTTAGTTTTTGTGCAGGATTAGATTTTAACTTTTTCTCCCTCATTTACTGCTCGTGGCTGTTTTTGCCCCATTGACTACCATTATAACCACATTTTTTGATTGCAAAGCCATGACACCACATAATCATGCATTTTTGATTGTTGGTGGTTTTCCCTGTTGGGAAGAGGTAAAATGTGTAATTTTTACTGTTGATAACCAGTCGGCACCATTAACCATTTAGATAGGCCTATGCAAAAAAAAGCTTATATTCTGGATTGTACATGGAGTTATATGGAGTATAATAGCATATTAAAGTGTGTGTGAGTGTGTGTCTGTGTGTGTGAGAGAGAGTGAGAGTGTGGGAACTCACCTTGATGCGACCTGAGAAAATCAAAACATGCACATCAGCTCTCAGTACTACATTGAGTAAACTAAAACGAAGTAAGTGTATTTATGCATCTGCTGCCTTTTGATGGTGAGAAATGCAGACTAAGCAAAAAACAAAGAGAGTGGATTTCAACATTTGCATGCAAGCCTGCTGGTCATTTGATGGTGAAAAGAGCAGCAAGCAACATGAGAAAGGGCTTGACTTGCAGTGAAGTTTTAGATGTGATTATGCAGCCTGATTCCTCCAGCAAGCTGGAGGATGTATCGTCGTCTCCCTCTGACACCACAGACTCAGGAGAGTCTGATCCTGAAGTATCGTCGTCTCCCTCTGACACCACAGACTCAGGAGAGTCCGATCCGGATGTATCGTCGTCTCCCTCTGACACCACAGACTCAGGAGAGTCTGATCCGGATGTATCGTCGTCTCCCTCTGACACCACAGACTCAGGAGAGTCCGATCCTGATGTATCGTCGTCTCCCTCTGACACCACAGACTCAGGAGGATCCTGATGTATCGTCGTCTCCCTCTGACACCACAGACTCAGGAGGATCCTGATGTATCGTCGTCTCCCTCTGACACCACAGACTCAGGAGAGTCCAATCCTGATGTATCGTCGTCTCCCTCTGACACCACAGACTCAGGAGAGTCCGTTCCTGATTTATCGTCGTCTCCCTCTGACACCACAGACTCAGGAGAGTCTGATCCTGAAGTATCGTCGTCTCCCTCTGACACCACAGACTCAGGAGAGTCCGATCCGGATGTATCGTCGTCTCCCTCTGACACCACAGACTCAGGAGAGTCTGATCCGGATGTATCGTCGTCTCCCTCTGACACCACAGACTCAGGAGGATCCTGATGTATCGTCGTCTCCCTCTGACACCACAGACTCAGGAGGATCCTGATGTATCGTCGTCTCCCTCTGACACCACAGACTCAGGAGAGTCCGTTCCTGATTTATCGTCGTCTCCCTCTGACACCACAGACTCAGGAGAGTCCGTTCCTGATGTATCGTTGTCTCCCTCTGACACCACAGACTCAGGAGGATCCTGATGTATCGTCGTCTCCCTCTGACACCACAGACTCAGGAGGATCCTGATGTATCGTCGTCTCCCTCTGACATCACACACTCAGGAGGATTCTGATGTATCGTCGTCTCCCTCTGACACCACAGACTCAGGAGTCTGATCTTGATGTATCGTCGTCTCCCTCTGACACCACAGACTCAGGAGGATCCTGATGTATCGTTGTCTCCCTCTGACACCACAGACTCAGGAGAGTCCGATCCTGATGTATCGTCGTCTCCCTCTGACACCACAGACTCAGGAGGATCCTGATGTATCGTTGTCTCCCTCTGACACCACAGACTCAGGAGAGTCCGATCCTGATGTATCGTCGTCTCCCTCTGACACCACAGACTCAGGAGGATCCTGATGTATCGTCGTCTCCCTATGACACCACAGACTCAGGTGAGTCCGATCCTGATTTGGATGTGCCACCCTCATCATCCTCTCTAGCTTCCACTGAAGGCGAGGAAGATTCGGAGGATCCTGGATCTGGGTGGAATGGAAGAAACGGCGAAGTGTGGTTTTCTACCAACGCGGAGACAACTCCCTTTCTTCAGCCAGCCAAAGGCGTGACTCCAGGGCCGACGCACTATGCCATTGCAAGGGTCCAGAACATTGATTCTGGGTTCAATCTGTTTTTTACAGAGGAGATGATTGACCTCATTGTCAGCATGACCAACCTCCATGGGCGCCGCACAATGAGAAACTGGACCGGGATGGACTCCACAGATCTCCGTGCCTACATGGGGCTACTGATTTTGGCCGGCGTCTACAGGTCCAGAGGGGAGTCCACACGTTGCCTGTGGGATGATCGCAGTGGTCATGCGATTTTTAGAGCCACCATGTCCATCTCAAGATTCCATGAAATCAGCAGAGCTCGGCGTTTTGATGACAAGCTGCAGAGACGAGCTTGCCATAGAGAGGATAAGCTTGCCCCGATCAGATCCCTGACGATACATCCTCCAGCTCGCTGGAGGAATCAGGCTGCATAGTCACATCTAAAACTTCACTGCAAGTCAAGCCCTTTCTCATGTTGCTTGCTGCTCTTTTCACCATCAAATGACCAGCAGGCTTGCATGCAAGTGTTGAAATCCACTCGCTTTGTTTTTGTTTAGTCTGCATTTCTCACCATCAAAAGGCAGCAGATGCATAAATACACTTACTTCGTTTTAGTTTACTCAATGTAGTACTGAGAGCTGAGGTGCATGTTTTGATTTTCTCAGGTCGCATCAAGGTGAGTTCCCACACTCTCTCTCACACACACAGACACACACACTATAATATGCTATTATACTCCATATAACTCCATGTACAATCCAGAATCTAAGCTTTTTTTTGCATAGGCCTATCTAAATGGTTATCAACAGTAAAAATTACACATTTTACCTCTTCCCAACAGGGAAAACCACCAACAATCAAAAATGCATGATTATATGGTGTCATGGCTTTGCAATCAAAAAATGTGGTTATAATGGTAGTCAATGGGGCAAAAACAGCCACGAACAGTAAATGAGGGAGAAAAAGTTAAAATCTAATGTTGTTTCTCATCTTTGACATGTCCAAGACTGTGATAAAAGGTAAAAAAAAATCCAGTCCAGAATCACATTTTATATTGAAAATCAGTCATTTTGTGTGTTTTTTTTTCCCAAATCTGTGACATCATTTATGAAATTGGCAATTAAAGAGTTAAAATCCAGATTTCTTTTAGAAAATGTAGTAGTTTTGATCAGGACTGAGGTCGATTAATAGATGTATGTAAAAAAAATTTGAAAAAAATATTTATCTGATACATTTT
Source organism: Perca schrenkii (assembly GCA_025617405.1). NCBI lineage: Eukaryota > Metazoa > Chordata > Actinopteri > Perciformes > Percidae > Perca > Perca schrenkii. The sequence goes on along the minus strand of CM046810.1, from coordinate 16,674,394 downwards.
TACAGCAGTTTAAAGTAGTGGCTGTTTTCAGCCACGAACATAATGAAAGGGTAGTGAATTTGCCCACAGTGTACTGTTGGGTTTTGGAAAATTTTCAAAGCATTTTCCTAAAATATGTGTCAAAATAAGATTTGTCAGTGAAAATCATTCCATTTGCTGTAACAAGGAAAAAGTTATGGCCAAATTTAGTCTCAAAATTACCCCTTAGTGGCTGAAAACATCCCCAACAGCAAATAAGGGTTAACTGTCAAGGATCCCCCTCCCGTCAACGGGACACTTTGTGACTGGGGCGCCGCTGTAACCTCGATAAAACTTCCACTCATGAGCGTTTTTTTTTAACTTTAAAGCATTAAATCTTCAAAATATACAGCCATGTACACAACTGTTACAAAGTAAAAGAAAATAAAACAACTCAGCCGTAATCTGCGCAGCCGAGAGTGCATCCATACCTGTTGTCGTTGTCCTGTCAGCAACAAAGTGGTATTTTGACCAAAACTTGATTTTCATAAATCCCCAAGAGTCCAAGGCAATGTAATATCCAAGCTTTATATTCCAAAACGATCTCTTCGCCTCACAATGTTGAAGTTTCTGGCCAAATCACAACGGAAAAACGGGAAACCGTTTTCCATTTCCGCACTTTTTATCGCCGCTAGCTTCTCTGCCCAGCTTGCTAAATGCTTGAAGTGGGCGTCATCGTGTACCGAAACTGTCTTCTTCTTCTTTGTAGTTTATTGGCGGTTGGCAAACCAACTTAAATGTGCATTACCGCCACCAACTGGACTGGAGTGTGAACGAGAGATAAATGCAGAAAATAAATAAACCAAAATAAAAAAAACAAATATTCGAATGTCAAATTTTAATATCGAATACCAACCCACCGAACGAATATTCGAATATTCGGGTCCAGCCCTAATGCCCACCAGCTAATAATGCAACGTGATGGTGCAGTGGGTTACACTGCTGAACTAAGTGTTATTTAGTTTCCCACAATGGCACAAGTTCGAATTCAAGTTGTTTTATTAATTTATTTTCTACTTTTAAAAAGGGCTACCTACTAAATAGTTTTCTATGTGACATGTGTTTACTTGAACAGGATCTGAAGACGAATAGGTGTATTAAATAAAACGTATTAAAGACATTATAACAGGAAGAACAACACTGTCTTCCTGTTTTCCTTAACAGCAAGCCACATTCGAAACGCGACTGACAAGTTTCCTCAGACAAGACTCCAAAGACAAATCAGAGAGGTAAACGTCGTAATGTTATAACATTTTAATGACAACTTAACAAAAAGGCATTCACGCGGACAGCTACGCATTCTCTTCCCATTTTCAACAGCTGTCGTCACTATGACAACAACGGACGCATTTGGCTGACGATCGCCAGTTAACATGGTCTCTCGTTAAACCGAAACACCGGCCCACAACCTCCTTGTGTCTACCAAGTTAGGGACCGTTCGGTATTTATGGAATGGACCACCAGAGGGGGGGACCCAACTTTTGAATTTGAATTTAGATGAAAAAAACAACATTTCAAAGTAAATGTAGCTCTGAGTCTCGGCCCCCCATTCTGCACCCTAGCAGATGGGTCTGACCGCATACGTGGAGTTTGCTGGGGGCAAGAGGAGCACTGCTCCCCTGGTGGCTGAAACGGGTAATTGCATTGTTTAAAAAATGAGTGGAATAATTACGTTTGGCATGACCAGATATTTTATAAATATTTAAAATAACACAAAACAACTAAATGGTGGTAGGTAATACATACACAAGAGGAAGACTGGTAGTGTAGATGTAACCTAAGTAACTGACTGAACAACCAGTATTTCTTTATAACAATCACAATCCAGGTGATAAGATACAGTTCCACCACATTTCTCTGTATGTGTTTCCTGCAGATGTTGAGCAGCTGTCGGTGGTTAAAGAAGAGGTTCCCCCTGAGCAGCAGGACTGTAGCTCCGGTGTGGACCAGCAGGAGCCAGAGCCCCCCCCACACATTAAAGAGGAACAGGAGGAACCGTGGAGCAGTCGGGAGGGAGAGCAGCTTCAAGTGCTGGAGGAGGCTCATATCACCAAGGTCCCATTCACTCCTGTCCCTGTGAAGAGTGAAGGTGATGAAGAGGAAGCTCAGTCCTCACAGCTTCATCAAAGACAAACTCAACACATGGAAACAGAAGCTGACGGAGAGGACTGTGGAGGACCAGAACAAGCCAGGAACTCACATCCACGTTTACAACCAGAGACTGGAGACTCTTCTGAACCTGAGACTGATGACCGTGCTGATTGGAAGGAGACCAGAGAACCTCAGTCAGCTTTAAACTCTCTCAAACATGATTCAACGTGTAAGAAACCATTTAGCTGCTCTGAGTGTGGCAACAGATTTAGCAAAAAGGCACACCTGAAGATCCACATGAGATCTCACACAGGAGAGAAGCCTTTCAGCTGCTCTGAGTGTGATAAAGCTTTCACCAAAAGTGGAACCCTGAAGAACCACATGAGATCTCACACAGGTGAAAAGCCTTTCAGCTGCTCTGAGTGTGATAAAGCTTTCACCGAAAGTGGAAGCCTGAAGAAACACATGAGAACTCACACAGGAGAAAGACCTTTCAGCTGCCCAGTTTGTAAGAAATCTTTTAGAGAGAGCGGAGATGTACGGTCACACATGGCAGTCCACACAGGAGAGAAAAGATTCAGCTGCAGTGTTTGTAAGAGAAGATTTGCCTGGCGATCTGACGTCAAAACACATAAATGTGTTGGTCCGATGGAAACAGAAGCTGACGGAGAAGACTGTGGAGGACCAGAACCAGCCAGGAGCTCACATCCACGTTTACAACCAAAGACTGAAGACCAGAATGGAAACTCTTCTGATCCTGAGACTGATGACAGTGCTGATTTGAAGGAGACCAGAGAACCTCAGTCAGCTTTAAACTCTCTGAAACCGGATTCAACGTGTAAGAAACCATTCAGATGTTCGGAGTGTGGCAGCAGGTTTGGCAACAAGTCACACCTGAAGATCCACATGAGATCTCACACAGATGAAAAGCCTTTCAGCTGCCCAGTTTGTAGGAAATCTTTTACAGAGCGAGGCAGTTTACGGTCACACATGGCTGTCCACACAGGAGAGTAAAGATTCAGCTGCAGTGTTTGTAACAGATTTGCCTGGCGTTCTCACGTCCACACACATTCACTCAGCAACAATATGACGATAGGGCGTATGTAAATAAGCATTTGTTCATGAGCTCTGTTTGAATCTAAGCTCTTTACCAGGCCGTTGCCAAAACCCACCAGACTCCATGTAAATAAACGGTTATTTTATCATCGTAAAACACACTTCATTCAAAGTGGATAGAAACAAAACGTCTTTCCACTGTTCCAACAATCCCCACTCTGGTTTGGTTGAAATAAATCCTTAATTCACTAATTTACATGTGGAAATATGCTTGGTCTATCCACGCTAAAAGTACTGATCATTTACATGGAGTCTGGTTCAGGGATTTTATCAAGATAAACAAATGAACGTCAACAGTAACGTTTCTTTTTAGCAACAGTTTGCTTTTATCAAAAGCATCACATGTTTTAGATTACAAGCCAAGATATAATATTAGTGTCTCTTCTCTGTCCTCTCTCACAGAAAGAGTCTGTGGATCATAATAAAATCTTTAGTCTGAGGTTACTACTGTGACTCCGTTCAGCTTTACATATATCACACACAGGAGGGCCCTAATACGTCAGTCAACAGCCTTTCCAACAGTTTTCCAAGGCTGAAGAGGAAGACTGGTAGTGTAGATGTAACCTAAGTAACTGACTGAACAACCAGTATTTCTTTATAACAATCACAATTCAGGTGATAAGATACAGTTCCACCACATTTTTCTGTATGTGTTTCCTGCAGATGTTGAGCAGCTGTCGGTGGTTAAAGAAGAGGTTCCCCCTGAGCAGCAGGAGTGTAGCTCCAGTGTGGACCAGAAGGAGCCAGAGCCCCCCCCACACGTTAAAGAGGAACAGGAGGAACCGTGGAGCAGTCGGGAGGGAGAGCAGCTTCAAGGGCTGGAGGAGGCTCATATCACCAAGGTCCCATTCACTCCTGTCCCTGTGAAGAGTGAAGGTGATGAAGAGGAAGCTCAGTCCTCACAGCTTCATCAAAGACAAACTCAACACATGGAAACAGAAGCTGACGGAGAAGAGTGTGGAGGACCAGAACCAGCCAGGAACTCACCTCCACGTTTACAACCAGAGACTCAAGACCAGACTGGAGACTCCTCTGAACCTGAGACTGATGACAGTGCTGATTGGAAGGAGACCAGAGAACCTCAGTCAGCTTTAAACTCTCTGAAACATGATTCAACGTGTAAGAAACGATTCAGCTGCTCTGAGTGTGGCAAAAGATTTGGCTACAAGGCACACCTGAAGATCCACATGAGATCTCACACAGGAGAGAAGCCTTTCAGCTGCTCAACGTGTGATAAAGCTTTCACCAAAAGTGGAAGCCTGAAGAACCACATGAGAACTCACACAGGTGAAAAGCCTTTCAGCTGCTCTGAGTGTGATAAAGCTTTCACTGAAAGTGGAAGCCTGAAGAACCACATGAGAACTCACACCGGTGAAAAGCCTTTCAGCTGCTCTGAGTGTGATAAAGCTTTTACCGAAAGTGGAAGCCTGAAGAAACACATGAGAACTCACACAGGAGAAAGACCTTTCAGCTGCAGTGTTTGTAAGAAATCTTTTAGAGAGAGAGGAAGTTTACGGTCACACATGGCAGTCCACACAGGAGAGAAAAGATTCAGCTGCAGTGTTTGTAACAGAAGATTTGCCTGGCGTTCTGACGCCAAAACACATAAATGTGTTGGTCCGATGGAAACCAAAGCTGACGGAGAGGACTGTGCAGGACCAGAACCAGCCCGGAGCTCACATCCACGTTTACAACCAAAGACTGAAGACCAGACTGGAGACTCTTCTGATCCTGAGACTGATGAAAGTGCTGATTGGAAGGAGACCAGAGAACCTCAGTCAACTTTAAACTCTCTGAAACATGATTCAACATGTAAGAAACCATTCAGCTGCTCTGAGTGTGGCAACAGATTTGGCAAAAAGTCACACCTGAAGATCCACATGCAGGGCTCGACATTAAGGCTTGTCCGCTTGTCCGGGACAAGTGGATTTTTTGTAGGACAAGTGGAACAGAAATTTACTTGCCCCAATGGACAAGTTAAAACTCAAACCAATCGAAATGCCATGTTACTTCACGTTATGTGCCACTCATTTCGTCAATGTTACAGAATTGAAACAAATACATATTTTACCCCACAATCCCGGGCAGCGGGTCGGCGGGCCGCTAACGTTATACCCAGCCCGCTGTTCAGCGCATTCTCAGTAAGCGAAGCAGCATGAAAGCACGGCGAGCTAGCCGCTGTTAGCTTGCTAACTCCACCTTAACGTTACCTCCTCGCCACATTGTTCACAGAAAACAAGCTGAAAACAGATGTCACTCATGGCGATAGCAATATGCTTTGTGTGGATGAAGCATTATATACGTTATGTGCCACTCATTCCGTTTATGTGACAGATTTTACTTTACCGATTTGAAACAACTACATTAACTAACGTTAGACCCAGCAGCAGCAGGTGAGCGGACCGCTGACGTTAGACGCAGCCCACTGTTCAGCTCCTTCTCTGTAAGCGATACAGCATGAAACCACCGCGGAACCAGCAAGCCAGGCAGCCGGTGTTAGTTAGCATGCAAACTACGCTTTAATGTTACGCCGTCCCCACATCGTTCACAGAAAACGAGCCGAATAAAGCTGTCACTCGTGGCGATAGAAGTGTGCTTTGTGCGGATGAAGCATGAAGTTAATTTGACTCTTGACGGCTGGCTCTCTGCCTCGTAGCGTTACTAGCTAGCTACTCCGCTACTCCGTCAGTTATTGTAAAACCTCAGCTCTGCGACTTGCAGGATTAAATATCCGACAATCAACTGTAAAGTAGCTACACCTTTTAAAGGATCCCTTGGTATATTTCTGCCGGGTAGAAAGTGAAATTGTAGAAAGAAAAAAAAAAAACACGTTAACACCAACATTTAGTGGCAAAATCCATTGTTATGACCTACAAAATTATTTTAGATGTATAAGTTCAAGTCACCACTACCTCTGGTCAAAATATTCAATTAGTATCTCAATATATTGACTCAGTATCTCAGAATATAAACAAAGAATATCAAAGTAATGAGAAACTATTGACTTAATCTCAATATATTGGCTTAGTATCGTAATATATTGACTTAGTAACTCAATATATTGGTTCAATGTATTTACTTAGCTAGTAACTCAGAATATTGACTAAGAATCTCAAAGCAATGAGAACACTCAAAATATTGAATTACAATCTCAATATATTGACTCAATATCTCAAAATATCTCAATATATTGACATAGTAACTTAGAATATTGACTAGGAATCTGAAAGTAATGAGAAACTTTAAAATATTCACTTAAAATATCAATATATTAGCTTCTGCACACCGGCATGCAAAGTATAACTTTGTATTATGAGTGTTAAAGCACCGCCTACTGACCAATCAAAACTCAGTGTTATGAGTCTGGAGATCCTTTTTTCTTGTTGAAGGGGAAATCTATTCTTGGGACACGTTTGTTTCTAAACTGAATTTTATTAATGCTGATATTGTTTGGATGCTTTCAACGGTTTGTTCAAATTCTGCATTAGCAAAACACAAACATTTTTATAAAATGATGGATCTTCACCCGGACAAGTGACTTTTGTTCATGGACAAGTGAAACGTAAATCTACTTGTCCGACGGACAAGTGCCTCAAAAAGTTAATGTCAAGCCCTGCACATGAGATCTCACACAGATGAAAAGCCTTTCAGCTGCCCAGTTTGTAGAAAATCTTTTACAGAGAGAGGAAGTTTACGGTCACACATGGCTGTCCACACAGGAGAGTAAAGATTCAGCTGCAGTGTTTGTAACAGATTTGCCTGGCGTTCTGACGTCAAAACACATTGACTCAGCAACAATATGACGATAGGACGTATGTAAATAAGCATTTGTTCATGAGCTCTGTTTGAATCTAAGCTCTTTAACAGGGCTTCGCCAAAACCCACCAGACTCCATGTAAATAAACGGTAATTTTATCATCGTAAAACACATTCATTCAAAGTGGATAGAAAAAAAAACGTCTTTTTACTGTTCCAACAATCACCACTCTGGTTTGGTTGAAATAAATCCTTAATTCACCCATTTACATGTGGAGATATGCTGGCTCTATACACGCTAAAAGTACTGATCATTTTACATGGAGTCAGGTGGGTGTGGTGATAGTGATTTCAGGGATTTTATTCTAGATAAACAAATGAACGTCAACAGTAACGTTTCTTTTTAGCAACAGTTTGCTTTTATCAAAAGCATCACATGTTCTACATTACAAGCCAGGATATAATATTAGTGTCTCTTCTCTGTCCTCTCTCACAGAAAGAGTCTTTGGATCAGAATAAAATCTTTTTAGTCTGATGTTACTAGGGGTGGGCGATATATATCGTCATAATATCGTCATTGTTGTGTTAACGATGTGCAAATTGACATTATCAAGTATTTAAATTAATTAGAAAAAAACACTTCAAAACACGCATTGGAACGCTACACATTCACTAATGTCAACAAAGATGGCGGCGCGCGATTGTGCAGCGGCTGCTAGCTCTCCTGTCGATGTATATTTATACAAGTACACAGTGTTCAAACTATACCGTGGCCTTCGGGGAGCCCACTTTTTTTCCACGGGAGGGGGAGGGGGGGGGGGGTTGTGCGCTTTACAATGACTTACAAAGATACATAACAGCTACAAGTATATGTACTACAGGATTTACCCTATTATACGTAATCAACAGGAGTAGATAGGTCAAATAGCAAACAGCCAGCCACAAATAGTCTATAAACAAAGCATCAGGCTGTTTTTTAAGATTTCACATGAACAACGGTTAAAGTTACTCAGGTTACCGAAGAATACCAGAACTCCTCCTTTCAATTAGACCTTAGCGACGCACCCCAAGTTTCCATCCTTAACAAACAGCCATGTATATCGGCTCTTCCAGTCTCTCCACTGCTGGCTGTTCCCATTTAACGGGAGAGATGAGCGAGAGGGTTAGGATCATCTTCAGCCAGAGAGGACATTATTTCTTCAGCTTCTTCTTGTGTGTCACCCAGGTGGGAGGCATGCCAACAGGCTTGCAACAGGTGAATTAGTCGTGCTAACGTCATTGCTACACAATTTCTTAGTAAAACCAAAATTAATTAAAGTGCCTTGTTTTCTTTTTGCCATGGCTATATGATGCTTACTGCAGAATGGATTTCAAGGACTTTGCGTGCCGATTAATGGCCTCCAACGTTTATAAAAAAATTTTAACATGTCCTAAACATGAGTTGAATTTGCACCGCAGCGCCGCCACACCTTGATGCTCATAACAAGAATAGCATGTAGGCTAGTTATCTTTATTGAAGTGAATTAGGTTCAAATAGCCCACATGCATGAATGATATTTTTGCAGTTTTACACATAATAATCCACGATGATCACATTACACAATACTGAAATTGCACATCAAAATGACACATTGTTAATATTTTTTAGAGACCCCCCAAAATTTCACAAATCACGTTTTCAGGGGAGCCCATGTCTTATTAAGGGGAGCTGAGCTCCCCCTAGCTCCCCCGTAGTTCGCACCCTGCAAGTACAGCCACACTGAACTTATCAATACAGGACTACGATACAACACAGGTTACGAGAGCTTTCCTGGCGGCTCATATTATCACGGAGGACATAGCCAGACCGGGTGCTGCAGGTTGTTGTCGGCGCTAGCACGCCGAGCTAGCTACCGGCAGGATGAGAAAATAACTCCGACAAGACCAGAGGCGGAGGACTGCATTTTTGTGCACAATTAATGGAGTACCGACCGCAGGATCGTTGCCCAGCACGGCTCACCTGACCTGGAGCCCTGTCGGTAATATACAGGCCATTTTATTTACTACGAAAACCGCACACTGCCGTCTACATAGCCCCCGATGCTAACGTTAGCACAAGTTTGGCTCACTGCTAACCATAGTGAATAAACTGCAGTGCGGTCACCTGGAGGGGACTTTTACAAGGCATGCTTAAAGTCTGTTCCCCTCCAGCTTTTTCCAGCATGTAGATTGTGTTACTAGAGGGAAGAACACACTAGACCATGTATACTCCAACATCAAGAAAGCACACAGAACTGCTCCTCCCGCTCACCTGGGCCAGTCAGGTCAAATCCAACTCCTGATCCCAGCATAAGTCCCGGTCAGAAGGACTATACAGCCAAGTAGAAGGACTATCAGAACCTGGCCTGACGCGGCCCTATCCCAGCTCCAGGACTGCTTCCAATAAGGACATGGTTGTGTGAAATATGTTACAGAACAGAGCCCTTTGTTTATTGTTATGATTTCATCTTGCTTGTATGCTGCATAATTTACATTACAGCAGAGGTGTACAACTGAATGTATACTCAGAGTTCAATGCTCCTACACTAGTTCAATTAGTATTAGTATGGTATTAGTATTTTGTCTTTGAATTGTTTTTACTTACTAACTTACATTTTAAAGAAAATAAATAAGAACTGTTTTCATTCAACATTGTGCCCATTATTATCATCAGTGATTAAGTAACTCAGACTTTAAAAACACATTTTTTAAGGATATCGTCTAATTATCGTTATTGTCAAAATCGGAAAAAATATCGAGATATTTTTTGTCCACATCGCCCACCCCTAGATGTTACTACTGTGAGTCCGTTCAGCTTTACATATATCACATACAGGAGGGCCCTAATACGGCAGTCAACAGCCTTTCCAACAGTTTTCCAAGGTTGAAGAGGAAGAATGGTAGTGTAGATGTAACCTAAGTAACTGACTGAACAACCAGAATTTCCTTATAACGATTCAGGTGATAAGATACAGTTCCACCACATTTCTCTGTATGTGTTTCCTGCAGATGTTGAGCAGCTGTTGGTGGTTAAAGAAGAGGTTCCCCCTGAGCAGCAGGAGTCTAGCTCCAGTGTGGACCAGCAGGAGCCAGAGCCCCCACCACACGTTAAAGAGGAACAGGAGGAACCGTGGAGCAGTCGGGGGGGAGAGCAGCTTCAAGGGTTGGAGGAGGCTCATATCACCAAGGTCCCATTCACTCCTGTCCCTGTGAAGAGTGAAGGTGATGAAGAGGAAGCTCAGTCCTCACAGGTTCATCAAAGACAAACTCAACACATGGAAACAGAAGCTGACGGAGAGGACTGTGGAGGACCAGAACCAGCCAGGAACTCACATCCAAGTTTACAGCCACAGACTGAAGACCAGACTGGAGACTCTTCTGATCCAGAGACTGATGACAGTGTTGATTGGAAGGAGACCAGAGAACCTCAGTCAGCTTTAAACTCTCTCAAACATGATTCAACATGTAAGAAACCAGTCAGCTGCTCTGAGTGTGGCAACAGATTTGGCAACAAGGCACACCTGAAGATGCACATGAGATCTCACACAGGAGAGAAGCCTTTCAGCTGCTCAGAGTGTGATAAAGCTTTCACCAAAAGTGGAAGCCTGAAGAACCACATGAGAACTCACACAGGAGAGAAGCCTTTCAGCTGCTCTGAGTGTGATAAAGCTTTCATCGTAAGTGGACACCTGAAGAAACACATGAGAATTCACACAGGAGAGAAGCCTTTCAGCTGCTCTGAGTGTGATAAATCTTTCACCGAAAGTGGAACCCTGAAGATCCACATGAGAACTCACACAGGAGAAAGACCTTTCAGCTGCAGTGTTTGTAATAAATCTTTTACAGTAAGTGGAGGTTTACAGTACCACATGAAAACCCACACAGGTGAAAAACCTTTCAGCTGCTCGGAGTGTGAAAAAGCATTCCCGGAAAGTGGAAGCCTGAAGAAACACATGAGAACTCACACAGGAGAAAGACCTTTCAGCTGCCCAGTTTGTAAGAAATCTTTTAGAGAGAGAGGAGGTTTACGGTCACACATGGCAGTCCACACAGGAGAGAAAAGATTCAGCTGCAGTGTTTGTAAGAGAAGATTTGCCTGGCGTGCTGATGTCAAAACACATAAATGTGTTGGTCCGATGGAAACAGAAGCTGACGGAGAGGACTGTGGAGGACCAGAACCAGCCAGGAGCTCACAGCCACGTTTACAACCAAAGACTGAAGACCAGACTGGAGACTCTTCTGATCCTGATACTGATGACAGTGTTGATTGGAAGGAGACCAGAGAACCTCAGTCAGCTTTAAACTCTCTGAAACCGGATTCAACGTGTAAGAAACCATTTAGCTGCTCTGAGTGTGGCAACAGATTTGGCAAAAAGGCACACCTGAAGATCCACATGAGATCTCACACAGATGAAAAGCCTTTCAGCTGCCCAGTTTGTAGGAAATCTTTTACAGAGAGAGGAAGTTTACGGTCACACATGGCTGTCCACACAGGAGAGTAAAGATTCAGCTGCAGTGTTTGTAACAGAAGATTTGCCTGGTGTTCTGACGTCAAAACACATTCATTCAGCAACAATATGATGATAGGACGTATGTAAATAAGCATTTGTTCATGAGCTCTATTTGAATCTAAGCTCTTTAATAGGCCGTCGCCAAAACCCACCAGACTCCATGTAAGTAAACGGTAATTTTATCAACGTAACACACTTCATTCAAAGTGGATAGAAACAAAACAAAATGTCTTTCCACTGTTCCAACAATCACCACTCTGGTTTGGTTGAAATAAATCCTTAATTCACTAATTTACATGTGGAAATATGCTTGGTCTATCCACGCTAAAAGTACTGATCATTTACATGGAGTCTGGTGGGTGTGGTGATGGTGATTTCAGGGATTTTATTCTAGATAAACAAACATCAACAGTAACATTTCTTTTTAACAACAGTTTGCTTTTATCAAAAGCATTATGTCCTTCATTACAAGCCATAATCTGATGTTGGTGTCTCTTCTCTGTCCTCTCTCACAGAAAGAGTTTTTGGATCAGAATGAAATCCGTTTCAGCCTGATGGTACTACTGTGACTCCGTTCAGCTTTACGTATATCACACACAGGAGGGCCCTAATACGTCAGTCAACAGCCTATCCAACAGTTTTCCAAGGCTGAAGAGGAAGACTGGTAGTGTAGTTGTAACCTAAGTAACTGACTGAACAACCAGAATTTCTTTATAACAATCACAATCCAGGTGATAAGATACAGTTCCACCACATTTCTCTGTATGTGTTTCCTGCAGATGTTGAGCAGCTGTCGGTGGTTAAAGAAGAGGTTCCCCCTGAGCAGCAGGAGTGTGGCTCCACTGTGGACCAGAAGGAGCCAGAGCCCCCCCCACACATTAAAGAGGAACAGGAGGAACCGTGCAGCAGTCGGGAGGGAGAGCAGCTTCAAGGGCTGGAGGAGGCTCATATCACCAAGGTCCCATTCACTCCTGTCCCTGTGAAGAGTGAAGGTGATGAAGAGGAAGCTCAGTCCTCACAACTTCATCAAAGACAAACTCAACACATGGAAACAGAAGCTGACGTAGAGGACTGTGGAGGACCAGAACAAGCCAGGAACTCACATCCAAGTTTACAGCCACAGACTGAAGACCAGACTGGAGACTCTTCTGATCCAGAGACTGATGACAGTGCTGATTGGAAGGAGACCAGAGAACCTCAGTCAGCTTTAAACTCTCTGAAACATGATTCAACATGTAAGAAACCATTCAGCTGCTCTGAGTGTGGCAACAGATTTGGCTACAAGGCACACCTGAAGATCCACATGAGATCTCACACAGGAGAGAAGCCTTTCAGCTGCTCTGAGTGTGATAAAGCTTTCACTGGAAGAGGAAACCTGAAGAAACACATGAGAACTCACACAGGAGAAAGACCTTTCAGCTGCAGTGTTTGTAATAAGTCTTTTAGGGAGAGCGGAGATGTACGGTCACACATGGCAGTCCACACAGGAGAGAAAAGATTCAGCTGCAGTGAGTGTAACACAAGATTTGCCTGGCGCCAAAACACATAAATGTGTTGGTCCGATGGAAACCGAAGCCGACGGAGAGGACTGGGGAGGACCAGAACCAGCCAGGAGCTCACATCCACGTTTACAACAGGAGACTGAAGACCAGACTGGAGACTCTTCGGATCCTGAGACTGATGACATGGAATAGTGTTTGTGCCTTTAAGTCCAAGCAAAACTTCTCTGTATATCAAACAAAGATCTGTATGTATCAACATCTACAGTATATAGAAGACATTATATTGTGCGGTTGGAAAGAATACACTCTTATTTTAAATATTTGATTAGATATTGTTTTGTCTTGTAATGTCTGTCATATAATCAATTATAATCAAGAAATCAGACAAATGTAACCACCCAATGTTTTATAGGGCCCACGCATATATGCACTTCTTTCTAAGTAACGTATGTTTAGCAAGATTCACTGTTAATCTGTTAATGTATCAATATGGGAGTTTATTCAATACACATTGGGTTCATGTTTTCATTATGTGTGTCACATGTTTAAGCACAATTTAGGCCCAGCAGTCTCGGGGAGGTGTCTTTTCTCTCTGTGTCAGGGTTGAAAGCTGTCTGTAGTTTAAACAAGGGAGAGGTGAGGGAGGTAGCATAGGGACGTTAGCCTAGCAAGGTGTTTCCTGTCAGGGAGCGGAGGAGTTTTCTCTTTGACGCAAAGCTGAGAGTGACATATTATGATCTGTTTATTGCTATTGTCTGGGTCACAAAGACCTAGGTGTGCCTCCACATGCCTACGTACGTAGCCACACCGTAGATTTGACGCAGAAGCATAAATCACGCTTAAGCCTTATTATGGTAGGGAAAACCCTGTGTGGTGTAGCCCTGGTTAAAAAGCAGCATTCCCGTACCTAAGAGGGCGATGAGGCGGTGTGCGTCCTGCGGGTGGCGCTGGTAGCGCACCACCTCCTCGTAGGGGCAGTTGAGGGCGTTGTAGCAGGCGCTGGGGCAGCGGGTGCAGCAGGACGGCTGGATGGTGCTGTGAGAACGCCGCCGACACAGACGCATGCTGCGCCTGAAGCCCACTGAGACCAAATCAGAAGTTATTGTATGAATCTTTGATAAAGGATCAATGATATGTGCGGCACTCGTGCAAACCCTTATATAGAACATATTACTGATATAAACCACTTGTGATGTGCAGATTGCAGCGCAGGAGGGAGTCACATTGTTGCAGAGATTTCAGACAAACGGTGGAAGAAGTATTCAGATCCTTTACTTCAGTAAAAGTACTAATTCCACACTGTAGAAATACTCTGTTACAAGTTAAAGTCCCGCATTGAAAATATTACTTCAGTAAAACTCTGTTAGCATCATCAGGAAAATGTAGTTAACGTATTAAAAGTAAAGAACAATCCTCCCAACCAGCTGTGTGTTTAATGGTCTCATCATCTCAGCTGGACTTGTAGCCGTTAGATTGTTGGCTAGTTTACTTTAGAATCAAACATCAGATTTTATAAACTCCATGTGTTTTGTGTGCAGAAATCTTAATGTGTAAAGTAACTAGTAACTAAAGCTGGAACAGATGAATGTAGTGGAGTAACTAAAGTAACTAGTAACTAAAGCTGGAACAGATGAATGTAGTGGAGTAACTAAAGTAACTAGTAACTAAAGCTGTAACAGATGAATGTAGTGGAGTAACTAAAGTAACTAGTAACTAAAGCTGTACCAGATGAATGTAGTGGAGTAACTAAAGTAACTAGTAACTAAAGCTGTACCAGATGAATGTAGTGGAGTAACTAAAGTAACTAGTAACTAAAGCTGTAACAGATGAATGTAGCGGAGTAACTAAAGTAACTAGTAACTAAAGCTGTAACAGATGAATGTAGTGGAGTAACTAAAGTAACTAGTAACTAAAGCTGTAACAGATGAATGTAGCGGAGTAACTAAAGTAACTAGTAACTAAAGCTGTAACAGATGAATGTAGCGGAGTAACTAAAGTAACTAGTAACTAAAGCTGTAACAGATGAATGTAGTGGAGTAACTAAAGTAACTAGTAACTAAAGCTGTAACAGATGAATGTAGTGGAGTAACTAAAGTAACTAGTAACTAAAGCTGTAACAGATGAATGTAGTGGAGTAACTAAAGTAACTAGTAACTAAAGCTGTAACAGATGAATGTAGTGGAGTAACTAAAGTAACTAGTAACTAAATGCTGTAACAGATGAATGTAGCCGAGTAACTAAAGTAACTAGTAACTAAAGCTGTAACAGATGAATGTAGTGGAGTAACTAAAGTAACTAGTAACTAACGCTGTACCAGATGAATGTAGTGGAGTAACTAAAGTAACTAGTAACTAAAGCTGGAACAGATGAATGTAGTGGAGTAACTAAAGTAACTAGTAACTAAAGCTGGAACAGATGAATGTAGTGGAGTAACTAAAGTAACTAGTAACTAAAGCTGGAACAGATGAATGTAGTGGAGTAACTAAAGTAACTAGTAACTAAAGCTGTAACAGATGAATGTAGTGGAGTAAAAAGTCCAATATTTTTCTCTGAAATGTAGCGGAGTAGAAGTAGAAAGTGGCATGAAAAAGAAAAGACTCAAGTAAAGTACAAGTACCTCAACATTTGGACTACAGTAGTGGAGTAAATGTACTCAGTTACATTCCACCGCTGCAGATCAAGCACACAAGTAAGAAGAAGATCAAAATAGTTATATTTAATGCCCTTCTCCCCTGGAACATGAACATTGATTTACATGTTAAGATTTTACAGCGAGGAATCTGTTGAATAAAAATGAAAAAGTAACTGCTGCCATGGTAACAGGGGGTCACATTCTTTGTGGCCTTAGGACTCTGCGGTGGGTCGTATCCAGCTGGCAGGGACCCACTGCGGCTCGTCCTGCGCCTTCCTCGCCGCTGCCAGCAGCTGGACGCAGGAGTCCTGCAGCTCGTCGTTGACGACCACATGGTCAAAGAACTGACAGAAGTCGGACTCCATTTTCTGGGCGGCTTCTTCCATCTCTTGGAAGTCTTCATCCTGTTGGAGGAAACAAAAGTCAGAACTGATTATTCAGCTCAAAGTCATTATAATACCTTTAGACAGACAGAGAGACAGACACAGAGACAGACAGAAGATGGACAGACGGACCCAGGAAATAATTAACAAAGTTGCAAACAGTCTCTGGCCAGAGAAGCAGAGAGAACAAAGATGTAGTCATGGGTCTGCGCGATCTCTGGTAGGAAAAGGTGCTATCAGTGCACCTGGTCCAGAGGTTGTGTAGAGAGAGAGAGAGAGAGAGAGAGTGGGGGGGGGGCCTGAAGAAAATGTCTGCAGGCCAGAATCAAACCACTGCGGCGAGGACCAAGCCTCTATACGTGGGCACACGCTCCACCAGGTGAGCTACCCAGGCGCCCCAATAATGTCTTTTTTTGGGTATTGTTTTATGATCAGGTTATTTATTTGGTTTACAAAGTAAAACCAGGTTTAAAGAGAGCAATGAGTTGAAACCATAGATATTAAAAACATTCATCAGTACAAAAAATGGTTGTACATCTGTGGTTGAAACCTCCTCGTAAAAAGGAACACACTTGTGCTTTTGCTCCCAGAGCTGATGGCTTACAATATCATTTGTCAAGAAGAATGGCAACTATATTTTCCGCGGTAACAAATAGAAATAGCCTTTATATATAGCCAGTATATCTCGCAGTATTTACAGCGGGAAAACCTGGCACAACATGTTTTCATCCAAGATTTTGATGGCGAGGATTCCCAGCCTGAGGTAAGAAAAAACATCTTAACCCTCATGTTGTCCTCGGGTCAAATTTGACCCATTTCCAAGTTTAAAAAAAAAAATCAAATATATGGAAGGTCGAAAAATAAGTGTCGAAAATGTCGAACAAGGCGACAAAACGTTGGGGGAAAAAGCATAAAAAATATTGGAGAAAGTGACAAAAATTAAGAAAATAATCAAAAGCTTTGTCAAAAACTTTGGGAAAAGCGGCTAAAATGTTGAAAAAGTGACAAAAAAATATAAAAAAAACAAAAGGGACAAAAACATTGGGGGGGGGGATTGATAATAATGTTGAAAAATAAAACAAAAAAACTTAATAAAATAATTTTTTGTTGTTGAAAAAAGCAAGGGTTAAAACAGATGAAAGTAATAAAAATAATAATAAAGTAGCACTTTTAATTTCATGGGAGACATATCACAGGCATAACCATAATTTTTCAAATTTTGAGTTTTGGGGCTATTTTGCCTCCATAACATTTCTTCTTTCAGACTATTGGGGGACAAAAAACATCCAAAACACACACATTTAGATGTCTATTCTGCTACACTTTGTCTGTTTGCGCCTGTAATTGTTTACTTTGAACGGTCGGTTGACGTAGTAGTTGGTGGTGATGTACGAGTCCCGTCGGGTCTCCTTGAGTCGCTCCGGCGGCGGGGGCTTCACGTAGATGATGTAGGCCCGCAGCTCGTGGCTCCGCACCGCTTGGATGGACTAAACGGAGACATGGAAACATTTAGTTGTGTACCGTTTTACCAGGGGTGTAATCTAATGTATTGTAGTGGGTATTGTAGAATATATTCTGTAGAATATATCCCCTCTCTCTCCCGGCCTGTAAAGGATGAAAGAGGTGCATAGTGCCTGGCACAAACCTATTAAAGAATTTTTTAAACAGTGTGCAAATATTTGGAGAGGAGCGGGAAGAACAAAGAGTGCATTCAGGGACTAGCCGCGACCTTGCTTTTCAAATCTTCTTGGGAAACAGGACCTGGAGAAGGTCCAACGGATAAGCGGCGAGAGGCACCAATGCCGGAGGAAGAGTAAAAAGAGGATAAAACAGTGAGGGATATGATAGACGAGAGTCAGACTGACTCTGTAGGGCTAGACAGGATTGTCTTCTGTCTTGAAGAAAGTCTGTTTCCTTATGCGTAAGCTGTAACTCCTTGCAATATTGTCACTAAAGATAATTGATTTCAAGAAAATAACAGATGAAAATTCTAAATATATCAAAAATATAATGGAAAGTATGTCGTCATTGAGCATTTTTAAGTGGGTAAATGGAAATCCTGGAGCTTTCTTAGTGGGTATAATGCATATACCTGCGTATCGCGTAGATTACACCACTGGGTTTCATTAGGTCCCATATGGTGACACTTCTATCTACTTCTATCTGTACCGTTTATGTGTGTCTATTAAAGCTATAGTGCGTAGTTTCTGGCGCCCCCATGAGGAATTCGAAGTAATGACAACAACACTGTCGGTGCGTCCACCTGACACAAGCCTTCCGTGATCCCGTACTTAGTTACATAACACCACTGGACGTCGTTTTGGTTCTTACATTGGGCTCGATGTCGATGACGCAGATCTTCCCGCTGTTTAAAACTTCCCTCACAGATGCGATGCTCGTGCCGTACAGATTCCCTTTGTACTCCCCGTACTCCAAAAACCTGCGGGACATAATTGTTTTTTTTAGTCAAACAAACTAAAATTACTAGAACTTTATGCTTAGATATTAGTTTCTGAATACATTTCGTGGATATAGTGACAGTTTTAGGAGTTGGGATACACACAGTCACAGCTTTTTATAATTTCAGTGGGTGTAAACGGCACACTTTTAATAAAAATTATTATGAATTAGGAGACACTAGAGGCATAAACATTGTTTTTCAATTTTGAGATTTGGGCCTATTTTGCTTCCATAGAATGTCTTCTTTCAGACCACACTGTGTCTATTTGACCCTGTAAATGTCTCAGAAATTCACCAAAAGTTAGCATTAGATAATGCCTCATTTGCTGAAAACTTGTAACATAAATATATGTCTTAATGTAAATAACCAGCTGGGACAAATCTCCCTCTTTTAAATATTGGAGGGGGACATATCCCCTGCATACATAAATCTACGCCAATACACAGCAGAGACAGTTATACCTGTTGTTATATGCCATGTTGTCAAAGATTTCTCGACTGGTGAAGTGATATTCTCTGCCAGACTCCTCGTATCCTTTTGGTGCTCTTGTGGTGTCTGTTTGATAAGGAAAAATATGCATATGTTATTGTTTCTCTTTGAGATTATCGTACAAACTGATCCACCCAAACAAAATCAAAAAACGCTTTCAAGAGGAAGGAAATGTGGGTCATTTATAAAGCTCTCACAATCCTAAATTGTTGCCGTACAATTAATTGTCTCAGAAATAATTGCTATTAACAATATAATTGTCTCTTCCAGTCAAATGTATTACTTTTTTAAAACAAATTAAAGTTTTGAATTAATCCTAGGATACATCTTTATCTTTGTCATGTGACCGAGATTTTTTCTAACTATACTGCCCCCCACCCTCTTGTTATTTCTGTTGCTATGAACGTGTTTAGGGTCAAGTTCCAACAAACTCACAATAGAAATAATAATCATATAGTCAGATCAATAATCACTTATATAATTACAATTTGGCATATCTAAACAATGTCAACAACTTCCAGTCATACGCCTTAAGACCTTAGCTAATGTTAGCAATTTAATTGTGGTTAAACATAGAAACTGCGATTATTTAAAAAAAAATATTGTGTAATAATTGGGTAACACTTTATTTTAAGACTCTTGTAATAAGCTGTAATTAATAGTAAATTAGACACTTAGTAGACCTTATAAGATGCTTATAAACATTAATAAAAAAAAAGTGTTCATTAAAGCACAATTAACACATTTAGTATTGTTTACAAGACACTTATAGGCTGTTATTAGAAACTTGTTAATAGTTCATATACCTGTCATAAACATTAATAAGTATATATATATGATATATATAATTAATTAGACTTTATATGTGTTAAATAAAGCACAATTAACACATTTAGAATTGTTCATAAGACACTTATAGGTTATTATAAACTTGTTAATGTACATATACCTGTCATAAACATTAACAAGTATATATATCATCAGTTAGATTTTATAAAGGTTCATTATAGAGTAATTAGCAAATGTATTATTTCTTATTAGCACCTTACAAGAAACTTGACTGGATATGCGAGTTGTACTTACGAGGTACAGCGCCCTGGAAGATGTTGGGGTTCATTTCAATCAAGCGCCTCCGAAGTTTATTCACGCCCACACTGGACGGACCTGACAAAAGAAGTCAAACTTTGTCATAAACAGACACTCACCTCCTACAATATATGGCTTCTCAGGGTGTAACGCCGTTTGCTTAAAGCTACATTGTGTAAGAATTTCTCACATCTAGCAGTGAAATTGTATATGACAACCAACTGAATATTACTTTCGAGCCACTCCCATTCCAATACTGTTTTAACTGCTACGGTGGCCGAACCCAAAATTAGCTCTTATATCTCCATCGTTTACACGCAGCTGTTCTAGCCACTCCATTATTAACTTTGGTCTTGTTGCTTTGCCAGTCGCGTTTTCGTTTTTATTCTCTTTTTCACCCCCGGCTCGCATTCGTCACGGTGCCACGGAGTGTAAAAGCGCGAAAGGCGGAGGTATGTCCCTCTTTGGCTAAGGTATTTTAAAATGCATGCCGGCCATCATTCGAGCAACTCGCCTGTATGTATTCAGAATGATTCTGAATGGCAGATTCTACGCTTACGAGAATACTTTGATTAGTTGGTGGAAGTAATTACACATGAATGAGCACATATTTGTGAAAGAACAAAGTTTTTTTTGCTAAGAATCAACTCAAGACATTACACAATGTACGTTTAGTGATGGTCTAGTACCGAAACGGTGCCAGCTATTACATTTATTTTTTGGCAAGTTAGACAGTGTGCGGGAGTTTCCTTGCAATAAAGATACATTTACCTAATGTTCACCTTCAGACAAACAACAAAATCAGATGAAATTACACTGCAAGACCAAAACTTGTATCTTCTGTTTGACACATTAAAAGGAAAGGGAAACAAACTACCACCATCTTTAATTTGGTTCATTGTTTTCTCAGAGCTCTGAAAATGTATTTACTTAATTTAAGTATTTGTCTTTGTTCAAAAGTGTGTTTTAATCATTTATATTCCTGCGTGTTTTCCAGAGGAAATCTGGAACACTTTCGGACTTTTATTTTGAAGCTCGGCAACTGGAACACTTCCGGACTTTTATTTTGAAGCTCAGCAAATGATCTGCACGGGAAGCTGTAGTCTTCTTCACTTGCGGCTACCTTCCTGTCTATGCTACGTTCGCACTTTGAACGAGACTGCGTGTTGGCAGAGTCTCTTCGTTGTGTTGAGAGAGAGAGGTAACATGTGTAAAGTCCAGATGCTGAGAGCGTTGGTGGAGCAGCGACTGAATGCGGCTGCTGAAGAGATATTTGGGCTGTTTGAAAGAACGATAGCAGAGTACGAGGAGGAACTTTGTCGTTCAAAAGAGGAGAACGAGCGACAACGCGAGCTACTGGACGCTGTTTTCTTCCCTCAGCGTCAGTTACACAGAGCAGGTTTGTTCATTAAACCTTCAGTTGATCTTTCTCTCCTTTTTGTGATCTGTTCTCTCAGCAACGATACGACGATAGGACGTATGGAAATAAGCATTTGTTCATAAGCTCCGTTTGAATCCAAGCTCTTTCACAGGCCGTCGCCAAAACCCACCAGACTCCATGTAAATAATCAGTAGCCTAATTTTATCATCGTAAAAACACAAATTCAAAGTGGACAAAAACGCAATGAAACTATCAAAAGCCGTCATGGTTCGTCTTTCCACTGTTCCAACAATCACCACTCTGGTTTGGTTGAAATATCACCCATTTACATGTGGAGATATGCTGGATGCACTAGAATAAGGTGATGAAGATGATTTTTTTGTGAAAAGTGGAAGGCCAGACTCCAATAATCAATCTATCTCTAATTCCCCGCGTATTCGTTGATGACCTAAAAGACCAGAAACCTTAAAGACTCCCTGAGACGAAAGCATAGAGGTAATACTTCTTTAGTATTTAGTAACAGCATTTTAAGAATTGTAATACACATGCCGGTGTTTCGGTTTAACGAGAGACCATGTTAGCTGGCGACCGTCAGCCAAATGCGTCCGTTGTTGTCGTAGTGATGACAGCTGTTGACAATGGGCAAGAGAATACATAGCTGTCTGCGTGAATGCCTTTTTGTTAAGTTGTCATTAAAATGTTATAACATAACGACGTTTACCTCTCTGATTTGTCTTTGGAGTCTTGTCTTTTCAGTGGCGTTTCGAATGTGGCTTGTTGTTAAGGAAAACAGGAAGACAGCGTTGCTCTTCCTGTTATAATGTCTATAATACATTTTATTTAATACACCTATTCGTCTTCAGAGCCTGTTTTAAGTAGGCTATGTGGTGTATTTGTAGTTTTTATTAAAAGTAGAAAATAAATTAATAAAACAACTTGGATTCGAACTCGTGCCATTGTGGGAAACTAAAGAACACTTAGCTCAGAAGTCACTGCACCATCACATTGCATTATCAACTCATGGGCATGGCATGATATGAACTCAAACGTCACACATTCTTAAAATCAGGAGGCAGCCAGATCAAGTTGTGACCACACCACACTGCATGCAAATAACTGACAAGTTGCTCTTGTTCAGAAATTGTCTTTATTTTGTTTGAGTCCCACAAAATGCACATGTCTTGTATGTTTGTCCATTGTAAGCACATTGAAATAAACTTGAAACGCAAATGTCCATCTCTGATAAACCAAATAATAAAGAAATAAATAAACAAGCATGATTTCATGGGATTCGAACTTGTGCCATTTTGGGGAAAAATGTAAGCGGCAGCAGACCAAGTCAGCACGCCACAGGTTCTACAGTAAATCACAATAAGTAAAACATCATAATAACTCATAAATCGTATCTTTAAAACAGAAGGCAGTCAGATCAAGTTGTGACCATACTATCCATAAGACCATTTTGGTATTTTACTGGTTTCCAACACAAGTAACAGACATTTCAAACCAGATAATTGAAACCATAATATCACTGCAAATCAATAAAATGTTGATGTGGTAATACTTGCCTAAAGTTAAAAGATCCCACATCAGCTTCACAATAAATAAAGAAATTCAAGGGAAAATGCATAGAATTGAGCAATGGAGGACCACTTGCCAAGTAAGGGATGCTAAACAGTCCAGTTAAATATAGTACTATTCTGAACAGGCCAAAATCCCACATAAATACAAAACCCGGGTTGAATTACAGTCTGGGAAGTAGACCTACATCCTCTGCTGAACCTTTTGGATGAAGTTTTTGATGTCCTTTTGCCACTTGAGGTCTGGGGTGAATTTATTTATTATTTGGTTTATCAGAGATGGACAGTTGAGTTTCAAGTTTATTTATTTCAATGTGCTCACCTCTATATTGAATGCAGGAGGTGGATGAATAATGTCTTTGTCATCAGGTATTTTTGTTTTGTTTGTTTTGTATATGTCACCATTGTGTACCTTTTTAATTTATAGTGAATGAGTGCTGTATGACTGCATAAATATGCATGGTCCCTATAAAATAAACCAATAAAATAAAAAATATACCCTGGACAAACAAGACATGTGCATGTTGTGGGAATCAAACGAATAAAGACAATTTCTGAGTAAGAGCAGCTTGTCAGTTATTTGCATGTGGTGTGGTCACAACTTAATCTGACTGCCTCCTGATTTTAAGAGCCTCTGTGTAATCTTTGACTTCATATGATGACATGCCCAACAGCTAATAATGCGACGTGATGGTGCAGTGGGTTACACTGCTGAGCTAAGTGTTATTTAGTTTCCCCACAATGGCACGAGTTCGAATTCAAGTTGTTTTATTAATTTATTTTCTACTTTTAAAAAGGGCTACCTACTAAATAGTTTTCTACGTGACATGTGTTTACTTGAACAGGCTCTGAAGACAAATAGGTGTATTAAATAAAACATATTATAGACATTATAACAGGAAGAGCAACGCTGTCTTCCTATTTTCCTTAACAGCAAGCCACATTCGAAACACGACTGACAAGTTTCCTCAGACAAGACTCCAAAGACAAATCAGAGAGGTAAATGTCGTAATGTTATAACATTTTAATGACAACTTAACAAAAAGGCATTCACGCGGACAGCTATGTATTCTCTTCCCATTTTCAACAGCTGTCGTCATTACGACAACAACTTTTGTATTCATGAAAAGAGCAACATTTCAAAATGGCTTGTTTGGTGCATATTTTTCCATGTAGCTCTCAGTCACGGCCCCCCATCAGCACCCTAGCAGATGGGTCTGACCGCATATGTGGAGTTTGCTGGGGGCAAAAGGAGCACTGCTCCCCTGGTGGCTGAAACGGGTAATTGCATTGTTTAAAAAAATTAGTGGAATAATTACGTTTGGCATGACCAGATATTTCATAAATATTTTAAATAACACAAAACAACTAAATGGTGGTAGGTAATACATACACAAGAGGAAGACTGGTAGTGTAGATGTAACCTAAGTAACTGACTGAACAACCAGTATTTCTTTATAACAATCACAATCCAGGTGATAAGATACAGCTCCACCACATTTCTCTGTATGTGTTTCCGGCAGATGTTGAGCAGCTGTTGGTGGTTAAAGAAGAGGTTCCCCCTGAGCAGCAGAAGTGTAGCTCCGGTGTGGACCAGCAGGAGCCAGAGCCCCCCCCCACACATTAAAGAGGAACAGGAGGAAACGTGGAGCAGTCGGGAGGGAGAGCAGCTTCAAGGGCTGGAGGAGGCTCATATCACCAAGGTCCCATTCACTCCTGTCCCTGTGAAGAGTGAAGATGATGAAGAGGAAGCTCAGTCCTCACAGCTCCATCAAAGACAAACTCAACACATGGAAAAAGAAGCTGATGGAGAGGACTGTGGAGGACCAGAACAAGCCAGGAACTCACATCCACGTTTACAACCAGAAACTGAAGACCAGACTGGAGACTCTTCTGAACCTGAGACTGATGACCGTGCTGATTGGAAGGAGACCAGAGAACCTCAGTCAGCTTTAAACTCTCTGAAACATGATTCAACATGTAAGAAACAATTCAGCTTCTCTGAGTGTGATAAAGCTTTCACCAAAAGTGGAAGCCTGAAGAACCACATGAGAACTCACACCGGTGAAAAGCCTTTCAGCTGCTCTGAGTGTGATAAAGCTTTCACCGAAAGTGGAAACCTGAAGAAACACATGAGAACTCACACAGGAGAAAGACCTTTCAGCTGCCCAGTTTGTAAGAAATCTTGTAGAGAGAAAGGAGATGTACGGTCACACATGGCAGTCCACACAGGAGAGAAAAGATTCAGCTGCAGTGTTTGTAACAGAAGATTTGCCTGGCGTTCCGACGTCAAAACACATAAATGTGTTGGTCCGATGGAAACAGAAGCTGACGGAGAGGACTGTGGAGGACCAGAACCAGCCAGGAGCTCACAGCCACGTTTACAACCAAAGACTGAAGACCAGACTGGAGACTCTTCTGATCCTGAGACTGATGACAGTGCTGATTGGAAGGAGACCAGAGAACCTCAGTCAGCTTTAAACTCTCTGAAACATGATTCAACGTGTAAGAAACCATTCAGCTGCTCTGAGTGTGGCAACAGATTTGGCTACAAGGCACACCTGAAGATCCACATGAGATCTCACACAGGAGAGAAGCCTTTCAGCTGCTCCGAGTGTGATAAAGCTTTCACTGAAAGAGGAAGCCTGAAGAACCACATGAGAACTCACACCGGTGTAAAGCCTTTCAGCTGCTCTGAGTGTGGCAACAGATTTGGCAAAAAGGCACACCTGAAGATCCACATGAGATCTCACACAGATGAAAAGCCTTTCAGCTGCCCAGTTTGTAGGAAATCTTTTACAGAGAGAGGCAGTTTACGGTCACACATGGCTGTCCACACAGGAGAGTAAATTCAGCTTCAGTGTTTGTAACAGAAGATTTGCCTGGCGTTCTCACGTCAAAACACATTCATTCAGCAACAATATGACGATAGGACGTATGTAAATAAGCATTTGTTCATGAGCTCTATTTGAATCTAAGCTCTTTAATAGGCCGTCGCCAAAACCCACCAGACTCCATGTAAGTAAACGGTAATTTTATCAACGTAACACACTTCATTCAAAGTGGATAGAAACAAAACAAAACGTCTTTCCACTGTTCCAACAATCACCACTCTGGTTTGGTTGAAATAAATCCTTAATTCACTAATTTACATGTGGAAATATGCTTGGTCTATCCATGCTAAAAGTACTGATCATTTACATTTCTTTTTAGCAACAGTTTGCTTTTATCAAAAGCATTATGTCCTTCATTACAAGCCATAATCTGATGTTGGGGTCTCTTCTCTGTCCTCTCTCACAGAAAACCCTGTGTGGTGTAGCCCTGGTTAAAAAGCAGCATTCCCGTACCTAAGAGGGCGATGAGGCGGTGTGCGTCCTGCGGGTGGCGCTGGTAGCGCACCACCTCCTCGTAGGGGCAGTTGAGGGCGTTGTAGCAGGCGCTGGGGCAGCGGGTGCAGCAGGACGGCTGGATGGTGCTGTGAGAACGCCGCCGACACAGACGCATGCTGCGCCTGAAGCCCACTGAGACCAAATCAGAAGTTATTGTATGAATCTTTGATAAAGGATCAATGATATGTGCGGCACTCGTGCAAACCCTTATATGGAACATATAACTGATATAAACCACTTGTGATGTGCAGATTGCAGCGCAGGAGGGAGTTACATTGTTGCAGAGATTTCAGACAAACGGTGGAAGAAGTATTCAGATCCTTTACTTCAGTAAAAGTACTAATTCCACACTGTAGAAATACTCTGTTACAAGTTAAAGTCCCACATTGAAAATATTACTTCAGTAAAAGTCTGTAAGCATCATCAGGAAAATGTAGTTAACGTATTAAAAGTAAAGAACAATCCTCCCAACCAGCTGTGTGTTTAATGGTCTCATCATCTCAGCTGGACTTGTAGCCGTTATATTGTCGGCTAGTTTACTTTAGAATCAAACATCAGATTTTATAAACTACATGTGTTCTGTGTGCAGAAATCTTAATGTGTAAAGTAACTAGTAACTAAAGCTGGAACAGATGAATGTAGTGGAGTAACTAAAGTAACTAGTAACTAAAGCTGTAACAGATGAATACAGCGGAGTAACTAAAGTAACTAGTAACTAAAGCTGTAACAGATGAATGTAGTGGAGTAACTAAAGTAACTAGTAACTAAAGCTGGAACAGATGAATGTAGTCGCGTAAAAAAGTCCAATATTTCTCTCTGAAATGTAGCGGAGTAGAAGTAGAAAGTGGCATGAAGAGAAAAGACTCAAGTAAAGTACAAGTACCTCAACATTTGGACTTAAGTACAGTACTGGAGTACATGTACTTAGTTACATGCCACCACTGATTTAAGACTTACCTAAGTAGATCTCTTGGGCGTTGCTGCTGAAGTCATCCTCCTCTGGTTAAAGAGAAGTAGAGTGGAACAGATACGGAGGTGAGTTCACCCACAAATTGATCGTTGTACGTATTTGGTCCTCTGTACTATGAAAGCACTCCACAGGCAGATAAAAAAAATACAAACATCGGAGGTATTCCTCACCTTCTCGGAGCTCCTCTGGCATGTCCCCGTTAGACAGCAGGAGGGTTTGCAAAAGAAACAAAAAAGAAACACTTTTCAGATGAAGGACTAAGACGGAGAAAACGGGCTCAGTTTTATGCTGCACAATATGTTTTAGCTCTATCGTAATTATTTTTATTACATTTTATATATTTATTTGTCTTTTTATTTTCAGGTTCCATGTTGAATTGAAAGTGTCTTTTGTTTTGGTGACATGTATGTATAGTAATGTAAAAACTATTTTTTTCATTTTAAAGTTTTTCAAAAATTAAAATAAGTCTGAAAATATACAGTACATATATATAGTAAATTGAATGCAACATATATATGTTGCATTCATTTTAATATATATATATATATATATATATACATATACATACACATATATACACACACACACACACACACATACATACATATATACACACACATATACATACATATATACAGTATCTCACAAAAGTGAGTACACCCCTCACATTTTAGTAAATATTTCATTATATCTTTTAATGGGACAACACTGAAGAAATTACACTTTACTACAATGTAAAGTATTAAGTGTCCAGCTTGTATAACAGTGTAAATGTGCTGTCCCCTCAAAATAACTCAACAAAAGTCAGTCCACCCCTATGTTAAATTCCCATAGAGGCAGGCAGATTTTTATTTTTAAAGGCCAGTTATTTCATGGATCCAGGATACTATGCATATTGATAAAGTTCCCTTGGCCTTTGGAATTAAAATAGCCCCCCCACACATCATTACATACCCTTCACAATACCTACAGATTGGCATGGTTTTATTTCAGTTAGCCTAATAGCTGGTTTGATTTCTATTGAGAACTGATTTTATGGAAAGTACCCCAAGAAAAAAGACTTACCTACCAGATTCAAATGCCTCCTCATCTGACAGAAATACAAATAATAAAAAACACACACACAGAGGAAATGAATCGCAAGCAAATAAGGGTAGTACGTTTTTTTTTTTTTACATCAGAATACAGGTCAGTAAAGCAATAGGTGACAGGTGAAGCTTTACCTGCTTCTACACATTTGTCATCAATGGCCATCATGTCTTCCTCTGTGGGTGAAAAATGGACATAGAGTTATATTGTATTTAAAAAAAAAATACAGCAAAGAAAACAGGTGTTACCTTAACCTTAAAACCCTGTTTAACAAGTGTGGTAACCCTTGTGTTGTCTCCACCGTTGTCCATGAACTTGTCATTTTTTTTTTATAAAATTCACAAAATTAAATAAAACAACCAAAAATTCAATGGAAGTAATCAATAATCTTACTTGCGAAGAACATGGATGCATGAATGTATATGTTGTATGGGTTCCATACAACGTACATACATCCAAGTTATTTTGGGGCAATTTGGTCATTAAGAAACCCATATTTCTGATATAAAAACTTTGAAAACGGGTCAAAGTTGACCCGAGGCCTACACAATACGACAAAATATTGATCTAGAAATCAGTGCGCTAAAGTCATGCCTGGACCTGGAAGAAAAGCTTCAATTAAGCAATTCAAGCTCCACCATATATCTATCTAACTTTTTTTGATTACCGGCCAACATGGCTAGTAGATTTTTAAGTTACCAGCCAATCAGATTTTCCACTAGCCGAATGTTTTTTTTCTTAACTAACTTCACTTTGAGTTCAGCTCCTCTGGCTTGTTTCGCGCCGTTCCGTTTGTCTTCTCCGTTTCAGCGTAGCTCGCAATCGATACCACACGCTAGCCACGTAGCCAACGGTTGTTTGACACTTTACAACTTAGTGTTCATGGGAAATGTAGGATTAATACTACAGTGTTGCCAGATAAAAAAAATTACATTTCCAAGCCAAAAGACACGTACAACCGCCCACATTTCTTAGTGGAAAACGGACCAATCTGGCAACACTGAGTTGTCGCATTGTTTCAGCAGCCGGCCGATTCAAACAGACGCAGCATTATTTGCTCTATCCATCACCAGCCGAAATTGGCTAGTAACTTTACAATGCTACCCACCAAAGTTAGAGTTTACCCTCGCATTTTGCGGGTTTGGCCGGGGTCAATTTCAAGCCCCCAACAAAACATATGCGTCATTTCGTTTCAAAGCTAAATGGCTAAACTGTACAACATGAAGTGTTGCCTCCTTACCTTCCTCGACAGTGCTCACTTCAGTAAGCGTTGGGGTAGAACACAATGACACTCAAATGTGAAACCAGGTTGTACAAGAGACCATCAATTTAAAAAAAAAAAGACTTTTATGTATGGTCTGAGGGAAATGTGGGGGAACTTACAGGTCTGTATGCAGGCATGTGGCTGATAAGGCTGAGACCACCAGAACTCCCTCTGCTTCCTGTTACAACAAGCAGACTCCGGTTAAAACGATGCCACAACACACACAACATACGGTCACACTTGAACTTATCTACATAAGAGTGACTTGACACTGTCATGACACATGAACCCTAACTTATCATGACAAAACCAAATGACACTTACTGAAAGAAGTGTTATGTCATAAATGTTTATAATGTTTATGACACGTTAATGACAGTGTCATGTCACTCTTATGTAGATACCTTCGGGTAAAGTGTAACCAAACATACTAACCAGGGGCGATTCTAGGATCAGAGTTTTAGGGGTGCCGGGCACCCTTTTAACGTAATGTTTTTAAAGGGTATTCTACTTTGCCAACTGTGCATTTTAAAATTATTTTGGACTATCATGATAAGGGAAACAGTGAATTATGTAACTAGAAAGACTTTTTTACATAAAACATGAATGCATGAATGCAGGAGTTAATTACTACAGATGACAATTTCACAACCACCCTTTAAGCGTCAGCGGAGATGAAGTTTAACACACAAACATTTTTTTTAAGGAAAAGGTTCTGGTTATTAATTACACCAAAAAACAGTTTCTCCTCACAGTAGAACTGGGTAGCAGTGGGAATTTTGCGAAGCATAATAAATATCCCATTAAATAAGATATAAGATATATAAGACATATCCTGACAAAATCAGTAAACTCTCCTGACCGTTTCAGCAGGTTGGTGGAGGGGATGAGGCCGGCGCAGGCCGTGTTGCTGGGCAGTTTCTTGGCCTGCCACCAGAGGGCGTCCGTCTGGTCCACAATCTCCAGGACGTCCCCTTTTATAAAGCTCATACCGGCGTCAGCGCAGGGGATGGCCGGGTCCTCATGGGGGCTGTAGTCAACCATGGTCCTCACGTAGAGCTAAAACCGGAGAAGTTACTTTAATATGATGAAAAGTATATTGTGATGTTTTTTTTTTTAAATTAGCGTATCAATGATGATGTACCATTGTCTGGTTGTGGACCGGCCTTTCCGTGATGGGAACCACCTTAAACATGATGGTGCCTTGAGACCTCGCTTGCTGATTGGTTGTAAAGAAACAACATGGATTAATCAGCAGATATTATTGGCTTACAGACTTTAAAAATAAAATAAAAATAGATACAGGGCACTGTAAAGCATGGATCTGGTTCTGCTTTAAGAGGCCTTTTGATTTTAAAGAAAAATCTTTGGTAACACTTTTCATTTATTTTCATTATTTAGGTTACCACACAGGACACAAAGCTAGAATGATAATTAGACTTAATGAATACTATTTTAATCACTGAACAAACGAGGGAGGTGTTTGGTGATTCAGAAGTCTGGAAATTATAGGCGAAAAGGAAAGACAATTTGGCATTCAATACCGTATATATGGTGGAGGGAGAAAGGATATATATGACATGAATATAATAAAACGTGTGGTCTCATTTTACAGTTAGTATCCATGCAAAATTGACGTACCACAACTTGGATGACTTGCTCAGGTTCCATCCCATAAACAGGAAAACCATTCACCTCTATGATCCTGTCCCCTGCATGGAGCAGACCTGCGCGCGCACGCACACACACACACACACACACACACACACACACACACACACACACACACACACACACACACACACACACACACACACACACACACACACACACACACACACACACAAATTAGCACACCAAATTTACATTCCCTTTAACATGACAAATGAAAAGGTGAAGCTTGCTATTTATAGTATGTCTTTTTGTATACTATCTTTTACCTTAAATATAACATAAATTAGGTTATAAATAACATTTAAAAAAATCTGTGCATAATCAACGGTAAACGATCATATTTGAGCACGGAAGTTCATTCTTGACTGTTCAGTTTGTAACAAATTAATACAAACCTTTATGAAAGCTGGAAAAATGTATTTTTTAGCTTGGATTATTTTATTCTGAACACAATGAAAGTCCAGTCCGAGTCAAAAAAAAAAAAGGTTTCACTCTCAACATAATTAAATCAAATTATTTTGACTTCCAGTTAGCAATACAAAGCTGGGATATGCAGTATATGGAGGACATTGTCCTTGAGAGAAAAGGCTCACCACTTCGATCAGCCAGCCCTCCGTGAATCACCCGAGCGATTAAAAATTTCCCCTGAGATCTCGTTTCTTTTTATGGTCGCTCCCTGGAACAAAAAAGGTTAAAGACACGGAATAAATAAAGCTGCTGTGGTGTAGAGTAGAGATCAAATCGAATCACGCGAATGAAGACAAATAAAACTGATTCTGCGGAAAAGCCATGACAGGATGCAAACACTGGATGTGTGGGGGTGGGAAGGTTTGATTCATGACAGTTTAGACGCAAAACAAAGTAACGGTGACACAAATGTCTAGTTCCAGAAATGAGACAGCCGACATCACTGGTGAGAAGAAAGCATGAAGCTACATTTACATTGCTGCTTTTTGGTTTAAAACGAATATCTTTTGCTACGTTTCCCCCTCTCATACACCTATCTCACGGCAGACATGTTGACATGTAGGAAAAGCACAAGTGTATTCAAAACCATTACTGATGGCTGCATTCCACTTAGGAGAGGTCCTGGTATTAAACCATTACTGATGGCTGCATTCCACTTAGGAGAGGTCCTGGTATTAAACCATTACTGATGGCTGCATTCCACTTAGGAGAGGTCCTGGTATTAAACCATTACTGATGGCTGCATTCCACTTAGGAGAGACCCATGGTATTAAACCATTAATGATGGCTGCATTCCACTTAGGAGAGACCCTGGTATTGTACATGCTGACTCACTGAAATAGCTTACTGGGACACTTGATGGAACTGAGCCATCGTTAAGGTTATCAATCTCAGCTGGGCTTTTCCTACTATGACAAGTCAACATGTCTGCTGTGAAAAAGGTCCATTCCCCCTGCTCTGGTGTTTCCCCCTCTCATTCCCCCTGCTCTGGTGTTTCCCCCTCTCATTCCCCCTTCTCTGGTGCTTTCCTCCTCTCATTCCCTTTGCTTTGGTGTTTCCCCCTCTCATTCCCCCTGCTCACGTGTTTCACCCTCTCATTCCCCCTGCTCTGGCGTTTCCCCCTATCATTCCCCCTGCTCTGGTGTCTCCCCCTCTCATTCCCCCTGCCTTGGTGTCTCCCCGTATGACGTCTCGTTCTCTGAAGCGTTATTATGGATCCCACGTAACTTCTAGGCAAGTCCCGCCCTATGAAGCAGGCCGATTGGTTGGGGTTAGGCATTGACCTCGAGTGGTTATAGTTAGGATAGCCGATTGGTCAGGGGATAGGACCTGATCAAATGGGGTTACGTTACCTTGTGTAAGCATGGACACCTGGCCAATAGTAGCGTGTGAATGCTATTGAAGGGCGGGTCTTGCCTAGAAGTTGCGTGGGTTCCATAATAACGCTTCTCAGAGGCGTTACTAACATTACCATGGCAACTACCAGCATAGGGCGGAGTCTCCACACTGCCTCCTGTTTATGCCCAGTATACCAGAACGTTGATGAGGTTTTGGGTGTTAGTTTAAATGGAGATTAGTTGCTCTACCGGAGCTCAAAACACTTGATGATGATCATGATCGCTTTTGGCTCAAAAGTTAACGCTTAAAAACCAAAACGTAGCGATGTAAATGTAGTCTAAGTTGAAATATGAAAGAACGGAATGGCCCACAACACGACGGAAGAAAACGACATGAAATGCCACGAAAATGACTAAAGAAATGTCAGCTACCGCTGTGCGTGTTTGCAGGTCAGCCGCTCTGTGGAGACAGCTTGAAAGGACCCATGATGTCCACTCTTTGGGGTTCTCTCAAGTCGCCTTCTTCTTCTTCTTCCACTTCTTCCGCTGGTTTGAACGACCCCATTTTACAGTGTGGGAGGTCTCCTTGGGCTCATCAGGCAGCCCATTGGTCAGAAGATGCTTGGACACTCGAAGCTCAGCGTGCTTCTTCTGTGGCGAAAGGGCATTCTTGGTTTTCAGGGTAATTTGGGGTGACCCGCGACAGGAAGCAGACTGACAGCTGGTCCCCCGAGAGGTGGAGGGATCCAGGGAGCTGCTGAGGGAGCTGGAGGAGGAGGTAGAGCAAGGAAGCGAGGGGAAGGAACAAGTGGATCGGTGTGTCAGGGATGGACTCGGTTGGCCTCGGCTCTTCGGAGATTGGCTGTTCTCGGGTGTGCCGTCTCGCTCGGCGGGCGTCAGGGCGTTGCTCTCAGTCCTGGTGGCGGGGCCCAGGAGCGTCTGCAGCCGGTCCACAACCTGAGCGAGAAGGGCCAAGGCCTGCGAGTTGTCCCGCACCGTCTCCGACATGCGTTCGGTCGCGGCGGCCATAGTCTCCCCGAGGAGCTTGATGTCTTTGGTGCTGTTCTCCATGGAGCAGGCGGCCAGCTGCACCGTCATCCTCAGCTCGTCCAGACTCTCCTGCTTGGCCAGCTCCACGGGGGGCACCGGGGGCAAATCCACCCCGCGGCGAGGGCGCATGGGGCTCGGGGGAGCGGTGCGGATGCGAGGGCTCTGGCTTGGAAAGCCTGGAGGCAGTCCTGGCGGGAGGTAGTGGCCTGCGTTGGGGTAGTAGGGCACGGTGAGACACGGGGGAGACATAGTCCACCGCCGGGGGGCTGTGGGGAGTGGGGATTGGGCATTGCTGGACTCTCCGGCTTCATCTTCGTCTCCCCCGTCTAGCTCTTCGATGATGTTGTCTCCAACGAAAAGACAAGAGCTGTAGACCGACGGCGCCGAGCGGTTCAGACTTTGCTCCCAGAGCAGGCCGGAGTAACAAACTCTACAGCGCCTCATCGGCTCGCTGCAGCACATCACGCAGTGACTCGTCGGCTTACGGCGGGGAGGAGGGCACGGCCGAGCTGCCGGCTCAGTGGGCGGGAAGCTGCCTCTGCGAGCGCTACACCACGATGAATTGTTGGAGTCCAGGCACACGGCGGCAGCAGGGCTCCGGATCCCAAATGCACCGCCTCGGCGAAGCCTCTGCTGGGTCAGACGCCTCAGGGTGTCCCAGTGGCTGCGGACCCCCCCTCTGGAGCTTTTTGCCCAAGGGGAGGGCGCACTGGGCAGCGGCGGCTCGACTCTCTGGTGGTCGCGCAGCTGTGAGACAAATGAGTCACTCAAAGGTAGAGGGAAATGTTCAACACTGAAATGTAACTAAGTACATTTACTCCAGTACTGTACTTAAGTCCAAATGATGAGCTACTTGTACTGTAGGTACTTGAGTCTTTTCTTTTCATGCCACTTTCTACTTCGCTACATTAGAGAGAAATATTGGACTTTTTACTCCACTACATTCACCTGACAGCTTTAGTTACTAGTTACTTCACACATTGTGTTAAAAGAGCTGCAAATAGAAGACCCAAAATGCATACTTAATGACAAACAGAAGACTTGCAAATAGGTATCTTGCAGACACTGATAATAAATGAGACACAGAGGTCTCCTATTATTGTTTATTTTTTTGTTTAAAATCATTTTTCAGTAGTTTCCTTCTGTTTGGAAATCCAAAGCATCAACAAACAATTACTTGAATGAGAGATTATTAAATTCAAACATCTGTTGGATGCAGTCAGCTGTTTTCATTTATATTTAGCACAAAAAAAGCCTACATATTAAAAAAAAAAAAACACACGAGCATCTGCTTCAATGTTATTGTGGTCCAGTTCAGTCGATATACTGAAGTGTATGCATGGTTTACAGACAAACAAATGAAAATGTGAAGATCCTTTTCCAAATATGTTTAAAAAAGCAAAATATTTAACTTTTTTTTTATTTTTATATTATGGGCAGCTTAAAGAGTCAGTTTATCCAAATCACAAACTATATTTTCATACCTATCCCTATAAAGATAATTCAGATTTTGATATATCGACCTGTGAGACTTCTGTATCTACCCAAATACTGTAGAGTTATAAAGAAAGGACCATTTCTGAACTATATGGCCAAAAGTATGTGGACACCTCCATCCTTTATTTAGGTCACATACTTTACATTATTATAACAACACACAAACCACAGAAAACATGTTATAATGTTCAGCTTTATACTGACATGGCTGGGTGAACATTGCCAGTTTATCAGGTACTCCTAAAACTAATGCAACTATTTTCTAGTCTTAGTATACAATTTTTTTTTATCTCAAATACATCAAATCAGAGCTTCATTTGCAGTTTTTATATTAGAATTTTTTTAAAGTGCTCATATTATGCTCATTTTCAAGTTGAGAATTGTATTTAGAGCTTCTATCAGAATAGGTTTACATGGTTTAATTTTCAAAAAACACCATATATTTGTTGTACTGTGTGTTGAGCTCTCTGTTTTAGCTACAGAGTGAGACATCTTACTTCTGTACCATCTTTGTTGGGAGTCGCACATGCGCAGTACCTAGGTAAGGACTACTAGCCAGTCAGAAGCAGAGTATAAGGGCGTGCCCTGACAGTACCTAGGTAAGGACTACTAGCCAGTCAGAAGCAGAGTATGAGGGTTTGCCCTGACAGTACCTAGGTAAGAACTACTAGCCAGTCAGAAGCAGAGTATGAGGGCGTGCCATGCTAGCAGCTAGACGAGCATTATAACGTGTGTTACAAAGTGACACAGAAAAGATATACAACACAATAAAGGAAAGGGGAAAAGCCAAAAAGCATAATATGAGCACTTTAATATGTAATGCTGTATTTCAGCTGCGTAGCTTACCAGAGGCTGTTTGTTCTTGACCAGGCAGATGATCCTGGTGGCCTCCTCATCGTCCGGCAGCTCTTCTGGCATAGGTGGCAGCACCGGCTCGTAGTCCTTCTGGGCCACCGTATCGTGAGCTGAGAGAAGAGCCTACAAATCAATCAGAAGAGCTTTTTTTTTCCAATTGAAAACTGCTGCGCTCTGGGCCAAAATAACAACGTAGTTCAGGGTCACTTTGGCGACTTTCATCAGCATTTCAGAATCAGAATCAAAATCAGAAAGGGTTTTATTGCCAAGTAAGTTTTTTGACACATACAAGGAATTTGTTTTGGTGTTGTTGGTGCACATCACACATTCTCTAAATGTAATATTAAACAATATAAGTATAGGTATAAACAATATAAGTATATGTACACAGTATGTATTAAATTAAAAATAAAGATAGAAATAAAATAAAATAGATAAATAAAGAGCAATTTGGGTCTTTGTTTAGCACCTTTTTAAACTGTCCTTCTCCCACATGCATGTCTTCCTTTTTTTAACACACACACACACACACACACACACACACACACACACTCACTCATCTATATCAGTGGTTCTCAAACTTTTTTCAACAATGTACCCCCTTTGAAATTTTTTTTTTCTCCCTGCAGTACTCCAAAGTACCCCTAAGAGTGCACGTACCCCCATCTGAGAATCTATACCATAAGTCCGACTTATCTTATTTTGTCAATTGAACAAAGTATAAAGCTGCCAGGAACCCAAATTACAAGAAAAAAAAAGACACGAATGAATCGTGACTGGTTACCTGAAGGTGCGGCTGTCTCAGGAGGCGGTAAAGCTCATTGGCGTCTTCAGAG
The DNA here is from genome assembly GCA_025617405.1 of Perca schrenkii. Lineage (NCBI taxonomy): Eukaryota > Metazoa > Chordata > Actinopteri > Perciformes > Percidae > Perca > Perca schrenkii. Next base: position 16,636,941 of record CM046810.1, on the reverse strand, counting down.
CATCCCGGCAGCGCTCTGATGTCAACCAGCAACTAAACACACACAACAAACCACATATCCATTATTCTTTTCTTTTTTTTTAAAAGCCTTCTACAAAATAATTGCGAGCAACAAATTGCTGATAAAACCCAATCTGAGGTGTAACCTGAAGTGACAGTCCTGAAGCGTAGTCCAGAGCCGGGGCTGGGGAATCTCGGAGGTACCTCTGAAGACACTCGTAGACCTGCAAAACAACGTCGTGAAATGATTTATGTCTGAAGCAGGTTGAGTATTTTTTCAGTGGGAGCTTGAAGGCACCAAGAATATCCTCAAATACTGTGAGGCTTTTAATATATTATCAAAGCCCAAATATCCCTCAACCTTTTATAGTCCTGAAATGACCTTTTTTTCCTACAGTAACAGTGAAAACACACCGGGCGCACAAGTGATCGCGGGCCTGGCCATTCATTCCACGCTGGTCACAAAGCGTGTGTGTCAGTGTGTGTGTCATTGTGTTTGCGTGTGTGCGTGTGTGTCTCTATGTGTGCCCGATTGCGTCCCACGCAAGAAATAGAGGAGATGTCGGAACGATCGCTGCAGCGCGCGGGCCGACACGGACGCTACACGCACTGGTACGAACAGACAGATTGGATAACATGGGCGCCAAAAAAGAATAGCTGTGCTACGCTGCTATACGTGTGTTTTTACTGTAAGAGTTAGTTGTATGCACATCCCATCCCATATTTTGAATGCCAGGTGCAGGACAAAAGATTTAATGACGAAGATTTTAGCTCCAAAAACTTTTTATTTGACTGGAAATGGACACTTTTTCTCCAGATTTCTTGTATTTTTATCAGTCTTCTGCTCTGCAGCTAGGGTTAAAATATATTTTTTTCCTTCCCAAGATCCATTATTTGAGTATGAATGTAAAGAAAATCCTTTTTCCCTGTCAACCTCCAGGAATACAACTTAAACCTGGAAACAAAAACACCCGAAAATGACAAACCAAGAAGGTGTTGTAAGAAAGTGTTGTGGCAAAATGTGATAAAATCTGGTATAAAATATATAATGTACAAATAGTATGATACTCAATAAGAGATGACATGTAATTGGCCTTGAAGAAGGGAAAGATCTTCTCCCCTGCACACTACCGTCAGTACCACAGAACACCTGCAGTAGCTATGATGGCACACCATGGAAACAGTCGTGCCAGTTGCGGTATAGTCTACCCGGTCAAAAGTTCACTCAAAACTGCAAGATCAGCAAAATGACCTCATACAGTGGAAAATCCCCAGAAGAGGTGGTCTTAAGCTTCGAAAATAGCCAATTGAAGTTTTACACGCATATTCTGTGGGTGGTCATTGGAGCATTTGGCAGGGGGAGGATCTCTCTTTTTTACGATAAAAGTGGAGTACGACAAAGGAATCTTTAGCAAGCTTACCGGTACTTGCTCGGGCTTTCATGTGTGTTGATTTACTTTCGTGCACATTAAAGCTCTTTTTCTAATCTGATTCCCTTGACTGCTGCGTAACTCTTTTATAACTCTTAAAACTTGCACCTAAAGCGAGTAACGAGGATCATAGAGCGGTCGCAGCAAGCGGTGGAGTCTGCGCGGCTTATCTGGCCTTGAGCTGCGGACACTTCAAAATTTACTTCTTCAAAAGGTTACCCTAACTACACATCGAAAATATATGATAAAGTAATAGAATAATCACTGAAAACAAACAATGGAATATAAAAACTGATGTTAGTATTTTCAGGATGTTTTTCTACGGTGGCAAACGCACTGCAACTTCATGTAACACACGCAAGTAGACCAAACGTATTTACAGTACAAAAATGTGCAGCGCGTTTGTGTATTTGGTTGTGTTGTGTGTATTTGCAGCGCGTTTGCTAAATGCTGCGCATGTGTTGTCAAATTTATGAAGATGTTTTCTTAATTTGCTTGTGTTTTGTCTATTTGTGTGCGTTTCATTTAAGTTGCAGTGCGTTTGCCCCCCCCTGTCGGCCACCGTCGTTTTCAGACCTTGAGCAGCGATTGCAGCCAGGAGGCGTTCAGGAGCCCGTGGAGAATCTCAGCTCCGTCAAGGTCTGGGTTCACCGACTTCCTCACCTCCGCGATCACATCGGTCAGGATCTGACGAAGGCCTGCGGCACACACCAGGGGATTATTAATATCAAAATCATAATGTTGGCTCCAACAGTTATTATATTAATGGAATGAAATGTACAAGTGAAGTCCCCCCCTATACGGACCGTGTTCTCCTAGCTCACAGTGTGGGCTCAACACCTGAGCCTCCACCGCCTGCCTCATGGTCCCGGGACCCCCCCCGACCTTCGCCCCCCCCAACCCACTCCCCCACCCCCCCTCCCCACTGACTGCTTACACAGACTGGAGAAACCTGAAAAAGTCAAAGGAAAGGGATAATTAGTTCATCCTTTCAGTCATTTTTCCCCCCAAGCAAAAATAGCGGGCAAAAAAAAAGCTGAATATTCTCTGATTCCAGCTTCTAAAACAGCATTTGCTGCTTCTCTTTGTCAACTCCAGCGATGGAAGAAGTATTCAGATCCTTTACTGCAGTAAAAGGATCTGAATATGTCTTCCAGCGCTGCAGGAGACCGAGATTATGAACTTCCACTGGATTGGGCTTGAAGCTTCATCGTCGATCATCTCTTATTATTCTCAAAATCAAATCAATACTTTCTGTCGAAAGAGCTGATAATAGAAGACCCAAAATACATACTTATGACAAACTTGCAAATAAGTAACTTGCAGACATTGACATTTAACAGTGTGGTATTAGTACTTTTACTTGAGTAAACGATCTGAATACTTTTTCCACCGCTGCAAATAGGGCTCATGTACACACACTCATGAGGCCTCACGATACGATATTATTGCAATTTTAAACATAATGCAATATTCTGCGATATATATTGCAATTTACAAATTACGCTTTTTTTCCAACTTCAAATTTTTCCCAATTTCAAATGATGTCCCCCAAAAGGAAACTTTGTCGACATCTGTTTTATCTAAAAAGATACATTTCTCTGTTTGTTCATCTAACCTCAATTTTATTGCTGCAGAATGGGATTGTCAAGCAGACAAACTGACCAACACACACACACACACGATATATATATATATAGATATATATATATATATATATATATATATATATATATATATATATATATATATATATATATATATATATATAAATAATAGATCCATACTTGGCGTCTGTGTATTGATACAGTATAACCACGGAAAATATTGCGATACTATGCTGTATCCATTTTTCCCCCCAACCCTAAGAATAAAATCTGCAAGGGGCCAGAGTCTACCCGCGGGCCTCGAGTTTGACAACATGATCAATTAATCCTTAGTTGCAGTCTCCCTAATTTTCCGACTTGTTTTGCAGTTAAAAAGAGACTAAAGAAAATGTATCTTTAATAAAGTATAGGCAATAATACATAGTAGCTTCACAGTTAACTGAAAACAGCAATACATAGATTTGTTACTTAAAAGGTACTCTAAGTGATGTCACACGTTTTTTAGGCTACAAAATGTTTTGTCACATACAGCAAACATCTCCTCACTATCCGCTAGCCGCCTGTCCCCTGAACACACTGTAAAAAAACATCTCCTCACTATCCGCTAGCAGCCTGTCCCCTGAACACAACGTAAAAAAAACGCGGTCTCTGTTGACAGCCCAGGCTCCACAAACGCCAACAAAAACAAACTGGCCAACCTGCACCACCAAACGTAACAAACAGAGTTCCAGCCAATAACCGACAAGAAGGAGCTGGTTGAGCGATCAGCGCAGCAGCGTTAGCACGTAGGCTACTTCCACAATGCGCTTTCATGACTGTTTCAGGACGCACGGAAGGGAAGGGAGGGGTAGTAAAACTTAAAAAAAGTAATTAAAACTTTTCACCGTGAATTTACAGCAATAGTTTATTTACGGTACGCATACTGCTTTTAAAGTTTAAGGTATTTTGCTGTAAATAGACAGTTACAGTTTATTACTGTATTATTTGTGTTGTCTCCCGTCGACCATTAACTTGTTGTCCTTGTGGTCAAAATTGAAAATTAACTTTTTTTTGGTGTTTTTTTTCCGACATTTTTAACGCTTTTTGCAATGCTTTTGATGCTTTTTTAAAAACGTTTTTGTCACTGTTGTTTATTCATGGTCAATAAACCTAATTCAAATGGCATTATACCTAATTTTTGAGTTACAAAAAAACAGAACTGATGAATTATTTTGACTAATCGTTAAAGATCAGAGGATGTTGAGTGAATCACAGACCGCTGTATGTCAAAGTTTAGTCAGGATACGGTTTTAAAACCTTTTTATTTTGAATGCTAAAAAATTGAATAAAACACCCAAAATCCAATGAAAGTAATTATTAATTTGACCTGTGAAGAACATACAACGTTCATCCATACAGCCATGTTAATTTTGGGGCAATTTGGTTGAAAGAAACCCATATTTCTGATATAATAACTTTGAAAACAGGTCTAAAACGCAAGGGTTAAACTTACAGTAATAGTATTATTTGAATTCACAGTAATAAACTGGCTGCAGTGTAATTCCCGCCTTTTCCTTTATTTTCCCAAGATGCATTGGTGTTAAAAGTAAATACCTGTAATCGATAACATTTGCAGATAGTCGCTGTAATAGTATTATTTTCTCCCAGAATGCATTGCCAATTACAGTATGATCCTGTATAACATCCAAACAGTCAGATAGTGTTAGACTTTAGCTGTAAATGTGTACACATCAAAGGTTTACAGTGCACATTTTCCTGATGGTACTTACATACTTTTAATTGAGGAACATTTTCAATGCAGGATGTAAATAAAGGCGCTGACACACCAAGACGATAATCGGCCGTTGGACAGTCTGCCGAGGCCGGTGACTCGAGTCCATTTGGTGTGTTCCCTGCCGTCACCAGTCGGAGGAGCCGTCGGCTTTAATTTGGGCCGATTTGACCTCTTGAATCGGCCAGTGGGCAGTCGGACTCAAAGACCAATCTGATTAGTTGAGTGCTAGCCCTTGACTAGTGAATCAGTGCACTTATGTTACAACACTTACGAACGCCTCTCACAATCTGACGAAAATCTTTCAAACTGGCCTATGTCGATCAAAAAAACAGACCAATTCAGCAAATGCCTGGCCTATTTCTCGCTTAAAATGTTTTCAGAAACACGTTTCGGTGAACTATTTTCGTAAAATATGAGATTGTATCCCGAACGCGCTGCCATTGTCGGCTTTGAATTTCGGGAGAAGCTGGACCCATGTGACGCGTTCGTTTGTCATTTCCGGTTTTGATTTTTTTTCGGGGCGCGACAATACAGATAAGCGCCGCCTACTGATATGGAGACGTATTACGTCTCGCGCACGCGCAGAACCTACGCTCAAGTCGGTGTCACTTCGGATGTGTTCTGAGGCACTTTTTGGATCTCGGGGAGCCGCCGAGTGAACAGTCCGACCGGCTTTTCTGCCGACGGTGTGTCAGAGCCTTTAACCATCACAGCCATATTGGAAAGACATATGATGTCTTAAGTTAAAAAAAAAAGGGGTCGCTTAATAAAAACAGGAAGTCCTCGAGGAGCATCCTGTTGTTAACGTAGAGGGGGAGGATGATCCCTGTGGCCTCTCTTTACAAGCCCCCTCCTCAAATAAAAGTTAAATAAATAAATCAGCATCTTACCTTTACGTCTGAATCAGAGTCAGGGATGCCACATGCGTTTATCCTCCAGCTCCGCCAGCTTTTTAGCAGCAATAGTTGTGCAGGAGAACGTGTATATGATGGGGGGGAATATATTCCCCTGGGACTGGACGAGGCACTTCACTTTCATCGAGCTGCATGAAACGAGAGAGAGAGAGGGAGAGAGAGAGAGAGGGAGAGAGAGATAGAGCTGTAATCTCCCCCGATCCCACTTAATCCTGGGACAGTGAGCCGACTGCCTCTGGCCACCGGAAGCCGGTTCCAAATCTTCTTAACTCTTTCAGCTTTCAGCAGCACGCAGGAGGAGAGGAAACGAAGGAGAGAATGTATGTGTCAGGAGGGGGGGAAAAAGGCTTAAAAAGGTGATATACGGTTCTTAACCATCCGGATAAAAGGTTGTTAAGCATCTGGTACTCACAGTTGAGAGAAATGACATGGGTTTCCCAGCAGGGGGAGGAGTGGGGGGGTGGCCCTCTGGGGGTCTTGCTCCAGAAAAGGGGGGGACGCCTATGTTGCAGTGTATAGTATATACAGTATATTCCCCCACACCAGGCCTAAGCCACTGGGAATAATTTTTTATGCATTTTAAGACGTTGACGGCTCGGTTGGAAACTTAGACGTAGTCATACATTGGAATCTCCAGTTAGCTTTTAGCACTGACTTAATGTCAGGGCTGTAGTCAAGTCCAAGACCAGAACTAGTTGAGACCGAGTTGTAATGGGAAAATTACATTTAAGCACAATTCCTTATATTTTTATGTTTTATTTCTACTTTAATTCTCTCACAAATGCTGAAAGAGTCTATCTCATTTCCCACATGTAGATTTTGATTCTAACTTTGTGAGACATCCAGTCTGGAACATTATGTGAGCACTGTTAGCCTGAACCGATAAAGGTACAAGGTCGCCCTAAAACTATCTCTAGTTTTCTCATGCCAGTTTAGCTGTAACTGGGGGGATGACAGTCGTACAGGGAGGAGGAGGTGAGATGACTCCAAGATGTCTCTTGCAGTTCTCTGATTGTCTTCATGTGTATCAGATTGCCTGTCAAAATTGTAGCGTCATACTAAGCCAAGTGCGTGTGTGTTGTCACTCTGAAGATACATATAAGCCTGGTGTTCCTGTTCACTCATTTGAGAAACTGACTCCACACTGGGCTGCAGCCTTTTGTGAAATTATGTTGATCCTATTTGCAAATATATCTTTTTTAATAAAATACAAAAACCCAACTTGGTTTTAGTCTCAGTCTGTCTTATTTGTTTCAATTTACTAAACTCTGAAAACTCTTCTCCCTGCTGCAAAGGAAACTTCCACTACAGAGTCAAGACCAAGTCCAAAGAGGTTCAAGTCGAAGACCGGTACTAGTCGAGATTGAGTCAAGACCGAGTCCAAAGAGGTTCAAGTCCAAGTCAAGACAGAGTCCAAATGACCGAGACAGAAACAAAAGATTCCTCTTCAAACCGCTCACTTACCTGTTCATAATGTATGTGATGCAAGAGACGGTATATCTTCTACTTTAAGATGATCATTTTGCTATAATTTGCAATAATCAAAAAGCAAGTGCAGAGTAACACACTGTAGACCTTTTTCACGGCAGACATGTTGACATGTCATAGTAGGAAAAGCACAGGTGTTTTCAAACCCATTAATGATGGCTGCATTCCACTTAGGAGAGGCCCTGGTATTGTACATGCTGACTCACTGTTGAGAGAAAATCCCGCACACTGACCATTACGCAAGCAATAATTTTGTTTAGAAAAATACGTTTCAGTCCCAGACCTTCATCAGGTAAATTCACACATTCACCTCAACCATAGCCTAAAATAGTTTGGTTGACTAATCAGGACCAATCGAGTCCAGCCGTTGAATGACGTCATCCATTCACAAAAGTGGCACTCCCATCACAAACTTCGAAGGCAGAAAAAAGTACCACTCAATACATTTGAAAACAATGGTTGATCAGTACATTGTCATAGCCCAATATTTTTCTACACTTAATCAAGGAGGACATAGTCAATTCAAAAGTGGATCATCACACTAATTAGACTATAACAGTCCATATTCTCATGTACAATAGGAAGTTTACAGAGGATAAACTAATAAGGAAAAAAGAACTAGTAAGAAAATAACTAGTAAGAAAAAAGGAGGTAAAAAGAATATATATATATATATACTGTATATCAATATCAAATTAGCCCAACATAATGCTGAGATTAAATTCATCATTAAGACCTTTTGGCGATAGCGTCTGCAAAGTGAATATCCAATATGCCTCGCGTCTTTTTAGTAGCAAGTCATGATTGCCCCCTCTTTTTGGAAGACCTCTTTTCAATACCACAAAAGCGCAATGATGAGATGTCATGCTTATAATCATTGAAGTGTACCGCAACCGGGTAATCCCGGTCGTTTCTACGAATAGAACTCTTATGTTCGCTAATGCGTTGTTTTAACTGCCTTATGGTCTTGCCTACATACACCAGACCACATGGACACATCAAAATGTAGCCTACACTATATGAGTGGAGGCACAAGTGATGACACTCTTAATTGGAAAGATCTTGTTGTTGGGAGGATGGCGAAAGTTCTGTGTCTTAAAGGTGTTGTTGCATTGTGGACACCCTCCACAACGATAGTTGCCATGCTGACTCACTGAAATAGCTTACTGGGACACTTGATGGAATTGAGCCATCGTTAAGGTTATCAATTTCAGCTGGGCTTTTCCTACTATGACAAGTCAACATGTCTGCTGTGGAAAAGGTCCATAGGATCAAATTAGGCCACATTATTTACTTAAAATATGAAATGGAAATGTTCCCATTCTTGAGCTCAGGACTTGTCCTGAAGAATTCAGAGTACAAAGAGCTCTTGGACGTCGTGTCTGCGTCTAAATGAAACTGATTGATACCTGATGATTGAGGTATATGATGCGGCCAGGTGTATACCAGGCAACCAATCACGATGCCCGTTCTAGATGGATTTTGAATTAAACAAATTAAACACCAGGTGGAAGTTACTTTAGAAAAAAAAATGCATAAAGTACCGGACTCAGTCGAGACCAACTAGAATATTTGGCGAGTCCAACCGCCGAGTCCGAGGCAACAGAAAAACATCTTGAGTCCGGACTCAAGTACTACAGCCCTGTGGGGTCTGTCTTTAAAAGGTCCAGTGTGTAGGAATGTCTCCCATCTAGCAGTGAAATTGTATTTTGCATTCAAACGAATAGCGCTCTCTAAGCGCCTCGCTTTTTCAAATGCGTGTTGGCGACTACGGTAGCCGTTATGTACCAAGAAGATATGACAACATGTCTTCCAATTTCTCCCTTTTTTTGGGTTCCTTCTCCTGTGGCTCGGCGTAAGTCTGATCCTCCATTATGAACTAAAGGGCAGTGACCAGCGCCTCTCGCTGATCTCCTTCTCCGTTTCAGCTGGATTTAGTCACGTGACGCCGACTCTGAACGAAAACACGTTGTGGATTAGCTAGACAGGTGGGCTAGTGCTCTATGTCCCTCAGCCGTTATAGTTTTTCAAAATGGCGGAATGACATGGAAGCCTCCTTGGACTTGCCCGTCCAATGTAAATACAGATTAAAAAATTCCTCGTTTACGAGGATAAGTCAGTTCATTGGCAGAGGTCATTTTACACCAACGGGGACATATTTTATGAATGAAGACATTGATTTTAGCTAATAAAATACTTCAAACACCACACAGTGGACCTTTAAGTTTTTTGAGTTCTCAATTTTGCGATTACATCCATGATTCTGTTATCACAGACACTATCGGGCTCTATATTCACGCTGCCATCAGTTTGGGACTGCCCCCACCCAAAAGTCTCAGAAAAGCGCAACGCTGAGAGGATTTGTCAGTATATAACACCCAATGACCTGCAAAAAAATTAAGCATTTGCATTGCATCTTGCTCACTTTCAATTTCTTACATTTTCCCAAAATGCCACGGATGCCATCGTAGTTCTGCTGCAACTTGACAGAAAGTGAGAATTCTCTAATAAATTATCACCCGGAGACAATTTCTTTACCTGATTTACATTACAATTTACAATTCAAAAGCCATTGTTGAATATAAAACCCTGAAGTGACAAAATGTAATAAAAGGTTATCAGACAAGTCCAAAAATATAACTGAATACAGTCAGTAATAATGCTATTTCAACAGTTAAAATGGACTTTTATACGTGCGCTGTAAACCTTTCATGTATAAATGTACAGCTAAAATCTCACGCTGTCCGACTGTTTTAGGATAATATTGTGCATGGCAATGCATTCTGAGAGAAATTCATACTATTACAGCAACTATCTGCGAATGTTACAGCGACAACATCCTAACGTGAAGCTGGAAACCAGAAAAAATGTTTGCCGTTTTTTAACAATTTTCTTTTGCATCACATTTCAGTTCTGCCGGTGTAACACATTAAAAACGGTTGGGTCAGATTAGTTAGCAACGTCCATCAAATCAGTTTATTGCCCTTGGGTTATTATTTAAAAGGTACAATACGTTTGACATCATGTAAAAGACACACAGGTGGGAGTCAAGTCAGCCAGCTGAAAACACAAAATGTCAACTAGTAAACTCCAAAGTCCATTGACAAAACATTCGGTTTTTTAATACACAATGCAACAGTTATGTGGTGTTTTCATAGTAAACGTGTGTTGAGGACATGATCCCAACATGAGCTTATGAACATTATCTTCAGTTGATGTCAATAACTAGTCAGTTTTTGCATTGTAAAAATAACACTTCATGTAAGTGAGTCAGTTAAGGGTACAACCGTTACAATAAATCTGTGTTCGTAGCCAGTTGTGTTGTCCACTGAACATACTACTTTAGTCCTTCGTTTTTTTCACGTGTCAGCAGCAAACGGAGACGAGCTGCAGCGGCACTAAGGGGAAAATCATGGCGGAATTAGGAAAATCATGGAGGAATTAGGGAATGGCGTTTACACAACATACTGAACAGAACGCCTCGCTTTGTCAGTGAAATAATAATTTGTTTTAAAGAACAGCACAAAAGTTAAAGTCTCTGTTTTTGACAAAATAATGTAATACATGGAGAATGTTTTTTTTCCTCATCTTTTGCCGAAAGTCAAGTCTCGAGTCACCAGGGTTCGAGTCCGAGTCTCGAGGACTCCACCACTGACGACAAGAGCTTTAAACTTAAACAGTTTTGACACCTATTTGCTGTTGCCAGATTTTTAATATCCTGCACAAGGGAAACATCAGCTTCGCCTTAATTTAGTCCCTGTTCTATTATTAAACCATCTGCGGAAAACAAAAGCCACGACATTTCAAATTAGAAATAAAGGCTTGGTCATCCTCTGAATCCCTCCATAAGCCCTTTTATAAAACTGGCATGTGTGACGCAAATCACAAAATAAACCAACAATGTCTGACAGTTTGTGCTGTAAGGGTTTAAAAAAAATAAATAAAAAAGAACAGTCAGTATTAACAGATGGCGCAGATAGTCAGCTTTGAACATCCCATCTATAAAAACAGTGTTTGCATTAACCCTCCTGTTGTCCTCGGGTCCATCAGAAATTTGGGTTTCTTTCAACTAAATAGTCCAAAAAAATTATGTGGATGGTTCCATACAAACCTCTTCACAAGTAAAATTATATTTATATAGCATTTGAAAACGAAAATTGACAATCGACAGAAACATCGGAAAAGTGACCAAAACGTCGGGAAAAGAAAAAGGGTAAAATATCATTAAAGCAACAAAAGTGTCAAAATGTAGGAAAAAACTTCAAATAAGTGGGGGAAAAAAAGACAAAAAAAATATGGAAAAAAGCGAGAAAAACCTCGGGGAAAAACGACAAAAGTGTTGAAAAAGACGACCAAAAGCGTTTCATTTTAAATTTGGACCCAGAAAAACAAAAAGTTGCCGGGAGGACAACACAAGGGTTGAGCCGACTGTTGAAACACTGCCTGCAGCAGGTAACATCCCAAATTAATCATGAGTAAAAAAAAAAAAAAAAAAAGTACCTTTTGAATTGATTGTTAACAGACAAACGGGTGTAACAATACCTTCAGATGGCAGTTAGGTTCATGAAAAATGCGCCGACTTCTCTCCCCGCCTGCAATGAACACTGTTATCCACAGCAACACAAGAATACAAAACTCATACGGTTGTGTTTTTAGCTTTGTCGAGTGTCTCCCAAAAACTCAATTCCTATTGGACGTCAGTGGGAATAAAGGGGGATCCCTGTCAAGGGGGGAACCTGCAGTTCAACTTCCACTACTGTTAAAAAAAGAAACACAGAGAGAAAGATGTATACTGATGATTACAGCTGACAACATTACAAACCACAACATGAAACCACTGGTCTCTAAAACCGTCGAGGACCTCAGATACCAGCCCTGTTTCAGTTTTCTGACGCTGCAGAAGAAGGAGCTTTTTTTTTTTGCATCCCGTTAAAGTTGCCGTAGGTAAGGTTGCAAAGATCCAGGACTTAGCCAAAGAATTTGAACATCGACAACTTCTCAGTCCCTCCCCCCTTTCTGCTAAAGCCCAAAACGGTCTCCTAAGCCCCTCCCCCCACAAGTTAGACACCCCCCCGGCCCTGATTGGTGCATCTGAACAGGGAGCTGTGGATTGTTGAAAATCACACTCCAGGCCAGAAAGGTAGTTTTATAAGGCTTACCTACTGCACCTTTAACACTTCAGTTCATCTGAAAAACTTAAAATTGCCAACTTTAGAGAAGCATTACTGTTATACGGAATAGTTAGAATATAGATAGAATAGAACAAAATGTGCATTCATTAAGACCCCGATTTTAACCCTTGTGTCGTCATTGTGTCAAGTTTGACCAGTTCTCTAAATGTCTATATCTTTTTAACTACCTAATTTTGATTACCCAAAAATAACATGGATGGTTCCATACAATGTGCTTCGCAAGTACAACAAAAGATCGGATCTCTACTTTCACTGAATTTTGGGTGTTCCAATTTTTTTTTTCAAAACAGTATCCCAACTGAATGTTGACCTTTCTGTGATTATCCTTCCTTTTAATATTAGTGTAAACAATTCATAATTTCTGCTTCTTTAACTAAAGAATAAGGTATAATTTCCTCAAATTTATTGACCATGAATTCCAAAAAAAACCCCTAAAACTTAGTAATAAGTTGGTGTTAGTTTCACGGAAGTGAAAAGAAGCGTTAAACGTCCAAAAAAGGCGCCAAAAACATTTTTCAAAATTTTCAGTTTTGGCCCGGGAGGACGATGCATGGCCGAATGGAAGACGACATAGGGGTTAACCCCATACTTTTTCAGATTTGGCAGACCTGTGGCAATACTGTAAACTAGATTGTCTATGTAAAACATTTCTTCCTACTCGCTTTTTGCTTTTTTTCCCCCCAGTCTGGTTTTTGCATTAGTGGCGCTGTGATTTAACTTTTCATACTTCCTGTTAGAGCTGGGAAACTAAACGTCCATGGTACTTTAAGAGGCATCAAGTGTGCATTTTGGAAAACGTGTGCTTTTCAAGAGCTAGCTGTAAACTAGCCGCTACAGTTCCCATGGAAAAGCTCAGGGAAGCGGCTGTGAGCTGCTTTTTATCGGAGGTGGGAAACTTAACCAGATGTGGATTTGCTTTTTTTTTCTCTCTTATGTTTATGTGTCTACAAGCTACAATGTGAGTAAAAAGGGCAACTGTTTTTGCGCTGACAGGCTCCGATTATTATTCTAAGTGTCTGACAACATTATGGAAAGGATTTCTAAGGAAGTCGACCTTTCTGTTAAAGAGTAAGATCCTTTTTTTAAACATAAAAACATGCGAAATTGCGTTCGTTAAACCCACCAGACTCCATGTAAATAAACAGTCATTTTAGCATCGTAAAATACACTTCATTCAAGGTCGACAGAAACAAAATAAAACAATGAAAAGCCGTTTTGCGTCATCTTTCCACTTTTCCAACAATCGCAACTCTAGTTTTGGTTGAAATAAACACATAGTTCAAGGTTTACATGTGAAAATATGTTGGCTCTATACACGCTAAAAGTATTGTTTTTTAAAATAGAGTCTGGTGGGTTTAGCGCTAGCGACCTCAGAGCTGTTTCTGGTGAAACAGAAAGGTCTCAAAGAGGTTTGAAAGGTCTGTCTCTGTAGGGATCCTTTCCATAATGTTGTCACACACTTAGAATATTAATCGGAGCCTGTCAGCGGCAAAAACTGTAATTTTAGTGGACCAAATTAACAATGCACATTTGCCCCATAGGGTGACATTGCAGCCCGGTCTGTGGCTGCCGGTTACAGCGTTCTCGCTAAATACTGGACCAATGTCAAAGATTGTTCCCATCAGTCACTTACACACAAAAACACAGGAAACAGGGTTGAAAATAACAGAAGTTACCCTTCAACCAACCAGTTAGTCTTCATGTCAAGTCTTTTCTATCGTAAAACGGGAAAATGTAGTTTGAAAACTCCTCCGATAAAGCACGAATCTCACCTACATCTCGCTTGTCGAAGGTTAGTTTTTTGGAGTTTGTGAAGCCCCCAAACTGAGCTAGCTGTAAACATACTGCTGTCTCAGATGATAAAGACAACTAAACAAAAAAAATTCAGTTTTAATAAAGTGACATGCTTTTAGGAGAGGATTTCCTTGTTATGTCTCATTTTCTTCATGTAGGTGTTGAGAAGCGAAACTAAGACGAAACTGGATCGCCTTGCCGAAAAAGTAGTTTTTCATGCTAAAAGAAATGGATTCTTCACAGTACTTCACAGTGTGCTGACCGTGAGACGATAAACCAGAAAAACAAACAACTCGTTGGCAAACCCACCCCCCCAACCCCCCCCAAAAAAAAAACCTGGTATGAACCCTGAATTTCCCAAAGGAAGTCCGTCTTTTCAGCTGTGGACAGTTTCACACTGGACGGTCTGAAGTCGACAATAACAGCGACATTATTCACACGTGTACCTTCATGATCAGTGGATAAGAAGCTGGTAGAGGTCACTAGGGGGGGGGGAAGATTGTTTGTGTGTGTGTGTGTGTGTGTGTGTCGAAGAGAGGGGGACACACGCATCTCCGTGACGGAGCCGACGGCGACCTGTTCGTACGATTCCTCCGCTTCCCCGTTGGCCGGCGCTCGCAAATCGGTCCTCCCGAGAAGCCTCGCCGACCGTCGCCCGGGGACGGCGGGAGAGTTAAGGCCGAAGCTCGTCTTAAGTGATCTTCTCGTGCTGGATCTGGTAGTAACAAGCCTGGAGGAAAAAAAAAAAGACATTAATTATCGACTTACTGTCACTAAGGTAGCCATGCACGGATACAGTTCATTGTACAGTGATTCACTGTCACGTGTGTTTAACATTAAAAACATTTATAAATTCATATCAACAATTATTTTAATAGCATATGGTGCACTAAAAAAAAAAAAAAGGTTTGTATTAAAAGGCGTTAGGCTTCTTTTGTAGGCACAGATAAATATGTAAATGTGTAAGTGTGTCTGTGTGCCTGAGTGTGTGCGTGTTTGTCTGTGTGTGTGTGTTTGTCTGTGTGTGTGTGCGCGTGTGTGTGCGTGTGTGTTTTTGTCTCTGTGTGTGTATATATGTGTTTTTGTCTCTGTGTGTGTGTGTGTCTGTTTTTCGGTGTGTGTGTGTGTGTTTCTGTGTTACCTTGAGTGTGGTGAACATGATCCCATGCTCTCCGTGCTGCACGCAGGGGTCCATCAGGTCTTCGATCAGGCTGACCTCTGACCCCAGGTTCCTGATTCTGAGGAAAGAAAAAAAAAAAATAAAACGGCTCACCAAGTCTGATAAGCATGACTTAGGGATTTTGGACCGGTTGTTTTTGATAGTGATAGACCGATTATTGGGCCATTATGAATTCAAATGTGCGCTACGTTGGCTCGGCTCCAGCTCTGTGTCTGTCCCTCCGCTTTGGTTTCACCCACCACTGAGTCTGACTTAATGTCCCCCCCCACCACTATCTGACTCTTACTGGGTGTTACAATCAAAGTTTCTCATTTATTAAATAATTGCTTAAAGCATTTAAACAAAGTTTGATGTTGGAATTTGTAACATTCCAAAAATCTTAAGATTTTCCTTTTCACAGTTCCAAATATCGGTTATCGATATTTGGAACCGATATACTGTACTACTACTACTAATAATCAGTATCGGCCTTGAAAAACCAGCATTGGTCGATCCCTAGTTTTTGGACAAGACTGACTACAATATAATAATAGCTCAGAAGCAATATAAAGGGTCAACTGGAGAGAATAACTTGTAATATTTGAGTTACGTATTTTGTGCAACTATTCGATCCGTTGCTGAGTTACACCGGATGTATTGTGGGTAACTCGAGCTTCCGTTGTTGGATAGCTTTCATCATAAAAAAGTCCTAGAAATGTAAGACCTACATCACGATATTAAAGTACAATGAAATGCAGGGGCACAAAAGTCCTTGCCAAGTAAATAAAATGTATTCAAATCCGTACATATACAAAAAATTATATTTGGACTATTTAAAGAAAGAACTACAACAGCACGGAATATATATATATATATATATATATATATATATAAATAAAAAAAGAACTATTTCAATGAACATTAGAGGTGTTACATGGACGTATAAAAATGAAGGCGAATTTAAGACTTTTTAAGCCTAAAATTTTAGACTTTTTAAGACCACGCGGAAATCCTGTAATCCTGAAAATTCAGAAAAAGCCCCTCATTCGAATATCCCGTTATGACCTGTGTCAAATTTGGAATATTGTCATATTCTGAATAATAGTGGAATATTGGTGTGCATGTAAACATAGCGATTGACACTTGAATAAGCTCTCCGTCGCCTCGTCGTCATCATAATGTATGTATTAAGTGTATGATAGGGTGCGGTTTTGGGGGCTGACCGTGCACGCAGCACCACGTAGAGGAAGACGGGGAAAAGGTCGTCCATGGACCACAGGAAGTCCTGCTTCAACAGCGCCTGCACCTCCTGGGTGATCTCCTCGAAGGTGAGCTGGATCAACTGCAGCTTATCCGACGGGGTGAATGTTGTGCTGCAAAAAAAAAAAAAAAAAAATACAATAATGAAGGGAACTCGCGGGGGAAATGAAGTATAGTTTACCTAAAGCCTCAGTTCAGAGCAAAAGGTTCGCAACGAGACGAGGTGAAACTAGCAACTACTTGCAAACGCGGCGGTCTGCAACGTTCTGAAACCTGCCGGTTCACACCGATGTAGTCGCGCATCGCTCTGCCGCGCTGCGGAGGAGGGAGGTCTGGTGTGTCCACACAGCATTCTGGGATGGGAGAAAAACGTGCTTTGGTTTGTTGGCATTTCTTTAAAAGGAACATGCCAACTTATTGGGACTTTGTCTTATTCCCCGTATCCCCCCCAGAGTTAGATAAGTCCATACATACCCTTCTCATCTCCGTGCGTGTCGTAACTCTGTCTGACGCCCCCACCGCTAGCCTAGCTTAGCACAGATCCTGGAGGTAACCGGCTCCATCTAGCTTACGGCTCCCAATAAGTGACAAAATAACGCCAACATGTTCCTATTTACATGTTGTGATTTGTATAGTCACAGGGTGTACAAATAACAAGGTTACATGAGACACAGCCGTCTTCTAACCATATACATACTGGGAACTATATTCTCAGAAGGCGAAGCACTGCTACTCTCTGCTACTTGGGCAGAGTGATATGCCTGAGAAGCCCAGTGGTGAGGAGCAGAGAGTTTGCCTGGAGTTCGCTCAGAGTTGGAGTAATATCACTCCGCCCAAGTAGCAGTGCTTCGCCTTTCTGAGGATATAGTTCCCAGTATGTATACGGTTAGAAGATGGCTGTGTGTCATGTGACCTTGTTAGTTGTACATGCTGTGACTATACAAATCACAACATGGAAACAGGAACATGTTGGCGTTATTTTGTCACTTATTGGGAGCAGTAGGCTAGATGGAGCTGCTTACCTCCAGGATCTATGCTAAGCTAGGCTAGCGGTGTGGGCGTCAGACAGAGTTACGACATGCACGGAGATGAGAAGGGTATGTGTGGACTTATCTAACTCTAAAGTCCCAATAAGTCGGCATGTTCCTTTAAAACAATCACAATCATCTCGGGCGGCTGGTTGGAGTCGAGCTGAGACGGGCCGGTTCAGACCGCTGAAACGTTTCCTGCTACGTTCTAAAAACGGTTTTATCTCGTTCGATCGCGACTCTTTGGTCTGTACTGGGCTTAAAGATGGCCACAATGGCACTTCACACGTGTTAGTTTTTTAAAACTATTTTCATAGTTGTTTAATAGAAAACATACCTGATCTGTTGTAGTGTTTCCACTGCGGAAGCGAAGCAGACGTCCTTGGTGCTAGAGAGGACCTGAAGGAGACACACACATCTTCTGACTCATGGTGGACAGAATTAAAGTACCCCCACATCATCACATGCCCTTCACCATACCTAGACATTGACATGGGGTACTTTCCCTACGATCATCTCTCAAGGAAAATCAAACCAGCTTTAGGCTAACTGAAATAAAACCATGTCAATCTCTAGGTATGGTGAAGGGTATGTGATGATGGGGGGCTATTTTAATTCCAAAGGCCAAGGGAACTTTATCAGGATGCATAGTATCCTGGATCCATGAAATAACTGGCCTTTAAAAATAACAATCTGCCTGCTTCTATGGGGATTTAACATAGGGTTATACTGACTTATGTCCCCTGTATTTTAAGGAAGAACATTTATTTATTCACGATACATTATTCATTCACTAAGAGAATTGGTGTCCTTAAAGGTTGGATTTTTCCTAATGTTTTTAATTAAGGCATTAAGATCAATTTCCAAAAGATGATTTTTTTTATTCCTCTTTTTAGTCAACTTTAGCATGGATTCCTATACTCATGAGCAGCACTGAAGTTGGTCCCAGTGGACTTCTTTAGCACGTTTTGTCTGGAATGGGAGAAATGTGACAGATCGCTTCAGGTTTAGAGAAGTTGTAAAATCCTATAGGATTTTTTAACCGCTACCCAGTGTGATGTCTGATAAGGCGTCAAACTCGAGGATCTGTTCCTCAAACTGTTACTTCCTCCATTGTATTGGTTTACTCTCTGAACGCCCACTGATGTTAGAGACTACTTCAATCAAATGTGTGACAGTAAATAGCACTATTTTTTTTAAACTTGTACTTAAGGTAAAAGTAAAGTGAACAAAGAAACGATACCTGCTGCTTCTCCCCAGGTGAAGGCATAGGGACGGAAATGGAAACAGGCCAAAACTTTCTGAAGGGAGAGGGGGGGGGGAAATGTTTTAGGATTTGACATCAAATGAAGAGTCTCTTTTTTGCATCGGCCGGTGCGTGTACGTACTGCTGAACACCCAGGAAGGCGAGCAGGGCCAGGTCGGGCTGCTTGTTGAGGCGGAGGACGCACTCCCAGTAGACGTCGTCCTCTCGCTCCTTTTCCAGAGCGTAGAGGGTGAAGAGAGGCGGGTAGAGGCGGGGAAGCAGGACCGGAAGCAGCAGAGCCGAGCTGCTCACCACGCGACTGAGGGACAAAAAGACACATAGGAGAGTTTAATGATAGAGATGTATCTAATGATGAAGATAGGAGAGTTTAATAATAGAGATGTATCTAATGATGAAGATAGGAGAGTTTAATAATAGAGATGTATCTAATGATGAAGATAGGAGAGTTTAATAATAGAGATGTATCTAATGATGAAGATAGGAGAGTTTAATGATAGAGATGTATCTAATGATAAAGATAGGAGAGTTTAATCTGGTCTGTGGACCCCAGGGAGAGTAGCTAATGTTCTGCATCAGCTACTCAGAGGCTTTTTTTTCACTTGTCCTGTTGGGCTAGTAAAAAAATCTACTTGCCTGAAGTACATTTTTACTGGCTACTATACAATTTTAATTTCTTTCGAAGAAAGAAAAAAAAAAAATATCCTTTGCCCTTTCCAAGGAGCTGGAAATGCCCGAAACTAAATGTGATCTAACCAAAGACCACCGAAGCTTTGAGGAGGGGGACGTTGCCCTGTCTTTACCCAGGTTTGGGTGACTCCGGCTGGGCATCGTCGGAGCCTGGGTCCTTCTTGTTCTCGACGTTGGTGGTCGGCTCTGGAATCAGACCGCCCTCTTCTGGCAGATCTGGGAAAAGAAACCTGCCGAGCATTCAAGAGCACACACAAAGAAAAACATACTGATGAACAACAGCGTCTAGCCCTGCATCCACGGGTATATCCATTTATTTGAAATGAACAGGGCACCCCCCGGGTTCTCTGAATTAAATGTAAGACTTTTGTAAGACTTTTTTAATACCATCTAGGATGAGATTCAACGCAAACGTCCTGGTCATATAATGGAAAACCAGTGTGAATGTTAAGCCAGAGAAAAGAAGTATTTACTAAGTAACGTTACCTGAATTCAATAAAATATATATTTTTGGGGCATTTTAGGCCTTTATTTATGTAGGACAGCTGAAGACATAAAAGGGGAGGGTGGAATGACATACAGCAAAGGGCCGCAGGGCGGAGTCAAACCTGGGGCCTCTACGTCGAGGAGTAAACCTCTATGTACGGGCGCGCCCTCTACCAGGTGAGCTCCCCAAGTGCCCATAAAACATTTTTGTGAAGTGTGTTTGTACTCTAATAACATCAAATGAATGAAATATGTGTCACATCCAGAGCTCTTTTGCTATGAAGCTTGAAATACAAACTAAAATGAACTTAAACGGTACCCACACAAGATACATTTTTTTAATGAAGTTACGGCATCTATCTATACATCGAGGAACCTCTGTAAGTTTGTGTGTCCCGACGTGTGTTGCTCAGGTCCCAAGGACACGCCATGTCAGGTGTGAAGGTGTTTTGTATGTGCAGTTCTCGGAAAAGCTGCAAGCAGCAACACCAGCGTTCCAAACTGTTTTGAATGGGCACTGCAATAGTTTATTTTATCCTATGAAAGGACAAGAAAAGATTGAAGACCTTTGTAAACTAAATGAAATGCTTTTAAAGGGTACTTTCAGTTTATTTTCTATGTTTTTTTGTGCATCTGACTGGAACAACAATCTTTGACATTGGTCCAGTATTAAGCGTGAACGCTGTAACCGGCAGCCACAGACCGGGCTGCAATGTAACCCTATGGGGCAAATGTGCATCGTCAATTTCCTCCACTAAAAAGGCTTTATTTGCCGCTGACAGGCTCAGATTATTATTAAGTGTCTGACAACATTATGGAAAGGATCCCTACTTTAAGACCTTTCTGTTTAACCAGAAACAGCTCTGAGGTCGCTAGCGCTAAACTCGACCAGACTCCATTTAAAAAAACAATACTTTTAGCGTGTATGGAGCCAACATATTTTCACATGTAGACCTGTAAACTGTGTTGATTTCAACCAAAACTAGAGTTGTGATTGTTGGATAAGTGGAAAGACGACCTAAAACGGTTTGTCATAGTTTTAATTTATTTCTGTTGACTTTGAATGAAGTGTATTCTACGATGCTAAAATGACTGTTTATTTACATGGAGTTTGGTGGCTTTAGCGAACGAAATTTCGTGGACGTTTTTATGTTTAAAAAAAGGATCTTACTCTTTAACAGAAAGGTCGACCTCCTTAGAAATCCTTTCCATAATGTTGTCAGACACTTAGAATATTAATCTGAGTCTGTCAGTGGCAAAACAAGCACTTTTGTGGAGGTAAATACAAGCTGGACAATTGCCCTATTAACTTACATTGCAGCGATCTCACTTAACACTGGACCAATGTCAAAGATTGTTGTTCCCATCGGTCACTTAGACACAAAAACATAGGTTTTTGAATACTTAATTGAAGACTTTTTTTTATTCTTTTGAGCCCCCGCGGGTACCCTGAATGAAGCTACGGACGGTAGGTAGCTGTACTGAACTACCTGACGATCTGGAAGATGCGGTTGAGGTACGACTTGATCTCGTTGACAGCCTGAGGCAGCAGCCGGCGGTTGGCTCCGACTCCAACGTAGGTCATCCTGTAGACCGCCACCAGGGTCTCCAAAAGCCGGCCCAGTGGGTGGAGAGGGGTGTCACACGCCTGGAGGGAAGCGGAGAAAGATTATTTTTTTAGCAGCCAAATATAATTCCGTTGTTCACCGCTGGTTTTGTCAGTCGGTTTGTTTGACAGTTACTCAATTTGATGTGAAAAAAAATATATAAAACATGTATACAGATGTTATGACGGGGTTTTTGAGAAGCCGTTTTGATTGTTATGATATCAGTTCAGTGTCTTTTGAGTGGTGCGCTGATAGGAGCAAACATCATTTCTAGGAATTCCGCCAGATGTCCCTCATTTTCGGTCGGATGTCCGTCCCCTTCCTCTTTCTCTGGGTTGGCGTTCTAACCTCCGGTGGATTTCTGAGGACTATGGTTAACTGCTCCTCAGATCTCTGCAGGGTAAATCCATCTGAGTTTTCTGTTGCTCGACTAAAACTACTTTTGAACGTACACATGTTCCACCAAAACAAGTTCCTTCCTGGGGCTTTTTTGCAGAGGTGCCGTGGCTTTGTCCGGCGCTTAGCGCCGCCGAAGACGACTGTGATTGGTTTAAAGAAATGCCGATAAGTGAGTTTTAAATTACAACACAGAGAAAGCATAAGGTGACGGACATCCGGCCGAAAAGAGGGACATCCGGTGTAATTTCCACCGGCACCGGAGCAGTCCTGGAAGTAGAACGTCGTGGATAAAGACTACATTTCCCCTGACTCATTTCCTGGTTCTCCTTCTCCATAAACAACATGAAATCAAGGAGAGGGTTGACTTTTCCTGCTCCAGATTTCGCACCGTGGTCAGAAAGAACAAGGGAGACACTTTGTTTCTCTCACTAGGACTCTAGAGTTGCTGCTCGCTCCGAAGCTAATCGCCGGCAAGTATCAACTTTTAAGGCGAAAGCTCTGCGCGGAACCTCTGCAGAAGTACAAGGATCCCGCTTTACCTTGATGAGGTAGAGGCGGATGGTGTGATATCTCTCCATGGTGATCCGGCCTACGTGCTGCGGGATGACCTCCAGGCTCTCCAGGGTTCTGCTGTGGCTTTGAGACAACGTCTCCGGACTGGGACACACACACACACACACACACACACACACACACACACACACACACACACACACACACACACACACACACACATACACACATTACAAAATGAACAGTTCTTATTTATTTATTTAACTTTTATTTTCCCAGGAATATTCCCATTTAGATTTAGAATGTCTTTTACAAGGGAGTCCTGGCCAAGACAGCAGCACAACAAGTTTCACATAAAAGAACAAACAACAGACTGAGGGCCCTATTTTAACGATCTAAGCGCACAGCATGAGGCGCCTGGCGCAGGTGCGTTTAGGGCGAGTACGAACCCGCTTTTGCTAGTTTGATGGCGGAAAAAAGGGTCCATGCGCCTGGTGCATGGTTCCAAAGGGTTGTACTTAGTGTCTTCATTAACTCATAGGTGTGTTTTGGGCATAACATGCAATAAACCAATCAGAGATCATCTCCCATTCCCTTTAAAAGCCAGGCGCGGACTTTGGAGCATTGCTATTATGATGGAGGATTTGCACCGTAATATTTTTATTTGTAATCTTCTGCTTGTGTGTGTGCTGCTGCGCGTCCCTGTGTGTGTTACAAGCATAGTGTGTGCGCGCTGTGCACGAGCCTAGGAGTATTTTACTAATGCTCTGTTAAAATAACAATGAAATGCTGCGTTACTGACTTCAGACCAGGTTTTTGTTGGTCAATGCTGCAATCACTTCCCGCTGCCTCAAGATAGCAATACGCCCAGAATGCACCTGAACACACCTCCCTGTAAGACCAGCACGCCCATGGGCGCACAGATGAGCATAAGGTGCACTTGCTATTTAAACGACGCGGGCGCTGGACGGGAAACTGACAACTGCGTCGGTCTGAGACTAGCAAAGACACTTGTGTTGGGCTGCGCCTGGTGCGAGATAGGGCCTTTAAAGTTACTATATGTAACTTTTTAATGTTTCTAGAACTTGTGATTTGCGACACTTCCCTCACCCCCTTGTGTGTGTGTGTGTTTGTGTGTGTGTGTGTGTGTGTGTGTGTGTGTGTGTGTGTGTGTGTGTGTGTGTGTGTGTGTGTGAATACCTGTCCTGGATGTGCCGTCGGCTGGTGGTGAGGGCCACGGCGATGTTCTCCCAGGCCGTCCCGGTCTCTCCTCGGCCCGGCTCCTCGCAGCCCAGCTGCCTCCAACACTCCTCGAACACCGCCTTCCACTTATCCTCCGCGCGCACGCACAGACGCCCCAGCTTCCTGCCACATCGCACGCAGAGTATACAGAGTGTGTGACAAATCCTGTAACATTCCTTATGATCAAACATTTGTCACATCACATTATGTGAGCTTACACAGCGTGGGACTTTTCTTTGTCGGTGTCCAAAAAAAGGTGTGGTTTGAAGTAGGACCCCGCCACTTTGAGGCCGGAGCCCCATTCGCCGTTGAAGGAGCCCTCCAGGTAGTCACCGTTGGCCATGGTAAGCACGCCCTGAGGGGAGAGCCAATCAGCCCATTAAACTACACAGACATGTTTAGTTTCTTCTGAGCATGTCTACTCTACATTTACATTAGTTACAGTTTAGTTTACTATCGTCTGGATCAACAGAAGTCTCGACCGAACGTTGGCACCAATGTCGGTGTTGCCAAAGGTCTCCGTTTGCGGATGTTGAGACAGCAACACAACACCGCAAAAGTCAGGACGGTCAGGAAGGTTTCCAAATGTCTCCGGTTTAGGGGCTTGGAAACGCCAGAGCAGGGGGAATGAGAGGGGGAAACACCAGAACAGGGGGAATTAGAGGGGGAAACACCAGAGCAGGGGGAATGAGAGGCGGAATTGTAGCAAAATATCTTCGTTTTTAAACCAAAACGTAGCAATGGAAATGTAGCCTCAAGAGTAACTTCTGTGTCACGTGGGTTTCTCCATTTTAACCCGCTATCCAGCGTGATGACTGCAAACCGTCAAACTCAAGGATCTGTCACTTCCTCCATTGTATTGGTTCCCTCTTTCATTCCTTCAACCAGCTTCTTGAAAAGGTCGGCTCATACCCAAAAACCTGTTGATATCCAGGTCTTTGATAATGTTTAAAAAGTAGCTGTGTTTCTCCTTCTTATCGGGTCTGCAGCCCTGCAAACTGTCGGCTGGATGGTTTGTGTACAGTAACCATAGGAACGCACCGAGCTGACCGTACGCCGTAAACAGGCGATATGCCGCAAACTGTGGTTAAAAACCCCGATTGAGACGCATGTTGCGAATGTATACCTGTCCAAAGAATGCCTCTAAAACCTGAATAATACCGGAATATTCCACATCTTAATCAGAAAATGCTATATTCAGAAAAAGGCCTTATTGTGAATATCCAACCAGAATATGCGGTTTACATGACCTGTATCAAATTCGGAGTATTGTCATATTCTGTCATATTGGTGTGCATGTAAACGTAAACTCAGTGTTTCCACTTTAGTCCCCTTTTAAAAAAAACATTTTCTAGAAGAGAAAGGCATTCTTATAGTTGCTTTTAATGTTTGAATTGTCATAGTAGGTGTATGTATGTGTTTCCCTTTGGAAAACTCTGTCTTGGTCTTCGAGTGTTGCAAAAAGCGCTGGATAAATAAAATGCATTCTTATAGTTAAAAAGGTATATTTGACATTGTTCATTGCAGTCACCTTTCCATTGAGAGTCCAGTCTTCAGAGAATTCGCCCTCGTACGTGGTGTCGTCCTCCGACAGGAGGATCCCAGTGCCCTGAAAGACAGAAAATACCTCCCTTCAGTCCCGGCTTTAATCCTAGATTCCTCTCATTCCCTCTCTGACTTGTTTATCTTAACCCTCCTGTTGTCCTCGGGTCAAATCTGACCCATTTTCAAAAGGTTTCTGTATCAGAAATTTGGGTTTTCTTTCAAACAAATTGTCCAAAAAAAAATTAACGTGGACGGTTCACTACAACGCTCTTAACAAGTTAAATAAATAATCAGTTCACTACTTTCATCGAATTTGGGTGTTTTAGTCCATTTTATAGCACTTGAAGAAAAAAACTAGTGATAAAAGAACTTTGAAAAAAGTGACAAATGTCAAAAATAGTGACAAAAATGTCATAAAAGAACACAAATGTAAAAAAAAGTGACAAAAATGTCAAAAAAAGTGATAGAAAAGTCGAAAAAAAATGACAATTTGGGGCGTAACTTTGGGTTCAACATTGGTGGGGGGTTTGAGATCTCCACTTTTGAGCTAAATTGAAATTTTTAGCATATAAAACATTGAATTTTTCTGCAACAATTTGTGCCTTTTCTGCATCAATTTATGGTGCAAAGGTCTGTATTTATGTAAAGGAAATCATAACAGGTTTATTTATCGGGGGTTTGTACTGGCCAGTTTTGATTATAGGGGGAGTTGAAACCCCTTGATTCCCCCTGTAAATTATGCCTATGGGGGCATACCTATGGGGGGCGCCTATGCAGGAAAAACCCTGACAAGTGGTCCAAAGTGTGCAAGATGTTTTGGCTCTTTCACAGTCCCAGGTTGTGATCTGACGCAGCGGTCTGTAAGACTTTTGCGGAGTGCAAGAAGTTTTTTTGTATGAAGTACTTTAGAAACGAAACCCTGCCTTGGTATTGGCTTCTTAAACTTTTCATCACGTGCACACAACATGTGACATAAATCAAAAAGAGAGAGAAAGTGCTCACCATCATCTTGTTATCTTTGAAGGCTCCTTCGTAGTACAGGCCAAACTGAGTGACGACCACCCCGGTGCCCTGCCGCAGGTGATCCTGCCACATGCCCATGTACTTCTCCCCTCTGGACAGAAAAACAGACAAACAAATAGGTGTGGGAAGTGGGGGTGCTGCACGTGCTGCAGGTGCTGCAGCAACCCCTGGTGGAGAACAGCGATGACAATAAAATTATAGCTTATAAATATCTCTGGTTGTTGTTTCTGTTCCACCCCATTTTGTACGTCATGTTTGGGGTGTGGGATGAAGAGAGGGATAATTTTAGCAAAATTATAAAATTATTTAAATTCATCTTCAGTGTGTATTGGCCAATCCGATTTGTCTTGACGCGATTGCGATTCAGCCTACGCATAGCACGCACGCACACTCACAGCCACACACAACGATGAATGAGTTTCTACTGATCAGCGCTACTTAGCAATGTCGCAAAGAAATTTTGGGATTTTTTTCCCCAATTGCCCAACCCCAAACACCCGAGGACTAGCTCAGCTGTACTTCATGGAGGGGAGTGAACATAGTATCTTTACACTCTATGTGGACAACCCCACCTGCCGAAAATACCTTCCCGTGCGTCGGGACAAACAGCACCTGTCAATCCGGACCCAGCCCGTATCTTGTGATACTGAGTACGTTTGAAGTGTAATCTTTTCTATTGATCAATACATTGTTAGTGAGATTGAATACACACCGAGATAAAAATCTACAAAAATGTCTTAAAAAAAAAACGTTGAAAGAAATTGAAAAAAACGTTGAAAAAAAAAACATCGTCGATCAGATTATTAGCAAATACCCTCCAAAAGGTGATTCAAAGAAGACATGGTCAAATTCGAGAAAATGACTTTTGGACCTCAGAGGGTTAAATGAGCGTACTTTGTGATGTCATCGAAGACGCCGTAGCCGGTCTTCTTGTCCTGCAGCCACTGGCCAATGAAGACGCTGGGGGAGGAGGTGTTGAGCTTGCCACTGCGCAGCACGCCGTGGCCGTGTCGCATGCTGTCCTGGAAGAATCCGTCGTACACCTCACCGCTGGCATACCTGCAGACAGACAGGAGGATGTTTATTCTCTTCTAACAGACAAGTAAGAGCCACCGGAAATGTGTACAGCAAGTAGGTCTTGCCAAATGCTATTTAGGGGTAATTTCGTTGTTTGTTCTTTTTCAACCTGGACCCTGTTTTCCTACGTTTTTTGTGTGTAAGTGACTGATAGGAACAACAATCTTTGACATTGGTCCAGTATTTAGCGTGAATGCTGTAACCGGCAGCCGCAGACCGGGCTGTAATGTAACCCTATAGGGCAAATGTGCAATTTGATCCCCTAAAAGGCTTGGATTATTATTCTAAGTGTATGACAACATCCCTACAGAGATAGACCTTTTAAACCTCTTAAAGACGTTTCTGTTTAACCAGAAACAGCGCTGAAGTACCAATGTTGAACCCAAAGTAACGCCCTTGCCTGTACGTCCCGACGCCGTGCATCTTGCCATCTTTCCAGTAACCTTGATAATGATCGGCCTTGTTGAGCGTCTTATTGGGAGCCACAAATTCACCGAAACTATAAAAACACATAAAAGAAGAAGCATGAATTAAACAGAAGCTCAACGGACTCATGAAAAGGCTTGACATAACAAATTAAAGAGCCGTTAAATATAATAGAACGAGACAGATATGAAATACAAGAATAAAAGTGATCCACTTTTGTGAAAGAAAAGCAGCGGTGGAATGTAACTAAGTACATGTACTCCAGTACTGTGCTGAGGTCCAAACGTTGAGGTACTTCTACTTTACTTGAGTCTTTTTTCTTTGCATGCCACTTTCTACTTCTCCTCCGCTACATTTCAGGGAGAAATATTGGACTTTTTACTCCACTACATTCACCTGTTCCAGCTTTAGTTACTAGTTACTTTAGTTACTTTAGTTACTCCACTACATTCACCTGTTCCAGCTTTAGTTACTAGTTACTTTACACGTTAAGATTACTACGCACAAAACACATGTAGTTTATAAAATCTGATGTTTGATTCTAAAGTAAACTAACCAAAAATATAACGGCTACAAGTCCAGCTGAGATGATGAGACATTAAACACACAACTGGTTGGATCCTTTACTCTTTCTACAATGGGAGGAGAGTTCTTGACTTTTAACTACATTTTCCTGACGATACTTACAGAACTTTTACCTAACAGTGTTGTATTAGTACTTTGACTTAACTAAAAGGATCTGAATACTTCTTCCACCACTGCAAATAAAGCTCATGTACATTGAATACATGCACTCACCCATCTTCCAGTCCGTTCTTGAAGGTCCCCGTGTATATTCTCCCATCAGGCCATTTTAACACTCCCCTGAAAAACAATCAATCTTGATCATTACTAGATAGATAGAGTACTACATACAGTGTATGTATGTATGTGTGTGTGTGTATATATATATATATATATATATATATATCCGACCTGCAGCCCTTTGCTTCATGTCATTCCCCATCTCTCTCCCCTTTTATGTCTAAGCTGTCCTGTCACAAATAAAGGCCTAAAATGCCCAAAACATCATCTTAAATTTTATTTTATTTATTTTTTAAATCCCTCTCCCTGCCGGTGTGCAGTCAGTGTGTTTCAAAATAAAAAACACATTTGTGTAATAAACTTTTTTTTTTTAACTCTGCAAAGGCTCACATGAGTGTTGTGTGTTCAGTCACTTCATAGTGTTTTTTTTTTTATCATTACATTTTTTTTAATCTTGTTTTTATTTATTTATTTAAGTATTTTTTTTAAGATTGCCACCGACGTAATTCTGTTCCTGTTCATTCAATGACAATAAAGTATTTTGAGTAATACATTTTTAAAGCTGCAGTTGCAATCCCCTAATATATTCCGGCCCATGTCCTAATATATATACATATCGATATTTCAAGTATTCTATTAACCCTCCTGTTGTCCTCGGGTCAAATCTGACCCAATTTCAAAAAAGTTTCTTATATCAGAAAGCAAAATGTTTCAACCTAATTGTCAAAAAACAAAACATGGATGATTCCATATGACGCTCTTCACAAGTAAAATAAAGTATCAGTTCACTACTTTCATTGAATTTGGGTTTTTATTCAATTTTAGAACTTTTCTCTTATTTTGACATTTTTTTCTCTTTTTTTTACGTTTTTTTCTCTTAACGTTTTTGTTGACTATTTTTACGTTTCTTAGGTTATTTTGACGTTTTTGTTGATTATTTTGAATGTTTCTTAGCTTATTTTTTACATTTTTGTTGATTATTTTGACGTTTTTCTCTCCTACTTTGACATTACGAGACAGACAATACGTGTGTCCAACCTGCCGTTGGGCTTGCCGGCGAGCCAGCGTCCTTCGTACGTTGCGTCTTTCAGCCGTCCGTCCTTATAAAAAGTGTAGGAGGCCGTCCTGGAGATGGGGGGTTCCAGCTTTTGCCCGGAGCCGACTGACGCAGTGTCCTGCCCCGTCCCGCTCAGGGCCTGCTCCACCGCCTGGTTGATGGAGCGAAGCCACTTGGCCTGAGAACACAATACAAGCACGCTTTTAAAGAAGGATACGACACGGCGACAAGTCAAAATTCAGTTTTTTGAAAAAGGTGAGCGTTTTGTCATTATCAGTGTCGTTAAAAAGATCTACCTTCTCCATGGCAGAGGAGGCCAGCAGGTTGAACGTCTCCTCTGGTGTGATCACCTTTAACCCATATCTGCACACACACACACACACACACACACACACACACACACACACACACACACACACACACACACACACACACACACACACACACACACACACACACACACACACACACACACACACACACACACACACACACACACACACACACAAGGGGTGTACGATTTAGAAAATGTCACGTTTCGATTCCGATTTTCGATTAAAAACGATTCTCGATTAAAAAAGCGATTCACAGTATGTACATGTAGTTACTTTTCCTATGTATGTATGTATTTAAGTATGTATGTATGTATGTATGTAATGTATGTATGTATTAGAGGTGTGAATCTTTACTGATCTCCCGATTCGATTATCATGTCAGCGATTCAATTTGATTCGATATCTCGATGCATCAAATCATTTTTCTATTAAAGCCATGTAGGATATTTAATTCATAGCTTCTCAAGCTTCAAAAACAAAACATTCTGCAGTGCTCTAATACTAAATAAATTGGATACATAAAACTACAGCACTGAGCACATGGCACTTCCTGAATGTGCTAAACATAACAAGAAATGTTGTTAGGCCTACATTACATTGTAAACAGAAATAATCGATTACGAGCCTGCCGATTATCAATGCAGCATTGTCCATGTCCACGATTTGATGAATCGATTTTTTGATTAATTTTAACAGCTGTAGTATGTATGTATGTATATATATATATATATATATACTGTATATATATATATATATATATATGTTATACATCCCTTAGTACATTCATGTGGATTTTTTATTAAGTCTATTTAGTATCTTTTATTGTCCATATTATTCATGTGGATTTGTTTGTTATTTGAACATCCTGTTATGATGTATGATGTCTTTAAGCTACTGGGACCTTGGATTTCCCTTTGGGGATCAATAAAGTAAGTAAGTAAGTAAGTAAGTAAGTAAGTAAGTAAGTAAGTATCTATCTATCTATCATGTGATTGCAGTAGACATACAAAAAACTCCTATCAATCACGACACTTACAAACAAAAACAATGGAAAATGGGTTCAGGTTGATAAAAAAAAAAAAAGAAAAACGGTAGTTACCCTTTAAGATCCGGAAATTGTGAGGTTATATTTCGCTAATATTCACACAGAAAAACCTGGAAACACGTTGACGCTGTGATGGAGCAGACTTACAGGCTAGTGTTCTCCTCTTGGATGGGCTCCACCCAAAGCGTGGCCAAGGGGAAGACGTGATGGGTGGAGAACTGGAGGAAGGGGGGAGGAAAAACAGGAAAACAGCATTATTAAGCTTATTAATATATCTGAACACTGAGAGACTGACACAAGCCTAGTTGCTAAGAATACGCCCAGGGCTTTAAATTAACTTTTTTCGATCGCCAGCCATGGCTACTAGGATTTTAAAGTGACCAGCCGGATCAGATTTTCCACTAGCCGAATGTAGTTGTTTTTTTCATAACTAACTTTTAATTTCACTTCCTCTGGTTTGTTTTGTGCAGTTCAGTTCTTCTTCTCCATTTCAGTGTAGCAGTGTAGGATCAGAACTACAAGTGTTGCCAGATAAAGCAGTGGTTCTCAAACTTCTTTTCAATAATGTACCCCATTTGAATTGTGTTTTTAAGCCAAGTAGCCCCTGACCACCAAGCAACAGCCATGTAACTGAAAAATATTTAAATGCTAATGAAAAAAGGGAACACAAAAACATAAAAAAAAAAAAAAAAACTTGGAAAAAGTCGGTAGAAAGAAGAAGTAAGGCAAGAATAGGCAGTAAATAGTATCAAAAAGTTAGAAAACAGTGACAAAAACTTCGTAAAGAGCGACAAAAACCTTGAAAGAGACGGAATTGTTTTTTGAAAAAAACCAAACTTAGAGAAAAAAAGAAAGCAGTAGAAAAAAGGAAGGAAGGTAGGCAAGAACAGGTCGAAAATAGTGACAGATAGCGGAAAAAACTGACAAAAGGGTGACAAACTTCAAAAACAGCGACAAAAACTTCAAAAAAATGTGCTCCCGTACCCCCTGCAGTCCTCCAAAGTACCCCTTGGGGTACACGTACCCCCATTTGAGAAACACTGAGATAAAGATTACGTTTCCAAGCCACACAAACACAAAATTTGTTGGCGGAAATCAGACCAATCTGGCAACACTGAGTCCAACTGACAATTCAAAAAGACGCCGAATTATTCGCTTCGTTCATCACGGGCCAAACCGGCACGTGAATTTACAAAGTTACTGGCCAAAGTTAATTTTTACTCGCATTTGGCAGGTTGGCGGGTGTCAATTTAAAGAGCATTTTGGGGCATTTGTAAGCATTTATTTGGATAGGACAGCTTAGACTTGAAAGGGGAGAGAGGGGGGGGGGAGGATGACATGCAGCAAAGGGCCACTGCGTCGAGGATTAAACCTCTATATATGGGCGCGTGCTCTACCAGGTGAGCTAACCAGGGGCCCGGGTGTCAATTTAAAGCCCAGAATACGCCCATTGCATTACATACAAGAACAGGAGGTGATCTGCAGCCTTCGCTACAGGCAAGTTGCTCATAATTAGGAGGAAAAGATTATTCAAACTAGGGCTGCACGACACGAGGAAAATATGCGATAACGTTGTTGAATATCTTGAGAACGATATTACCTGCGATAGATAAACAGATGTTAAAGTGTTCTCAGTTTCTGCTGCTTTCAATATTCTGCTACAGTACAACCCACTGCTTGTTGAATTTAACCCTTGTGTTGTCTTTCTGTCGACCATGCAACCCTTTTGTTATTCTGGGTCAAAATTGAAAAGCTTTTTTAACAGTTTGGTCGTCTTTTTGACACTTTTGCCGCTTTTCCACAATTTTGACATTTTTGTCACTTTTCTCAAAATTTTGTATCACTTTTCTCGACATTTGTGTCACTTTTCTCGACATTTGTGTCACTTTTTAATATCTTCCTTTCATCAAATTATAGAACATTTACTAAATCACCCAAAATAAAACGAAAGTAGTGAACTGATCATTTATTTGACTTGTGACGAGCATTGTAGTGAACCATCCACGTTATTTATTTTGACAATTTTGGTTCATTCCGAACGTTCTTTGATTGGAGAATCACATCATAGAATAAACTTTAGACAAAATTACTAGTTGAGTGAAATTCAATAACTACCCTACTTTAGGCTTAAAAACATTGTTACCACTGAACTTTTCAGGCAGACACTTACAATGATGCATTTGGTTAAAGCTTAGACGGTGGGATGCCGGGGGGTCATGCAAGACAACATGTGTGTTTTTAACATGTTTTTAAAAGAGGAAGTAAGCATGCATGCTCTTTGTCACTGACACCCTGCTTATCAGTCATACGGTCGCACACATTCACATCACAAGACACCCAGGACGATCGCAGTCTACTGCTGCCAGTTACGGTACGGGTCCATATAAGCGCTGTTTCCACGGATGGGATACCGCCATGATACATGATGGGATTCGCCTGCCGAATGCATGTCTTTTCACCGATGTCCATTACCTTCTTTCTTTCTTTGTGTTGGCGTTCTAACCTCCGGTGGATTTGTGAGGACTATGGTTAACTGCTCCTCACATCTCTGCAGGGTAAATCCAGACAGCTAGCTAGACTATCTGTCCAATCACAGTTTTCTGTTCCACGACTAAAACTACCATTGAACATTGAACATGTTCCACCAAAACAAGTTCCCTCCTGAGGCTCTTTTGCAGCGGTGCAGTTACCTTGCTGGAGCTTTGCGCCCCGCCCAAGACGATTGTGATTGGTTTAAAGAAATGCCAATAAAGCAGAGCATGTTTTTCTCCCGTCCAGGAATGCTGTGTGGACTAGCCAGACCTTCCTCCTCCGCAGAGCTGTTGAGGAAGGATCTGGCAATGCGAGACTACTTCACTGACCGATGACAAGCAAAAGAAAACAATCTACGCTCTCCTACAACCGCGATGGCTGCAGCTGATTGGATGAACGCGTCACATGGGTCTGTCTACCCCCCCAGATTTCAAAACCTACCATAAAAGAGCTCAACAGTGTGGTTCCAGGAGTAAAAATCCCATTGATTTTCTCCTTAAGGATTTTGATTATCAGATATAATGTCTAAACCATCCGATGTAGACTGACCAAGAGCTACGAGGTTGTGTAACAAAAGTTTCTGTTCCTGTAGAAGCTGATGGGTCCAACTCACTGTTACCATGGAAACATTTACCGAAAACGGTGCCGAATCACAATTCATCTCGTAGCTGGTTGGCTCGGTTCCAGGCTTAAAACTCTTTATATCGGCAATTTCTGAAACGTCAATGAGACAAGTGAATGGGTGAAAAACGCTTCCGGAAACCAGAGGCGTTAAAAAAAAGTGGGCGGTCACTGTTGAGCTCTATGGCAGCTCGTTTTTGGAATACGAAAATTTGTTCACCGAAACGTGTTTCTGAAAACATTTTAAGCGGGAAATAGTCCGTGAGGTTGCTGAAACCTGTCTTTACTTCAGATCGACAACGGTCAGTTTAAAAGATTTTCGTCAGCTGTTGAGAGCCGTCGAGCAGAGCCGGGCCGCTCCTCATTTGCATGAAGTTGCCTGTGTTGTAGCCAATTTTGCGTGTGTGGTACATTACATGTCATTTAGCGGACGCTTTTATCCAAAGCAACTTCCTAGACCCAGGACTAGGTGGAGAGACTATGGGCCCTTTCTTCCACCCAACACAGCGTAAAGCCCGACACAACTGTGTTTGCTAGTTTAAGACCGACGCAGTTCTCAGTTTCCCGTCCAGTGCTCAAGTCATTTAAACAGCAAATGCACCTTACGGCCATCTGTGTGCTGGTCTTACAGGGAGGTGTGTTCAGGTGCATTCTGGGCGTGTTGCTATCTTGAGGCAGCGGGAAGCGATCGCGCCATTGACCTGGTCTAAAGTCAATAATGCAGCATTTTCATTGTTATTTTAACAGAGCATTAGTAAAATACTCCTAGGCTCGTGCACCTCGCGCGCACACTATGCTTCTTACACACACAGGGCCGCACAGCAGCACACACACACATGCAGAAGATTACAAATAAAAATATTACAATGTGAAATAGTATGATGATATGATCTGCTCCCGAGCGCTTTCACTTCACGCACGAGCAGATCAGTTTCTTCTCCTGAAAATCTCTCCTTCCTGCTCAGCAAATCATAACAGCAACACTCCAAGGTCCAAACGCGCCTGGCTTTTAAAGGGAATGGGAGATGATCTCTGATTGGTTTATTACATGTTACGCCCAAAACACACCTCTGATTAATGAAGACACTAAGTACAACCCTTTAGAACCAGGCGCCTGTCGCACGGTGCGTTTAGGGCATGTACGAATCCTTTTGAGCTTGTCCTTCGCGCTGTGCGCTTATATCGTTGAAATAGGGCCCTATATGTCCCCCCCGGCCTGGGAACGCCTGGGGATCCACCAGTTAGAGCTGGCTAATGTGGCTCGGGAAAGGGAGTTTGGAGTCCCCTGCTAGAGCTGGATGAATGGATGGACGGACGGACGGACGGACGGCTGGCAAATTGAATCGTAATATCTGGCAGAAAAATCGCAATTTCCCCCGCCCCCAAAAATCGTTCAGTCCCTAGTTGCAATGTAGCAAGATGGAGAACAGAAATGTATGGATGGGAATAAAACTAAAATGCATTGAAACCCATTTAGCCTTGGTTCCAGTCGGTTCATCCTTCCATGCAGCAGGCAGAGAGGGCGGAGGGCGGGATAGGGCTGGGCATCACTGGACACATTCAAGTCATTACGCACCGACAATATGGCCCATAAGGGTTGTACGAGCAAGTTCAAAAATGTAATTTATTTTTTTAGGTACCATATCTTGTGTGTCTTCCTGATTTCCAAGACTACGGAGCAAAATCACAGAACGTCCGCGCGTTAATAACTATTTGTGGCAATAAAAGGAGTTTGTGTTAACTCGTTATTAACGCGTTCATTTTTGACAGCCCTACATTTTTTGGTGTGTGTTATACAAAACGACATCGTAACAAACATTAAAATGTATATTCTAAATAAAATAATTACTTTCATGACATTACTTGACAAAAATACTAAGACATAATGCTGAGAAATCTCTACGATCTCCCAGGACAACAAATATGTTTCTTATTGTTTCTTATTGTACATAGGATAAGATATCTGTATTATATTAGCATTTGTGCATCACTAACACAACCACGCTGATATTTTGGTGCCCCATTAAACCCCACATATGACTCCACCAGGTTTTTAGGGGGGGTGTTTCTGATGTGTTTAGGGGCTGAATCCTATGACACAGAGCCCTAAGCCCGTCTCTCACTCCTTCTCACACGCACACACACAAACACAAACACACACACAAACAGGACAAAAGGCGGGAGTAGGGACAGGGAACAGGTCACTGTGCTGACATTTGCTTTTGGCTGCATACTTACGAGATTTTTACAAGGCGCCACGCCCTGACAGCACGGAGGCAAGCACACACAAACGCTTGAAACACACACACCAAGTTACAAACGTTAAAGGACCTAATGAAAAGTGTGTGTGTGCGTGTGTGTGTGTGAAGCTGACCTGTGCGTGGACCAAGGCGTCGTTGAACACGATGAACCAGTTGACGGAGAACCTCCCGGCGTTCTGCAGCGTCAGAGCTTTGTTGCTGCTCTCGCAGATCAGCCGGCGGTGAGGCTTCCGCAGAGAGTCCTGACAAACACACAAGGGACGGCATTCAGCCATAACGTGACATCATGTGACACCTCGAGGACTCAATAAGTGCTGGTAAGAAAACGAGCAAACACACACACACACACACACACACACACACACACACACACAGACAGACAGACACACACCCACCCAGACAGATAGACACACAGTCTCTCACACACACACACACACACACACACACACACACACACACACACACACACACACACACACACACACACACACACACACACACACACACAGACAGACACATAGTCACACACAGACAGACCCACACACACACAGAAATACAGTCCCACACACAGCAAGTTAATACCGTCATTTTGCCAGGGAAGCTCTTCCAGAAATGAAAGGTGTAGTCAGCATCTTTCCTTTTTCTCTTCAGCTGGAGGGCCAAGGCTTCGAACTTAGAGCAGCTGTCCTGCAGCATCTGGTATTCATCGGAGCACTAACACACACACACACACACACACAGCATGAAATAATGCATTGGGATTTTCTAAATAAGAGTCTGTAGATTTTTGACATTTGAAATACACTAATTTTTTTAACTTGAAAACTAAACATTTTGAAGGCCTTTTAAAGTAATAATCTCAAAACTCTCATTTAAATAAATAAATTAAATGCATTTCACTATCTATCCCCGAATGAAGTATTGGAATACTTAAATATTTGCAGTATTACAAACTGGTTGTCTGCGGCAACGTTTCCTGCTGTATTTAGTGACTGCTAATGCAAACCGATCATTTCCTGTGGCTGCGGCTTCACAATAAAAGCATTTAACTGGCAAAACACAAGGTGATTTTTTTTTTGAGAAGTAGTCACAGGAAATGCAATGTGTTTTGTCGCCACATCAAATAAGACTGTAATCTTTTTTTTGCGATGGCCACTTTAACAAATCTGTCAGTGCTTTAAATTCAGTATTGCTAAACATATATTGGGTGAGTCTTTACAAGGTTCAACAATAAGGGTTGCCCAACGGCCCGGGGGGGCCACATCGGGCCCAACGGCCCGGGGGTGCCACATCGGGCAAGTAAATATAAATATAACTTTTTTATGCATTTTTTTAGGCGTCCTGTCTACGCTTTTGAAAATTTTTATTTTTTTTTTTCCCCCGAGTTTGTCATTTTTTTCTTTCTATTTAACCTTTTTTCATTTATTGCATGTTACGCTTTTGACATTTTTTATTTGTATAGGGGCCCTTCAATTTTTTTTTTCACTTGCCCGACCAAATAAGTGAAGAAAAAAAAACCTTATTAAAAAACACTTTATTTTACTAGTCCCCAGTTTCTTTATCATTTGGTATGGAAAAAGGAGGCAGTGCTCAACTGGTTACACTAAGAGAAGCCATAAGGAATAGCAATACAACACTTAAGATAAAATACTTAATAAACTACAAATTTCCCACTGCCATTGCGTGTGTTTCACCCACCACTTCAAAGCAGGTGACCAGTTTGAGCAGCAGCCGGCCGTATTCGTGAAGGTGGCGCGTTGGGAGGAAGAAGAGCGCCACCAGGAGGTCGGCCATGGTGGGGTTCTCCTCGCTGCACTCCGACAGCCTTTTCAGCAGCTCGGGACTCTTCCCAAAGAAATCTCTTCAAAGACAAATCAGCACTAGTTAGTTATGTTCTCCAGCAGTT
This sequence comes from Perca schrenkii, assembly GCA_025617405.1. Classification (NCBI taxonomy): domain Eukaryota; kingdom Metazoa; phylum Chordata; class Actinopteri; order Perciformes; family Percidae; genus Perca; species Perca schrenkii. The sequence goes on along the minus strand of CM046810.1, from coordinate 16,598,463 downwards.
AGAGCCATGTGAAATCTTATGTGTCCCACCAATCGGTTGCGTTTTTGGCTGTTTGCAACATCACTGTAATGTTGTGTCACAGCACCTTATCAAAGCAGTGTTTTTAGGATGAAAGTGTGTCTGTGTGTGTGTGTGTGTGTGTGTGTGTGTGTGTGTTTGTGTGTTACGTAGACTCTTGTTAGAATTGGGCGCTCTCCTGTCATCTCAATTGTTTGGTGTAGGTGTTCATGAAACTCAGGCAGTCTTTTTCCTGTCTTGTTGTTCCAACAAAATCAAACGTGTTTGACGTTACCGTACGTTTTAAAGGGGTGATAGAATGATTATATAGAGTATTTCACACTGTTCCTTTTGGTCTCCTAATTGGATATGTAACATTTGTTGGGCTGAAAATGGCCTGGTTGATATTTTATTGGCCCTTATGCATCCCTGTGTTTTGGCTCTATTTGAAACAAGAGCTTTTCTTCCAAATATGGTATGCTCGTGAATATTTAGATGAACTGCACGCTGATTGGTTGAGCGAATTGCCATAGGCAGACATTAGAGATGCGCGCTGATTGGTTGAGCGAATTCCCAATACACACACATTAGAGAAGCGACAGAATCTCATATTCCAGACACTGCAATGTTTCATTACCAAATTCACTTCTGAGACTTTTTTATGTGAGAAATCTACTATATAAAGCTCAAATATGGGCCGTTTTACGAACATTGATGGCTAATTGCAAATATGTTAAGACTGTGTGTCAGACTTCAGCGGCGGTGCTGCTGCCTCGCCGCACGGCCTGCCTTCCTTCACAGACCCCGGCCTGCTGTGAGCTCCGTTAGGCTGGCAGCCCTGACAGAGCTCCAGGGCCTGCAGCTCCCCTCTTCCTGCTAGCTAAATGGCCCGTTGTGTGAGAGTGAGAGCGCGGTCACTGAGCTTGTTACACCAGCAATCTTTTACCACATGTTACACACGTCACGCCACTTAGCTATACAACATCTACATGTCTTATAAACCTAACAACGGTGTCCGATTTCAAGTTAATATTTGTGAAGGTTAGCTAGGTGTTTCATTAGCTGCGACTGTCCCTTCAATCCTTTCTATGTGTAGCTACAAATCACGGCTAGTTAGCTTCATTTTTGGTCGTAATTCGAGTATTTACAGTTTGAATTTCGTCACGCCAGTTATACACAGGTTATACAACATCTAACTAAATGTTTTATAAAGCTAACTACGATGTCCGATTTCAAGTTAATGAATATTTGTGAGCTGTAAGGGTTTCGTTAGCTGCAACAGTCCCTACAATCCTATGTGTACAAGATTGCGGCTAGTAAGCTAGCTTCATTTTTGGTCGTAATTCGAGTATATTTACAGTTTGAATTTCGTCACGCCAGTTATACATCTAACTAAATGTTTTATAAAGCTAACAACGGTGTCCGATTTCAAGTTAATGAATATTTGTGAGCTGTAAGGGTTTCGTTAGCTGCGACTGCCCCTTCAATCCTAGCTGTGTGTAGCTACAAATCAAGGATAGTTAGCTTCATTTTCGGCGTAATTCCGAGTATATTTACAGTTTGAATTTCGTCAGTTATACAACAGCTAACTAAATGTCTTATAAAGCTAACAACTGTGTCAGATTTCAAGTTAATCAATTTTTGTGAATTCCAGAGGAATTCTAGCTAGCTATAGCTCCATCCAGCCGCAGGCTCTATCAATGAGACTCGCGGACAAGAGGCGTGTATTTCACCGATCGTTTGTTTAAATAACTCAACACATTATAATTACACACATTATAAGATTAACTGGAACCTGTGGTAAGAGATTGCTGGCGTAACAAGCTCTCTGACCATGCTCTCACTCACACACACCTGGCATTAGGAAGAGGGGAGCTGCAGGCCCTGGAGCTCCGTCAGAGCACCAGCGTTAATAATCCATTATCCAAAAACCGGTGACTTTGCGCGGGTATGGAGTGCTGTCGGCTGCTAGCCCTAATGGAGCTCTATCGAGCTCAGAGCAGGCCGGGGTGTGTGAAGGAAGGCAGGCTGGGCGGCGAGGCAGCAACACAGGCAGCACCGGTGCTGAACTCCGACACACAGTCGGACAAAATTTGCAATTAACCATCCATTTTCGTAAAACGGCCCATATTTGAGCCTTACATAGTTGATTTCTCGCATAAAAAAGTTTCAGAAGTGAATTTTGTAATTGAATAGCAAAGGATCTGCGCGACCTAGATTCAGAAGACTACCTGATCTCAGGTCAGTTGTATAGCCTATGTAAATGTTGGGGCGTGACCGTTCTCTTAATACACCCATGGGCTGACAAAGGTTCCGGTTTTTGGGAGGTTGACGACAACTTCCAGCTTTGTTGGGATTCGCCCGTTTTCAGCGGCAGTTTCAAAATATGAGATTTTCATAGCAAAGGGGTGTCAGTGGGATTTTGAGCTTCTATGTATGTCCTATTTACCCACCGAACTGTCGTTATTCAACTATGACAGGGTAAAATCGGTTTTGCATTCTATCACCCCTTTAAGTCCTGGTAGTAAGATCTTATAGTCAGGGACTCAAAACTCAAAACGGACATCATGACAGATTGTCTTTAGATGTGAGTGGGTGTCAGACTTTAGTTTTGTGTGTGTGTGTGTGTGTGTGTGTGTGTGTGTGTGTGTGTGTGTGTGTGTGTGTGTGTGTGTGTGTGTGTGTGTGTGTGTGTGCTCACAGTGAGGGTTTGGTCAGGGTCTGGAAACCTCCCATCACCTGGAAGTTGCCCACAGCGCTGCAGTAACTTTGGAGAGAGAGAGACGTGGAAGTGCATAAAGTGGCAGAAATCAGTTTTTAATCGATTCAACGTATTGTTTTAGGACCGACAAATACTCAAATGATGGCGACGGGCCACCACGTACTCGTCGTAGGAGTCGAGGAAGATGCTGGCGTGGTCCAGGATGAGCAGACTTTTGACGTCACGGACGCGGCGCAGGTTTGCGGTGAGGCTGGCGGCGTGCTGCCCGGTTAGGTGACACAAGAGGCTGAATCGGCCCGCGAGGGTCTGCAGGAGCCCGATGGCCACCGGGCTGAGGGCTGAACTCAGAGACTCTGAAAAAAGGGGACAAACAGACAAAAAAAAATCCAGCCAAAGCAAAAACAAATAATGGCTGCCCTGCAGCCACGGCCAGGCCGAGTATTATGAGGAGGAATTGGAAAAAGCAGTAGATGGAGGACAAATATTGCAAATACTGGATTCTGTCAGCAGTAGTGCCAAAAATTCCTGCTCGTCACGTTGATTATGACCAAGGAACAGGCCTACTGTTTAACCCAGTGGTTCTCAAACTTTTTTCAATAATGTACCCCATTTGAATTGTGTTTTTAAGCCAAGTACCCCCTGACCAGTGATAGATTTACCAAACAACAGTCATGTAACTGAAAAACATTTAAATGCTGATGAAAAAAGGCAACAAAAACTTTCAAAAAAAACCGTTAAAAGTCGGTAGAAAGAAGGAAGTAATTAAGAATAGATGGAAAATAATATCAAAAACTTAGAAAACAGCGACTAAAACTTCCTAAAAAGCAAGAACTTTTTTTTTTTGAAATAAACGACAAAAACTTTGACAAACTTGGAGAAAAAAAAGAAGACAGTAGAAAAAAAGAAGGAAGGCAAGAACAGGTCGAAAATAGTGACAAAAAAGCGACAAACTTTTTTAAAAAGTGACAAACTTCAAAAACAGCAACAAATACTTTTGAGAAACACTGGTCTACCTTACATATAGATGCCTGTAATTAAAACTTGAACTGGACTTCGCAGCTTGGCCCCTAAAGATACAATTAAAAAAAATTCAGACTCAGAGAAGTTCAAACGTACCCAGCTCCAGCAGGGGGCGTATTATCTGTGTCTTGATGGTACACAGCTTGCAGTAGAACTTCCTCTCGGCTGAGGCCAGCTCGTGGAGGCTGGCGATGAAGCCCATCACGTTCTTGTCCGAGAGCGCCACGCACCACTGGCCGCCGGCAACCACGTTGCTCACATAACCGAGCTGGAAGACAACGGGAGACAACGTGATTTAAAAAAAAACACACACACACACACACACACACACACACACACACACACACACACACACACACACACACACACACACACACACACACACACACACACACACACACACACACACACACACACACACACACACAACCTATTTTAACGATCTGAGCGCATGGCGTGAAGCGCCTGACGCAGGTGCGTTTAGGGCGTGTCCAAATCCACTGTGCCTTGGAGCATTGCTATTATGATGGAGGATTTGCACCGTAATATTTTTATTTGTAATCTTCTGCATGTGTGTGTGCTGCTGCGTGTCCCTGTAACAAGCATAGTGTGCGCGCGTTGTGCACGAGCCTAGGAGCATTTTACTAATTTGCTGTTAAATTAACGATGACTTTAGACCAGGTTTTTGTTGGTCAATGGCGCGATCACTTCCCGCCGCCTCAAGATAGCAATACGCCCAGAATGCACCTGAACACACCTCCCTGTAAGATGGGTGCAGGTGCATTTGCTGTTTAAACGACGCGGGCGCTGGATGGGAAACTGACAACTGTGTCGGTCTAAAACTAGCAAAGACACTTGTGTTGAGCTTTGCGCTGCGCTGGGTGCAAGATAGGGCCCATAGCACTTAGAGCAAGAGTAAAAAAATGCTAAATATAAATAAATAAATAAATAAAAAAGGACTTTGTGCTTACATCCATGCAGAAGGGAAGTAGTACAGGCTGCTGGGTGTAGCCCCCTACTCGCTCCTCCTCTTCCTTCCCTTCTTCCTGTTGACCGTGGCTCTCGTCCACCCCCTCTTTCACCTGTTGTCCGCTGTAGTAAATGATCGGAAGGAAGCAGTCTCCGTCAGCGAGCAGGAGAGTGTGTCTATCTCCAGCGCTTATGTCCCAGACCCGGATCCCCTCTGACAGCTGGGAGTGGCAGAGCAGAGAGGAACATGAACTGAACCTTAAAGGCTTTCTGTATCTGTGTGTGTGTGTGTGTGTTTGTGTGTGTGTAGGAAGTGGTTTCCTCACCTTTGCGAGGCGGGGGACAGTGCTGGGTGACTCCATGTGTCCAAGCTGACCAGAACTGATACTTCCCCATGAAAACACCTGGAAGATTTGGCCAAATATACATGGATAGAAAAGAAAAACAGTTTTTTTTTTCTGCAGGGGTCATGTCTAATGTTAAAGGGTAAATTCGTTGTTGTTTTTTTCAACTTTCCCGTGTTTTTGTGTCTAAGTGACTGATGGGAACAACAATCTTTGACGTTGGTCCAATATTATGCGAGATCACTGCTGTCTGTAGTCAGCGAAACAAACTGCCATGTAAGTTAATAGGGCGATTGCGCATCTTCAATTTAGATCCACAAAAGTGCTTGTTTTTGCCGCTGACCGACTCAGATTAACATTCTAAGTTTCTGACAACATTATGGAAAGGTTTTCTAAGGAGGTTGACCTTTCTGTTAAAGGGTAAGATCCTTTTTTTAAACATAAAAACATTCACTAAACCCACCAGACTCCATGTAAATAAACAGGAATTTTAGCATAAAAAAATACACTTCATTCAAAGTCGACAGAAACAAAATAAAACTATGAAAGGCCGTTTTGGGTCGTCTTTCCACTTTTCCAACCATCACAACTCTAGTTTTGGCTCTATACACGCTAAAAGTATTGATTATTTAAATGGTGTCTGGTGGGTTTAGCTATAGTGATGTCTGAGCTGTTTCTGCATAAACAAAGAGGATTTTACTCTTTAAACTCTGTAGGGATCCATTCCATAATGTTGTCAGACACTTAGAATAACAACCTGAGCCTGTCAGTGGCAAAAACAGCACTTTTAGTGGACGGAACTGACGATGCACATTTGCCCCACAGGGTTGCATTGTAGCCCGGTAAGTTGCTGCGAGTCAAAGCGGTCTCGCTCAATACTGGACCAGTTTCAAAGAGTGTTGTTCCTATCTGTCACTCACACAAATGGGTCCAGGTTGAGAAAAAAAACAGATGTTACCCTTTAAGGTGCCAGGTAAAAGAAGCCGCTGACTCACCTGAGACTGAGCAGTCAGAGCGAGGGAATGATGAGCACCGGCTGCCACCCGCACCACCTCCTTATTGTTCAGACTCTTGATGCACAGCGGCTGTAATCTGCAAACAGACACATAAGAGTACGGTCAGAAAACTGTGAGTATGTTGCACCCTCAGAACGAACTGCCAGGATCACGTCCATCTTCATTTTGCAGCGTTTAATAGAAGAAATAACCACCATCAATGCAAGCATGTTTGGGTCTTCTGCTTCTCTTAAAGAGATTGTGCTTCCCTCCTAAAGGGCAAGTACAAAATTTTTCCTCCTACACAGTCCGTAGGCATTAAAAAGAAAAAATGTTTATGGCAGTGTTTCCTCTATGCTGATTTTGTAGTGGCGGCCCGCCATGGCAAAATTTCTGCCGCCACGGTATCAGAAATAGGGCAGACGCACAATGTAGGTTGCCTTTTAAATGATCCTGCCGACATAATGCAATTTTTGTAAAGTGTAACAACTTGTGTTTGGACCTCAGAGGGTTAAGTCAAATATATTTGGAGTCTTTCCACCTCTGTGTATGACGCAGTAACAAGAGACTGTCTCCAACCTGGCCAGACTGTCTCCGTGTCCCAGCTGTCCTTGCTCGCCGTGGCCCCAGCTCCACACCTCCGTCTGCAGGGTGGGAAACACCTCGTGGGCCCCGGGGACCGCCCCTCCCAATGGGGTGAGGGCGACTGCACGCATCCTCGGACGACCGGCTTTCCTCAGCAGCCGCGGGGACACTGTGGGTACACGGACAAACAAACAAAAACAGTGTCCTAAATAGTGTTGGGGGGTAACGCGTTACAAAATAACAAAGACACACGTTACTGTAATCAGATTACATTTGTCCGTAACGCAGCTATGTAAAGCATTACTCTTGATAACTCAGTAATCACATTACAGTTACTTTGAGCTGGACGATATGGAGAAAATCAGACCAAATACATCGATATCGCGACGATATTGTAGAGTTGACTATTGGTGCTTTCACAAAATATTGACATAATGAGATTTTTGATAAATAATCATCAATAATGTAGCCTGGTTGACACCAGACCCTTTTCAGTTGTAACTGAGAGTGGAAGTTGGTCAGGGCTTACCCAGCCTATCAGTAATGTGGATATAATGACTGATAGGTTGGATATTTCAGCATACAGGTTTCAAATGGATTTCATATCTTGGAGCCTGGAATGTGCAAATCTATTAGGAGCATCGGACATAAAAGGAGTTACTGTTCCGCTGAAATAGATAGATTGGAATGTGTGAAGCCCCAAAAAGTATAAAAGGAGGAGTTATTGTGATAGTTCGCTGAGAAACCTTGGCATATCCATTTGGTCCACTTTTCTCCACATTTTTAATTATGTTTTTGTAAATTTTTTGCTTTTTCCAATGTATTTTGGATGTAATTTTTTTGTTACTTTATTTAACAAGTTTTTGTCACACTTGGTGATGTTTTTTTTTGTCACTTTTTTGGTCACTTTTATCAGTGTTTTGGCTTTTTCCAACATATGTCACTTTTTTCAACGGTCTTTTGTCATAGTTCTGATGTAGAAAGTTTTTGTTAACGGGTCAAATTACCCGAGGACAACAGGAGGGCTAAAGTAACTGGTTGTGTAATCTATTACCCTTTTTGAGTAACTACCCCAACACTGGTCCTAAATGTCTTTCTTGTATTCCTTCCTACTGCAAGATATTTAATTGGCTCCAGGCTACGTGACATCAGCTGTTACTAAAAGCGAAGGGGGCAGGGTAACGAATTCGAAACTTTTTAGGCACCGACCGAATTGTCCCTAAAGTATTGAGTATCGACAAGGGCGTAACTTTGTTGGACATGTAGCATGGATTTTACTAAGAGCGACAAAAATATCGAAAAGATTGCCTAAAAAAAGAAAAGAAAAAGAAAACCTTGAAATAAGCAACCTAGCGTTAAAGAAACCTTGAAAAGGGCGACAAAAACGTTGAAAAACTGGCATCGAAAAAGTAGCGTTTAGCAACCGGTACTGAAGTCGCATAAGCAACCCTGAGCCAAAGTGATAAGTGGAAGTATCTTTACCCTGAATGGATCTCAGGTGCAAAGTCCAGCAGAAGAAATCAATGTGTGTTATCAAAACAGAAACTACAGTCAGGTCATGTCAAACACATGCTGCCGTACAGCAGACAAACACTGGTTGAAGAGGAAGTGCAGGTAAGCCGACAGAACACACACTGGTGGATGATTACACATTGCAGGATAGGGTTGAACTGGTTTCTGGTTCTGCAGACATGTCTGAAAAATACGGATTTGAAAACCACTGATTACCACAACCGCATTTGGATGGTGAATTCCAAAAAAGCGACCAGGATCATGTGATGTGAATCCAAATCGTATCATTTTAGTGACCGTTTTACTTTTTTGGGGCTATTGCATAAAAAAGAAAAAAGGGTTCTTGCTAATAGATTCACTTTCCCTTGGCTGGAAACTAAAGGACCAGCGCAACAGCTAATTTCCACCCTTCAGTGTGCATGAAATAAACACAAAGCATGCACACACAGAGACACACAGAGACACACAGACACACACAGACACACACACCTTTATGGCCCCCTGTAGGGAGCCATCTGGTGCCCTAAAGGACAGAGATAAAGAAAGGAGAGTCAAAGGTTTGAGTCACCATCTAGAAATGACACTAGACACTAGAAATAAGGGAGGGGGGGGGGTGACGCTATAATAGATAATTCCAACGACCATACATCAAAACGACAATCCCAACCCAATCTGAGTTTTCTGTTGCACGACTAAAACGACTTTTGAACGTACACACGTTCCACCAAAACAAGTTCCTTCCTGAGACTTTTTAGCAGAGGCAGCGTGGCTCCGTCCGGCGCTTAGCACCGCCCGAGACGATTGTGATTGGTTTAAAGAAATGCCGATAAACCAGAGCATGTTTCCCCCCCCTCCCCCATACAGGAGTGCTGTGCGGACGACTAGCCAGACCGTCCTCTGCAGCGCTGTGGAAGGAGGTCTGGCGATGCGAGAATAAGAGATGACGTACACAGAATGTAAAAGATCCAACAGTGCACAAGGTGCGACACACAGCTGGATGAGAAAGCCTGAAGCAAAGACAAACACACACATACACACACACACACACACATCAACCTGCACATGCGCAAGAAGTACTTACGCAGCAGGGTATAGGAGGAGGATAAGAGGTGAACAGCGTATCTACCCTGAGAGAGGAGTCCTGGTAGCGAGAGGCGCCGCCGCAGACCCTCGGCCTCCTCCTCGCGGATGTCCCCCGTGCTGGAGCTCTTCTTGGCCTGCGTGGGGTCCTCTTGGCGCACGCGCTCGGCGGTGTTATCGCCGACGATGCCCGTGAGCCCCGCCCCCGCTGCCACCGCCGCTGGCCCGTCTGCCCTCGCCACTCCCGAGGGCAGGTAGAAGTTCATCATCCTTTTGAGGGACAAGGCCTCGTAGGTGGAGGCGACCCGCTCGCCCACGGCGGAGGCGCAGGACGCCACTAAGCTGTTGAGCGTGGAGCCGGTGGTCAGCCTTCCTTCGGACGTCTGGGGGAAGGCAAATAAAGCAGACTTTAGCGTCCCCGAGGGGAAATTCTTTGTCGCAAACACCGTACAGATGATCATGTTGTAGTAAAAAATACATATAAATCAAAGCAGATGCCAGTGCTCCGGTCCTTCTGGCAGTCTCAAAATCACATGTTCATGATGTGTGTATTGGGGGCCTCTGTGTAATGTGTGGAACAACTAGGGGTTTGAGATTTATCACTGCAGCGATGCATTAGGATGCGGACCTGGACGAATCTGGATCAATGCAGTGACAGACCATGATTGATTATTGCCTACGGATGATGATGCGCTTAGATTTTTCCGCTCGCTGCTTTTTGTTGTTGTTGCCTTTTTGTCTGTTGACTGCTGAGTTCAGACGCCGCTACGTTCAGGGAGGGTCTTTTTTTAAGAGCAGATTCAATAAAAAGAGGGAGTTCATATATATATATCTGACGGCGTAATCGTAATCACATCGTGAGACCCATGAAGGTTCACACCCCTAGTAATAACTGACAAATTTCCCCTTTGCTGGACCATTAATAACACATCACTTAAGCTGAGGGCCCTCTTTTAACGGTGCGTTCAAGGCGTGTCCAAATCCACTTTTGCTAGTTTGACAGCAGAAAAAAGGGACCGTGCGCCAGGCGCATGGTTCTAAAGGGTTGTCCTTAGTGTCTTCATTAATTCATAGGTGTGTTTTGGGCGTAACATGCAATAAACCAATCAGAGATCCCCAAGCCAGGCGCGTTGGATCTTGGCCCATTGCTATTATGATGGAGGATTTGCACCGTAATATTTTTATTTGTAATCTTCTGCATGTGTGTGTGCTGCTGTGCGTCCCTGTGTGTGTGCGACAAGCATAGCGTGCGCGCGCTGTGCACGAGCCTAGGAGCATTTTACTAATGCTCTGTTAAAATAACAATGAAAGATGCTTTAGTGACTTTAGACCAGGTTTTTGTTGGTGTGATCACTTCCCGCTGCCTGAAGATAGCAATAAGCCCAGAATGCACCTGAACACACCTCCCTGTAAGACCAGCACGCCCAGAATGCACCTGAACACACCTCCCTGTAAGACCAGCACGCCCAGAATGCACCTGAACACACCTCCCTGTAAGACCAGCACGCCCATGGGCACACAGATGGGCTCAGGTGCGTTTGCTATTTAAACGACGCGGGCGCTGGACGGGAAACTGAGTCGGTCTTAAACTAGCAAAGACACCTGCGTCAGGCTGTGCGCCGCGCCGTGTACGAGATAGGACCCAAAGAGTCTCCTAACTGTGATAGAGTCCAACTCACCAGCAGAGTCGCCTTGGCTGTCTGATCCGCCTGCGTGTTCTCCGACAGCCTCTTCAGATAGTCTTTGACGGCCTGCTCATCTGGATAGGGTGAACCCTTGACCCCGGAAACACCTCCGCCTCCGGACAGAGCTGAGGGGTCCGAGTCCGAGGCCAGTGGCACGCCGTCAGAAGCGGCCGACGCCTCGTTCTCCGAGTCCGGAGTGGGGTCGGCGCCTCCCGCGGGCGCCGGGGAGTTTGAGGAGGCAGCGGCATGGAAGGAGAGGACCGGCTCGGACGGCGATGTTTTGAGGGCTTGCGTCGACGGAGCGGGCGCTTCCAGCCCGTGCCCGCCCTCGGCCGGCTCGGCGCCGAGCGGGCAGTAGTGGCCGTCAGAGATGATGACGTGGTCCTCTTTGTCCGTCATGGTGAACAGCAGCTGGTTGCACTGTCGGCATTTGTCCACCAGGGGGCGGTGGACGTCCTGCGGGCTCAGGCAGCGCACCAGGGCCAGGCTGTGGGACGCCCCGCACGCCACCTGGAGCACGTGCCTGCCCGCCAAGTGCTCGATCTTCTGCGGCTTCCAGACGGGGAAGGCAGCGGCGCCGAGGCCCAGCTGGCCGCCGCTGCCCCACGCCCACACCTCCCGCTGGGCGGACAGCGCCAGGGTGTGCTGCGCCCCGCAGGCCAGCTCCAGCACCGGGGCCGTCTGCGGCGGGCTGGCGGCGTCAGAGTCCAGCAGGGCGACCGGAGTCGGGTTGGGGACGGCGCTGAGGCCCGACAGGCCGCACTGGCCCGAGCCGTTATCGCCCCACATGTGGACTCCGCCGTCCTCCGTCACCGCGCCGCTGTGGAAGCTCCCGGCCGCGACGGCGACCACGCGCTGCCCGCTGAGCGCGCTCTCCAGGGTGGGCTTGGCCGGCTCGGGCGCTTGACTCTGCTTCCATGGCAACTCCCCAAAACTGTACACCTGCCCGCCTGAATTGGAAGCGACAAGGACACAATAACCAAAGAAGAACGTGGCAGTGTTTTTCCAATCAAAATGTGAATTAGTTAGTTAGTGGTAGTTAGAGGGATATTATACGGTAGCAATAACCTTCAACCTAGTCAATGCAGACATGCTTTGATTAAACAATAAACTATTTAGCATATGATTTAACATACAAATAATAATAATAAAGAAATAAAGAAAAAGAAGGCCACTCTTTGCATTCATGCAAGTGTAACCAGCACTTATTATAGATTTTAGCTAAATAAATGTCCAAAAGATCCAATTGACTATGTACTGATTATGTCTCCTCCCACACTCAACAGTAACACGCTCTTTAAAAAGGGTTAAGACAATGAGTTAAGATTATTTTTGGGCATTTCTACCTTTAATGGATAGGAAAGCTGAGATATGAAAGGGGAGAGAGAGAGGGGGGGGAAGACATGCAGGAAACCGTCACAGGTCGGACTCGAACCCTGGACCTTCTGCGTCGAGGAATAAACCTCTGCAATATGTGCGCCCGCTCTACCAACTGAGCTAACCGGCTACGCTTTCTAAGTTTTTGATACTATTGTCCACCTATTCTTGCCTTACTTCCTTCTTTCTACCAAATATTAAAAAAAGTTTTTGTTGCCTTTTTTCATCAGCATTTAAATGTTTTTCAGTCACATGGCTGCTGTTTTGATAAATCTATCGCTGGTCAGGGGCTACTTGGCTTAAAAACACAATTCAAGTGGGGTAATTTAGTGAAAAAATGTTTGAGAACCACTGCTGTACAGTCTATTTGGAATAAAGCAGGGGTTTTTCCTGCATAGAGGAATTTTTGGGAAAAAAAGGAAAATCCCAGGGCCAGGGAAAAAATAGCACTTTAAATCCTCTCCGACTGTGTTTAAACAGAAATTTAGCAAACAACAGTTGAAAAAGCAGACCTGACCTCCGCCCCCCCAAAAGGCCCATTTCTGACTCTGGGAAAAAAAATAATAATAAATATATATATATATATATATATATATATATATATATATATATATATATATATATATATATATATATAAAAAATAAAAGAACAATAATGTTACCTTCCACCAGCAGAACACCATGCCGTGTGCCCAGGGCGACCTGGAGGACCGGCCCGGGGAGGAGCAGCCTTTCGGGGGTGACACTGCAGGAGTAGCCCCTCCAGGTGTGGAGCAGGCCTCGTTCTCCACAATCGTCATCCCCAGAGCTGAGGGACGGATCATTCACAAACATAATGAGTAGGGCTGGAATATTATAGGTTTTCTTACAAATTAGTGATGCACGATATATCGATTTTTTTCCTGCGTTTTTGTAGCTTTTTCCAACATTTCACACCTTTTTCAACGTTCTTTTGTCATATTCAGACATAGAAAGGGGGGTGGGGGGGGGACTGACAAAAGCAGACAACCCCCTCCTGTGTATCATTACAGTACATGCGAACAACAGATGTTTTATACGATACAACTTTATATAAAAAAAGCGGACATAGACATACATACAGACATACACTCATCTAAAGGATTATTAGAATTAAATTTCTCGTTAATGCAATTATCTAATCAACCAATCACATGGCAGCTCCTTCAATGCATTTCGGGGTGTGGTCCAGGTCTAGACAATCTCCTGAACTCCAAACTGAATGTCAGAATGGGAACGAAAGGTGATCTAAGCAACTTTGAGCGTGGCATGGTTGTTGGTGCCAGACGGGCTGGTCTGAGTATTTCACAATCTGCTCAGTTACTGGGATTCTCACGCACAACCATTTCTAGGGTTTACAAAGAATGGTCTGAAAAAGGAAAAACATCCAGTGTGCTGCAGTCCTGGGGGGGGATAAAAATTCCTTGTTGATGCTAGAGGTCAGAGGAGAATGGTCCGACGGATTCCAGCTGATAGAAGATCAACTTTGACTCAAATAACCACTCGTTACAACCGAGGTCTGCGGCATAGCATTTGTGAAGCCACAACACGAACAATCTTGAGGCAGATGGGCTACACCAGCAGAAGACCCCACCGGCTACCACTCATCTCCACTAAAAAGAAGAAAATGAGGCTCCAGTTGCACTAGCGCACCAATATTGGACAGTTGAAGACTGTAAAAATGTTGCCTGGTCTGAAGAGTCTCGATTTCTGTTGAGACATTCAGATGGTAGAGAGTCAGAATTTGGCGTTTAAACAGAATGAGAACATGGATCCGTCATGCTTTGTTACCACTGGGAAGGCTGGTGGTGGTGGGGGTGTAATGGTGTGGGGGATGCTATCCTATAAATATGGGCCAACATTTCTAAAGAATGCTTCCAGCACCTTGTTGAATCAATGCCACGAAGAATTAAGGCAGATCTGAAGGAGAAAGGGGGTCAAACATGGTATTAGTATGGAGTTCCTAATAATCCTTTAGGTGAGTGTACATAAGATGAATGAACATACATGAAAACATTACCACAAGTGACATGAACACCCAAGTAAGGAAACAAAGCATACATGTATAACAAGAGAAAATGACATGAACGTACACACAGACAAGGTCTTGGAAACTTGTAACCCTGAATAAATAATGACTGCACTGGATTAGAAGGTCCTATGGCATGAAAATTTCACTTTATGAGCCCTGGGTATCCTGCTCTGCCTTTGAGAAAATGAAAGCTCAGATGGACCGATCAGGAATCTTCTCCTTATGAGGTCATAAGGAGCAAGGTTACCTCCCCTTTCTCTGCTTTGCCCGCCCAGAGAATTTGGCCAACCCATGAGAGAGAGACATCATGGCTTTCAAACGAGCAAAGTGGCAGTTGGTCAAGACCACACCCCCACCCTCCACCTTGCCCCCCCCTCTCTCTCCTCCTCAATAGCTACAGACACAGTAATGGCACATCCTAAGGAAAGCTCATTGTGGGACTGGCTCTAGTGGCTGTAATTCTGCACCAAGGCTGAATTTTCAGGAATGAGACTTCAGATACAGTATTAGGGGACCACTAAGGCCTATATAAAAGAGACTTCAGATACAGTATTAGAGGACCACTAAGGTCTATATAAAAGAGACTTCAGATACAGTATTAGAGGACCACTAAGGCCTATATAAAAGAAAGACTTCAGATACAGTATTAGGGGACCACTAAGGTCTATATAAAAGAGACTTCAGATACAGTAGGGGACCACTAAGGCCTATATAAAAGAGACTTCAGATACAGTATTAGGGGACCACTAAGGCCTATATAAAAGAGACTTCAGATACAGTATTAGGGGACCACTAAGGCCTATATAAAAGAGACTTCAGATACAGTATTAGGGGACCACTAAGGTCTATATAAAAGAGACTTCAGATACAGTATTAGAGGACCACTAAGGTCTATATAAAAGAGACTTCAGATACAGTATTAGGGGACCACTAAGGTCTATATAAAAGAGACTTCAGATACAGTATTAGAGGACCATTAAGGTCTATATAAAAGAGACTTCAGATACAGTATTAGGGGACCACTAAGGTCTATATAAAAGAGACTTCAGATACAGTATTAGGGGGACCACTAAGGCCTATATAAAAGAGACTTCAGATACAGTATTAGAGGACCACTAAGGTCTATATAAAAGAGACTTCAGATACAGTATTAGGGGACCACTAAGGTCTATATAAAAGAGACTTCAGATACAGTATTAGGGGACCACTAAGGTCTACATAAAAGAGACTTCAGATACAGTATTAGGGGACCACTAAGGTCTATATAAAAGAGACTTCAGATACAGTATTAGGGGACCACTAAGGTCTATATAAAAGAGACTTCAGATACAGTATTAGGGGACCACTAGACTAAGGTCTATATAAAAGCATCCAAAGAGCACCATGTCATGGATGGGACCTTTAATGTAGCTGGTTTAACAATAGGATAGACTGACGTATGAAAGAGGTTTTTTAAGTCTGATGCGATTGAAAGAAGGAACTCTGAAAGCGTCCGTTTGGAGGGCACAAGCTGATATTGTCTGCGCCGAACAGGGTGAAAGCAAAAGTGAACTCCATCCGTAGGCGATGTCACATGGTGATCACATCCAGTCGGGTTAAGCCAGGGGGAGGAAAGCAACAACGGAGCCGAATAATAAGGCTCTTCTATAGGGCTTTAGATTTAGACTCACCTCTTCCTCTGGGTTTCCATCGGTAGGGTTTATGTCTCCATTAGGGCGTCAGTCTCTGCTGCTGCTGCCGCCGCTGAAGAACACAGCCCTTCGTACGTCATTAGCTGAGCCCCGGGAAACAGTCCTGCTAGCTTGTATGTTTGCTGTCAATGCAAACAAATTGACACCGTCTGTCTTGTTTTCTTGACCGAATTTTACAGTAAAAAAAAGATGAGGCAAGCCGGCTTCACACACGCACACACCACTGTTTGACGTGTTCACTCAGGCAGCCGAGAAAAAAACACACACGTCCGTTAAAGTTGTGTAACGTTAGCAGCTAACGTTAAACGCCGCTGGTTGTTGGTTGTTGTTCATCTCTCTCAATGTTGACACAGCGGCGACGCTGGAGCCGAAGGTCGTCTGTTAAACAGGATGGCTCACTCAGCACTCGGCGTACACTCCGGTACACTCATAAACACGTCGATACCGCTTCCGGCTTGGGAGAGGTGTCTACGCCGCCGCCATCTTGGGACGGAGCTTTTTTTTCCCCCTTTCTTTTTTTTGCAGGTGCAGGTTAATTTCATTACGGTCGGTGACCTTATTATTATTATTTTTTTATTTGCATATTTTCACAGTTATCATGTGATACAAACAATTTTTGAACAATTCCGCATCCGGCGTACTTAAAAAATATATAAATAGGGCATTTCCATTCAGTGAGCATTACAACCTTACATACTGATGTAAAATAAATACACTTAAGAAAAAGGTACCTAAATACACAGTGATGAAACAAAAAATAAAAAATAAAAATGAATTGAACGGTAGGCTATAGAATCAATTTATCATTCATCAATTATGTTACGTCCATTTTCTTTCTAAGATGATAAAGGCACAGGGACTGGGAGGGTCTGGGTGGCCTCCCCGAGAGCAGTTTTGAGCATCAACGACTTCATTTCCTGTATTTGGATACACTTTTATTAATTTTAATTTTAATTTAGGGTGGAAATCCCTTTATTTAGCCTATATGTGAAGAAGGAAAACAGAGATGACAATTCAAAATATATCAAAAATTATAATGGAAAGTATGTTGTTGTGTGTCATCGTGCATTTTTAAGTGGGTATATGGAAATCCTGGAGCTTCCTTAGTGGGTCTACTGTGTATACCTGCCTATCACGTAGACTACACCGCTGCCCTATACTTTGCACTTTTTCTGGCAATAAAGAATTTATTTAAAAAAAAAAAAAATGTCCTCTTCTGAATCTGACCATATAAAGACTTGTAGAAAAAAGGCTGAGTTTTGTGCTGCTTTTGGATGTTCATTTGAAAGAAAAGCCAAAACTAAGCAACATGGAATACAATTTCCCAGATGAAAAAGGGTGAATTTAATACAAGAGGTAACAATACAACTTCTTTTAAGCCGACATAAAGGTACATTATTGCCCTTATACTAAATGAAATGAACACAAACTTATGTCAGCATTATTTTATCAGTAAGACGGTTGAACATGCTGTTTGTCATGTGTGCAGCGCAGAAGTAGTCAGACTACAGTAAAAGTACTAATACCACACTGTAAAAATACTCTGTTACGAGTAAAAGTCCTGCTTTGAAAATGGTACTTCAGTAAAAGTTCTGTAAGTATCGTCAGGAAAATGGAGTTAAAGTATATTATATTGTTGGCAAGTTTCAATTAGAATAAAACTGATTTAGAATAAAACTGAAAACAGATTTAGACACAAACACACACAGACATGCACACACACACACACACACACACACACACACACATACACACCCAAACACACACACACACACACACGTACACACACGTACACACACACACACACACACGTACACACACACACACACACACACACACACGTATACACACACGTACACACAGTACACACACACACACATATACACACCCAAACACACACACACACACACACACACATACACAAACACACACACACACACGTATACACACAGACACACGTATACACACAGACACACACACACACACACACACATACACATATGAACACACATATGCACACACACACGTACACAAACACACACGCGCAAACACACACACACACACACACACACATGTACACACCCACACACACACACACACACACACACACACACACACACACACACACACACACACACACACACACACACACACACACACAGTTTACTTTAGAATCAAACGTCAGATTTTATAAACTCCGGGCCCTATCTTGCACTCAGCGCAATTGCCTTTGTACACCGACCCATGTATCATTCCTATTTTGCACCCGACGCACAGCGGACTTTTCCCTCCACAGACGCACGTCGGTAAAATAGGGAATGTGTTTGCGCTCCTGGGGGCGGTTCAGCGAAAAGAGGAGGCGTGTTCCGGCGCAAACGTTGCTTTGTGCTATTATGCAGTTTCAGAAAACAATTCCGCCACTGACCAGGAAAAACCTGGTCTAAAGTCAGTGGCGCTAGTCTAAAGTCAGTAGCGTGTTATTCAGATGCTATTTTAGGGGCGCATGCTTGGCCATAATGTAGTGTGCACAACGCACATACACTTCTCTCATCTAAACGGACGCAGCAGTTCCCATTTTTGCAAACCATACATAATTACAAAGAAAAATATTACTGAAAATGCGCTTCAGGTGTTTGGATAGATCAAGAGGCACTTTACAGTACAGTCCTCAAAAAGTCGCAGCATTCTTTGTGGCTTGTTGTGTTTTACACAACATTTCCATGAATCATGGATGTGTTGATGACATAAATGAGGAAATATTAGAGGACTTAAGGAGACGTGATGTTGAACTACGGCGGGATCTGGTCCGGGAGTAATGCGCGATGTGCTCCTGGTGGAGCGGGTGGACGGAGATGGAGTGGGGGGAGGAGGAAGGGGCACAACAGGAGCAGGTGGTGCGTTTGGAGGCCCACGCTCCATGGCTGCAGCAATCCTCTCCAGACTTGAGGAGATGCGCCTGAGAGGCCGCAGCGACATCGCCACCCGGCCAAGACAGGCATTTATTACTTTGCCGCATCTCGCATCGGCAGCTCCCGCTGGCGTGCGCCAGGCAAATCATAATCATAATCATAATAGCAGTCCGCCAAGGAACAAGCGCCCTGCTCTTAAAGGGAATGTGAGATGACGCTCTGATTGGTTTATTGCACGTTACGCCCAAACCACACCTAGCTACTTCAGACCAACCCATTTTAGATTTGCGTCGGGCGCAAGAGTCATTTATCTCGCCGGCATAATAGCAACAGCACCCGAGATCCGCCCACAAAGATACTTGCGTTTTGCGTTTCATACTTGCGTTTCAGATCGTTAAAATAGGGCCCTCCATGTGTTTTGTGTGCAGGAATCTTAATGTGTAAAGTAACTAGTAACTAAAGCTGTAACAGATGAATGTAGTGGAGTAAAAAGTCCAGTATTTCTCTCTGAGATGTAGCGGAAGAGAAGCAGAAAGGCACCAATGCGGTGTCTATGTGTGATTCAGCGGCTGTCAGACCAAAACAGCAGCCGAGTGGGACCTCTTACCGTTTCGCTCCTCTCTGCATTCTTCTTCTTCTACTCTTTCCGCTTCAAAACTCGCGAGATTAACTCAAAAGCACCACCTGGTGGCGCAAGCCGCGGAGCACATTGAAAAGCATCAAAACTGCATAAAGTAGGGCCTGCTACATTATTATTATTATTATAAACAGGGACTGCATCCCTACAGTAGCCTAGGGTTAAAATGGAACTGCCTACGTATAAAGAAATCAAGTTGCGATTGTAAATGGACCTGTTGGCAGTTGGCTGAGTAATACTGAATTGATAGACTGACGTTTTCCCCACAACTTTATTGAAAAAAACATTTTCAGACACGTACTTAAAATAATGATACAAACTTATTACAACTAGTTTTACACTTATTTTTGAGATATAATGTCAATAAACCTAATTTATAGGACATTATAGGCTACCTAATCCTTGAGTTAAAGCAGAAATTATGAATTTAATTAAAGGAAGGATAATCCAAGAAGGGTATATGTCAGCGTTCAGTGAGGATACTGGTTTTCGAAGCGATTCGGTTTTTCTTTTCAAATGCCAAAAAAAGTGGAATAAAGCACTCAAAATCCAATAAAAGTAGAGATCCGATCTTTTGTTGTACTCGCGAGGCCTCATCCGTGTTATTTTGGGGTGTGTTAATATTAGGTAGTTAAAAAGAAACCCAGGTTTCTGATACGGAAATTTTGAAAATGGGTCAACTTTGACCCCAAGACAACACACGGGTTAAGGGCTCCTGCACATTGGCTGCGTGGCGTGAGCGTGGCGTGAGCGTGGCGTGAGCGTGGCGTGGCGTGAGCGTGAGCGTGAGCGTGAGCGTGAGCGTGAGCGTGGCGTGAGCGTGGCGTGATAGTGGCGTGAGCGTGGCTTTTCTGTTGCGTGTCAGCTGCGTGGCGTTTTCTATGTCTTTGCACCAGAAACTTGTATGACAGCGGCGCTGCAGCTGCTGCTAGCCTTGTCTGGACACATGGATGTTTGCCATAAACATAATCATAAATATATGCTGATCTGATTACAGCAAAGACAACATTGGCAGTATTGACGGCAAAATAGGCTCCAGAAGGTATTTGAAAATCGCGGCAGTGTGCAGGAGGCCTTAGGGCCCACGTGGCATGAGCGTGTCAGCTGCGTGGCGTGTCTGTTATATATAGAATACCATGAACTTAAAAAAAAAAAAAAGTCGGTAGAAAGAAGGCAATAATAGGTGGAAAATAGTATCAAAAACTTAGGAAACGTGGCCGGTTAGCTCAGTTGGTAGAGCGGGCGCACATATGCAGAGGTTTATTCAAAAACTTTGTAAAACAGGGGCACACTAAAAACACCGTAGAAAGAAGGAAGACAAACTTCGGAAAAAGTGACAAAAACTTTGAAAAAGGCGGAATTGTTTTTTGAAAAAAGTAACAAAATTTGACAAACTTGGAGAAAAACAAGAAGACAATAGCAAGAAGGAAGGAATGGAGGAAGGCAAGAACAGGTCAAAAATAGTGACAAAAAGCGACAAAAACAGCAACTCTAAAACTCATAGAAAAGCACTCCCGGACCCCCTGCAGTCCTCCAAAGTACCCCTTGGGGTACACGTACCCCCCCATTTGAGAAACACTGGACTAGAGTCCAGATTGGTTAATCTGACAAATGAGATTCCCATTGGATCAGAGTAGCCTACTGTCACTTTTGCTGCCTGTTCTGCCGATCGCTGCCTCTCCATTTGGGGAATAAATATCGACTTTAAACACACATTGTATGACAACTGGGATCTTTGTTGAAATGTTGAGGCCAGTTTAGAAGCAGAAACATATCAAACTCGCAACCTGTATAAATTGGGTATTGCACTTTATTTCTGTTCTGCTCCTATTATCTGAAATGTGTGTACAACTAGGTTGTCTTTGTTGAAGTTTGAGGCCAGTTTATTGTAAGCCAGTGGTCGTCACTATTTTTGTCATGAGAGCCCCGCTGCTAGAGCAAAGTCAATAGGACTTTTACTGCAAAGTATCAAAAATGTACATCCCCTGATAAGTAGCGTGTCTGCTATGAACATACAATAACCAATTTCTTTTCTACAGCAGCCCATCATGTATCTAACCATCCGAGAGCACATTTCGGCGTTAAGAAAAGGAGAGACCACCCAAACTGGCAACTCCGCAGTGAGTCAGTGTTATGGACGGAAGGACAGAGCAAGTTTTAAATATCTTTTCTAGTCTAGATTTCCATCTTGTAATGCCGCTGTTTTTCCTGTCTTCTGATGCCACTGTTTTTGGTAAATTTTTTTTTTTTTAAATATAAATGATTTGCAATAGAGCAGACTTTGGGCCCTATCTCGCAGCCGGCGCAGTGCAGCGCAAAGCCCGCTACAAGTGTCTTTGCTAGTTTAAGACCGATGCAGTTCTCCATTTCAAGCGCCCACATCGTTTAAATAGCAAATGCACCTTACGGCCATCTGTGCGCCCACTGGTCTTACAGGGAGGTGTGTTCAGGTGCATTCTGGGCGTGCTGGTCTTACAGGGAGGTGTGTTCAGGTGCATTCTGGTGGCGTATTTCTATCTTGAGGCAGCGGGAAGTAAATCGCGCCATTGACCAACAAAAACCTGGTCTGAAGTCAATAACGCAGCATTTTCATTGTTATTTTCACAGCACATTAGTAAAATGCTCCTAGGCTCGTGCACAGCGCACGCACACTATGCTTGTTACACACACAGGGTGAGCCAGTGGCACACAAACAGGCAAAAGATTACAAATGAAAATATTAGGGTGCAAATCCTCCATCATAACAGCAATGCTCCAAGCTCCAAACACGCCTGGCTTTTAAAGGGAACGGGAGCTGATCTCTGATTGGTTGATTGCATGTTACACACCTCTGATTAATGAAGACACTAAGTACAACCCTTTAGAACCACGCGCCCGCCGTCAAACTAGCAAAAGTGGATTTGGACACGCCCTAAATGCACCTGTGCCAGGCGCTTGGATGGTTAAAACAGGGCTTTTAGAGTTATGTCATAGCACTGCTCGTTGTGAATGTTTTATATGAAATATCTGTATTGACTGCGTGATCATATCAACGTGTTATTGACCGCCACGCGGGCCACAAATTGAAGCTTCGCGAGTCGCCCGACGAGGAACACTGTTCATCACTTGTCACATGACCAACTAGTGTTTCCCTGGCGACTATCCGAACGTTTTCCTTTAATGCACATACACAATGTGTCTTGTATTCGGGAAAACTATTTGTCGACAATAAAAACAAGTGGAATCAACACTGAATGTGATGTGTTTTATATGGGTTCTATCCTATCCAGTATTTCTAAGCAGATTTTCTATGCTGTATTCTGATAAAATCACCCCCCCCCCCAACCCTACCCTACCCGAGCCACCCCACTTAAAAACATCCTGGAGTCACCCCTGCACGTACTGCTGTGCATGTAAACTAATTATTTCCCTGTGAAAGATAGAGCCCCGCCCCCTTTAGGGATATCAGAGGAGTTTAATAGCTCCCCCCTCCCTCCCCCCTTGTGACGTCATGGCCTGCTGATGACAGTTAGTGGTAACTATACTGGGAGGTTTTATCCATCCCGCTGCCTGAAGATGAACAGGAGTCAGGACAGACCGGTTTGGAGATGAAGGATGAGGAAACGAATGGGGAACACTTTTAAGACAACCTGAGCTTTCATTATTTTATTTTTATTATTATTATTAATTTTTTCTGTCTCTGGTGATTCAAATGGAGCTGAGAAGAGCCTTGACCCGGACCTCAGCGCTCTATTACTGCTGCTGGATCTGCATCCACTCCGGTGAGTGAGACGTTGAAATTCCCCTGCGCAGAGTGAATGATGGGTTTTATGATAAAAAACATAAAAAACCCTGTACATATAGCTGATGTTCTTATAATATTCCAACTCCTTTAACCCTTGTGTTGTCCTCCGTCTGCCTGTTCATAAAGCATAAAGTATAAATCATCAGCCAGTTCAATGTTACATCTTCTCAGCCAACTCAATTCTAACTAGTTACTACTATTTTACATGATCTATCATTGTGGGACTGCAATCATAAATATAACATTTGTGTGTGTGTGTGTGTGTGTGTGTGTGTACATGTGTGTACTGTGTACGTATGTGTGTGTGCATATGTGTGTGTGTGCGTGTACATGTGTGTATGTGTGTGTGTTTGGGTGTGTACGTGTGTGTGCGTACATGTGTGTGTGTGCGTATGTGTGTACCCTGTACGTGTGTGTGTGCGTGTGTGTGTGTGTGTGCGTGCGTGTGTGTACGTGTGTGTGTGTGTATGTTTGTACGTGTGCGAGTGTATGTGTGTGTACATGTGTACGTGTGTGTGTGTGTGTACGTGTGTGTATGTGTGTACATGTGTGTGTGTACATGTGTATGTGTGTGTACGTGTGTGTGTGTGTGTGTGTGTGTGTGTGTGCGTGTGAGACGACAGCTGTGTCAGATGTTTGTTGGGTGATCATACAGATGTTTTTGTGTGATTTTTAATGTTATGTGTCGATTGTTGGAGCAGACGTTGCAAGAAAAACTAATTCTGTGTGAACAAAGTTTTATCTTATCTTATGAATTCATGGTCAATAAACCTCATTTATATTAAAGTATATCTAATTATTGATTTAAAACCCCCCAGAAATGATTAATTATTTTGTCTAAGAGTTAAGATCAGAGGAACGTATGTTGATGGACAATCACAGCCGGTTCCTTATGGAACCATCAATGTTATTTTGGGAAAATTTGGTTGAAAGAAAACCATATTTTTGACATACAACTTTGAAAACGGGTCAAATTTGACCCGAGGACAACATGAGGGTTATTGTCATATTTTTGCAATATTATTCTAAACTTCACCAAAAGGAGTACAGCTTTTTCTGCTGAAGTCATTGAAGAAACATGTTAATGAATGTGCACTAACATGGTATTATATAAGGAATTAAGAGAGATCGCTGCAGTCGGCAGTCAGCGTATCAAGCTACGATGTAAGTTAATAGGGGATTGCGCACCTTCAATTTACGTTCATAAAAGTTCTCGTTTTGCCGCTGACAGGCTCAGATTAATATTCTGAGTGTCTGACAACATTATGGAAAGGGTTTCTAAGGAGGTCAACCTTTCTGTTAATGAGTAAGATCCTTTATTTAATGTTAAAACATCCGCGAACTTGCGTTCACTAAACCCACCAGACTCCATGTAAATAAACATTTACGTTTTATTATCGTAAAATACACTTCATTCAAAGTCGACAGAATAAATAAAATTATGAAAACACATTTTGGCGTTTAAAAAAAGCGCTCTGGACTTTTATGTAAACATGGTTTACTCCACAGAATTATAACGTAAAACACACGCTGACGGCTCCAAAAAAGTGTGAACATAGCCTATCTCGTTTTTTTTATATCTCAATAATCCAACAACGTGCAGCTCCTCCACTGCCAGAGCATCACCGGAAACATACATTTGTCAGTTATAAAAAGCCAATACAATCACAAAAATCTGGCATTACACACATTTGCACAGTTTGTGCTCTTGGCTCGCCGTTTCTTGCACTGGCTAATCCCAAATTGCTTGCCCGGCGATGCCAGATTGCTCGCCAGAGAGTTCAAAGCTGTGTGTTCAGAGAAACAGACAGAAGGGGGGTTGGGAAAGGAGAGATTGCTGCTCCTATAAAAAGTGAACACAGAAACCAAAACGCTGCTATTACTTTATACATTTATTGGCTCACTCTTTTCAAACTCTTATTTGTTTAGCTTGAATTTGACTGTGAGCAACTGCAACTAAATCATTTCTCTGAAGGGGGATCAATAAAGTATTCTGATTCTGATGCAGCCTCCTTTAACGTGCGAGACAAATCAAATCCCGTCCGACACAAAAGGTCGAACACTCGGAATTCGAGAGGTTTTATTTCAAGCATGAAATTATGACTCAGATGAGTGATTGCTGCCACACACAAAAAACTTGGCTCCTGTGTCGATTTTCTTTCCCCAAGTTCAATTATCTCTAATGATTTTTGCTGTACTGTACGACGTAAAAATTGAATCAAAGTGCAGTAGATCGCAGTCTGAACCTGTGAAATTTTTATGAACAATAAAGTTCAGCTAATTGCTTTTTTTTTTTTTTCAGAGAGAGGAAACAGATAGGTCTATACACACTTTCTCAACCGTAATGGCTTTTGGTTTCTGCAGAATGAAAGGGGGCATAAAGGGAATAGCCCTTTAAAACCTTGGAAAGGAAAGGAAGGTGAAGAGATAAATCAGATGCAGAGTGGGTGGGTAAAAAAGGAACTGAAAACAGCATGAAGGACAAAAGAAAATGTGAATATTGAGCGCTTAACCAAAGAGTTATTTAAAATAGGCTGCTTTATGTAATGTCCTGACATTAAAAATTACGCAAGCGTATAGTGCTGCCGCGGCAGAAAGAAAAAAACAGTATCAGTACCATGTTATTATGTGAAAGGTTTATTGTAACAAGATGTTTTCATTGCTATTAGAATATACTATTTATCACGTTAGAACGTGATACTGTCCATGTTATATTGTGATAGTTTTGTACACAAACATACCGAAAATAGTCATAAAAACAGATAAATACTCCGTATGCCATTCCCCCTTTCATCCACCTAACACACACACACACACACACACACACACACACACACACACACACAAACACACACACACACACACACACACACACACACACCCCTTAAAAAATATGTTAGACCCACTCCCCAAAAGGAGGTAAAAATAACCGTTCAGGGGACTCAAAACATTTAAGGACATAAATGGTAAAATGCAAGAAATTAAGTGTTTGACGCTCACAATTGTTACGGGGCGACTCCACAGACCCCCCACCCCCCACCACCTATAAAGTTCCCCCCTCCAACCCGTTCTCACACCCATCGTGTAAAATACTTACTCTTGGGCAGTGGCTCTCAGCGTCAGATACCGACGCAAAAAATCATCCTTTTGCGTCTGTATGGAACGCACCGGGCAGAGCAGCAGCTCGACCACAGCACTGTAAGATGACGTAGTATGAACGCCAAAGAGCTAGACGCGAGTCTCGAGGGCGTCAAAAAGGGACTCCACAGGTCCTGACCCAGCGCGTCCAAAAGTGACTCCAAAGGTCCCGACCCAGAGTGTCAAAAAGTGACACCAAAGGTCCCGACCCAGAGTGTCAAAAAGTGACTCCAAAGGTCCCGAACCAGAGCGTCCAAAAGTGACTCCAAAGGTCCCGACCTAGAGCGTCCAAAAGTGACTCCAAAGGTCCTGACCCAGAGCGTCCAAAAGTGACTCCAAAGGTCCTGACCCAGAGCGTCCAAAAGTGACTCCAAAGGTCCTGACCCAGAGCGTCAAAAAGTGACTCCAAAGGTCCCGACCTAGAGCGTCCAAAAGTTACTCCAAAGGTCCTGACCCAGAGCGTCCAAAAGTGACTCCAAAGGTCCCGACCTAGAGCGTCCAAAAGTGACTCCAAAGGTCCTGACCCAAAGCGTCCAAAAGTGACTCCAAAGGTCCTTACCCAGAGCGTCCAAAAGTGACGCCAAAGGTCCTGACCCAGAGCGTCCAAAAGTGACTCCAAAGGTCCCGACCCAGAGTGTCAAAAAGTGACTCCAAAGGTCCTGACCCAGAGTGTCAAAAAGTGACTCCAAAGGTCCCGACCCAGAGTGTCAAAAAGTGACTCCAAAGGTCCCGACCCAGAGCGTCAAAATACGACACTAAGGAGACTTTTTGAGTCAGTAACAAATGCCAAAGGCACCTGACTAAGCGCCACTTTTTGGGGTTTGTCCCGTGTCTCACTGAAATGTACATTTTGTAACCCCACCCACCATCTTTTCCTAAACCTAACTGTCCCGTTCTTGTGGCACATGTCACTTAAACGTATGTCCCAACCCAGCAATGCCAAAAAGTGACGCCAAGAGGCCTGATCAATCGGTCTACAAATGAAATATCTAATATCTAAAAATGACGGCAAAGGGCTAGATGTGAATCTCTAAGGCGTCAAAAAGTGACACCAAAGGTCCCGACCCAGAGCGTCAAAATATGACACTAAGGAGACTTTTTGAGTCAGTAACAAACGCCAAAGGCACCTGACCAAGCGTCACTTTTTGGGGTTTGTGTCCCATTCTTGCCCTGCGTCTCACTGAAATGTACATTCTGTAACCCCACCCGCCATCTTTTCCTAAACCTAACTGTCCCGTTCTTGTCCCGCATGTCAGTTAAACATACTGTACATCCCGACCAAGAGCATCAAAAAGGGACGCCAAGAGTCCCTACCAAGCGCGTCTAAATATGACGCTAAAGGAGACTTTTTGCGTCAATAACAAACCAAGGCACCTGACCAAGCGTCAGTATTTTAGGTGATGGGAGATTGAGAATGTGTTGCCCCCCCCCCAAATGTTGAAACCAAACCTACGCCCTTGGTTATCCGTGCGATCGGATGAGTGATCTCTGTCTCGTCTCTGTCTCTCTCAACAGCGCTGGCGGAGGACTGGACTCGTGTTCACACGGAGGACGAGCTCTTCAGGAGATTGTTTCGGGGCTACAGCAAGTGGACGCGTCCGGCGCAAAACATCACCGACGTGGTTATCGTGAAGTTTGGCCTCTCCATCGCACAGCTGATAGACGTGGTGGGAACACACTCACGTAGCCTGTTTGCATTAGGCTGCACAATATATCGTTTTAAAAAGAAATCGTCATTGCAATATAAACTGCCGCGATAAACACATTGCGAAAGGCTGCGACATATCGTACTAACGTAATATCGTTATTGCCATATTCAACAACGTTATCGAATATTTTCCTCGTGTCGTGCAGCCGTAGTTTATAGATCCCAAAAAACTTAACGCTTAACCCTTTTGTTGTCTTCCTGTCGACCATGCAACTTTAGTTTTCGGGGTCAAAATTTTTACTTTTCTTTCATCGTTTTGGTCGTCTTTTTGACCCATTAGTCACTTTTCCCAATCCCAAATTTTTGAAAATGGGTCAAATTTGACCCAAGGACACCAGGAGGGTTAACAATTTTTTTTATATTTTTATTTTATAACATATATATATATATATATATATATATATATATATATATATATATATATATATATATGTTATTCTAATATGTAAGCATCTAATAATATAACGTTTGGCTCCAAAAACAGGATGAGAAAAACCAGATGATGACGACCAACGTGTGGCTGAAACAGGTATGGAAGAGTGGTGGAAGAAGTATTCAGATCCTTTAGTGCAGTAAAAGTACTAATATCACACTGTGAAAATACGCAGTCCTGCATTGAAACTGTTACTGAAGTAAAAGTATGTAAGTATAATCAGGAAAAGTACTCAACGCGGAAAAAGAAGAAGAAGTAGAAAGTGGCATGAAAAGAAAAGACTTGAGTAGAAGCACCTCAACATTTGGACTTAAGCACAGTACTGGAGTAAATGTACTTAGTTACATTACAGCATTGTTATATATATGTATAAGCAATAACCTAGTATTGATATTTGCTTACTGATCTTATTGCTATTCCTTGTCCCGGTAGTCATCTTTCTAGTAGAGAAACTATTTTCTTTTTGAAGAAACAATTCGCACATCCAAAAATTCTTCTGTTGGAAAATATCAACTACAAAGGACAAACGTCCTGCACTCTGCTCTCTATTTACAGAAAACTAGCGTTTCGGTCCAACTGAAATTGATAAAAGAACATTGGAAACTGACAAAAACGTCGGCAAAAGTGAGAAAAGTGTCAAAAAAGTGACCAAAACATAAAAAGAAATGACAAAAACATTGGAACCAATAATTGGAAAAAAAGTGAAAAGCAGCAAAAGTGTCAAAAAAAGTGAAAAAGAATTCATCGGAGGGACCGAAACGTTAAAGGTGCCCTGCCACACGTATTCCATGACTTTGTGGTAATGTCTGAAGTTCTACCATGGACTCTTTAACATTTTTTATGGAAAAAATGCCTTGGTTACCTTGTTTCAAGCCATTCTAGCGTGATATAGAAAGCCTGCAGGAAGACTCGGATCGATTTCTGCCAGTTCTCATTAATATTCAGCAAGCTAAGCTATTTGAATCTGATTGGCTAACAGCTAGCCAATGAGAGCCTGGCTGTCAGACTCCTTTACCCAGCCCAAGTGGGCGAGCTAATGAATAGTAATGAGCTCAGGCAATATGATGTCAGACTGACCAGATTTTCTAATTTGCCGGATTTCTTTGCTTATTTCTGTTGAGTGTCTAGAGCTGACAGAGGAGGTAGCCATTCATTTTCACATTTAACGACATAACACAAACACATATGGACCTAACATATTTCAAAAAATGCAAGTAAAATGGCACCTTTAAGTTTTCTATAACTAAATGGTGATGCTATGGCAAGAGCAGAGTGCAGGATTTTTTGTTTCTTTTGTTCCCAGTATTGAAACTATAAAACAAGATTTGATTTCTCTTTAAAATGGCGTGTGTGTCGGCAGGAATGGACGGACTATAAGCTGCAGTGGAGTCCCTCCGACTTCGACAACGTGACGTCCATCAGGGTCCCTTCTGAGCTCATCTGGGTGCCGGACATTGTGCTGTACAACAAGTAAAAAAAACACAACGCAGTCCGTCGGACATTCAACACCAAAACAACTGCAGTTGGCCTCAGTTGCACAAATCCTCCTGATTGTCCCAGTATAGATACGATAGACTTTAAACAAGAGAACATCATTCAGTAGTTAAAGGACAAAACCGTTTCAGAAAAGTTTCAAAGGAAATGTGGCCCACACAAACATTTAACCATGAAGTTGTTTTGTTGTTAAAGGTCCCATGGCATGAACATTTCACTTTATGAGGTTTTTTAACATTAATATGAGTTCCCCCAGCCTGCCTATGGTCCCCCAGTGGCTAGAAATGGTGATAGGTGTAAACCGAGCCCTGGGTATCCTGCTCTGCCTTTGAGAAAATGAAAGCTCAGATGGGCTGATCTGGAATCTTCCCTTTATGACATCATAAGGGGAAAGGTTACCTCCCCTTTCTCTGCTTTGCCCGCCCAGAGAATTTGGCCCACCCATGAGAAAGAGAGCGACATCATGGCTTGCAAACGAGCGAAGCAGCAGTTGGTCAAGGCCACACCCCCACCCTCCACCTTGCCCCCCCCCTCTCTCCTCCTCAATAGCATTTAAAGCTACAGACACAGAAATGGCACATCCTAAGGAAAGCTCATTGTGGGACTGGCTCTAGTGGCTGTAATTCTGCACCAAGGCTGAATTTCAGGAAAGAGACTTCAGATACAGTATTAGGGGACCACTAAGGTCTATATAAAAAGAGACTTCAGATACAGTATTAGAGGACCACTAAGGTCTATATAAAAGAGACTTCAGATACAGTATTAGGGGACTACTAAGGCCTATATAAAAGAGACTTCAGATACAGTATTAGGGGACCACTAAGGTCTATATAAAGAGACTTCAGATACAATATTAGGGGACTACTAAGGTCTATCTAAAAGAGACTTCAGATACAGTATTAGGGGACCACTAAGGTCTATATAAAAGAGACTTCAGATACAGTATTAGTGGACCACTAAGGCCTATATAAAAGAAACTTCAGATACAGTATTAGGGGACCACTAAGGTCTATATAAAAGAGACTTCAGATACAGTATTAGGGGACCACTAAGGTCTATATAAAAGAGACTTCAGATACAGTATTAGGGGACCACTAAGGTCTATATAAAAGAGACTTCAGATACAGTATTAGGGGGACCACTAAGGTCTATATAAAAGAGACTTCAGATACAGTATTAGGGGACCACTAAGGTCTATATAAAAGAGACTTCAGATACAGTATTAAAGGACCACTAAGGTCTATATAAAAGATACTTCAGATACAGTATTAGGGGACCACTAAGGCCTATATAAAAGAGACTTTAGATACAGTATTAGGGGACCACTAAGGTCTATATAAAAGAGACTTCAGATACAGTATTAGGGGACCACTAAGGTCTATATAAAAGAGACTTCAGATACAGTATTAGGGGACCACTAAGGTCTATATAAAGAGACTTCAGATACAATATTAGGGGACTACTAAGGTCTATCTAAAAGAGACTTCAGATACAGTATTAGGGGACCACTAAGGTCTATATAAAAGAGACTTCAGATACAGTATTAGTGGACCACTAAGGCCTATATAAAAGAGACTTTCAGATACAGTATTAGGGGACCACTAAGGTCTATATAAAAGAGACTTCAGATACAGTATTAGGGGGACCACTAAGGTCTATATAAAAGAGACTTCAGATACAGTATTAGGGGACCACTAAGGTCTATATAAAAGAGACTTCAGATACAGTATTAGGGGACTACTAAGGTCTATCTAAAAGAGACTTCAGATACAGTATTAGGGGACCACTAAGGTCTATATAAAAGAGACTTCAGATACAGTATTAGTGGACCACTAAGGCCTATATAAAAGAAACTTCAGATACAGTATTAGGGGACCACTAAGGTCTATATAAAAGAGACTTCAGATACAGTATTAGGGGACCACTAAGGTCTATATAAAAGAGACTTCAGATACAGTATTAGGGGACCACTAAGGTCTATATAAAAGAGACTTCAGATACAGTATTAGGGGACCACTAAGGTCTATATAAAAGAGACTTCAGATACAGTATTAAAGGACCACTAAGGTCTATATAAAAGATACTTCAGATACAGTATTAGGGGACCACTAAGGCCTATATAAAAGAGACTTTAGATACAGTATTAGGGGACCACTAAGGTCTATATAAAAGAGACTTCAGATACAGTATTAGGAGACCACTAAGGTCTATATAAAAGAGACTTCAGATACAGTATTAGGGGACCACTAAGGTCTATATAAAAGAGACTTCAGATACAGTATTAGGGGACCACTAAGGTCTATATAAAAGAGACT
Source organism: Perca schrenkii (assembly GCA_025617405.1). Classification (NCBI taxonomy): domain Eukaryota; kingdom Metazoa; phylum Chordata; class Actinopteri; order Perciformes; family Percidae; genus Perca; species Perca schrenkii. The sequence goes on along the minus strand of CM046810.1, from coordinate 16,566,018 downwards.
TCAGATACAGTATTAGGGGACCACTAAGGTCTATATAAAAGAGACTTCAGATACAGTATTAGTGGACCACTAAGGCCTATATAAAAGCATTCCAAAAAGCTTAGGACCTTTAAACATGCACACGCGCACACACACAGACACTTTAAACAGACCCGACTTTGGATTCATGTGGGTGGAGCTGGAAATTATCTGTAGTGATCAATTACCCGCTTGATCTATAACGATGTCCTCATCCGCTGAAGAGCGTACGAGGAGGAAAGGTCACTTATACGGAGCCAAACAGCTTGATGGTACCACAGCGGTTCTGCATATTCCAGCGTAGATACATGCATATAATCCTGTTGAATAAGTTACCCTTATTCCATTGCATCTGTGCAGCGATCTTGCATCATACGGTTTTAAGTCAAAGTCTGGTTTCCTGCCCTCAGGGCGCCGAGGAAGTATTAATCCTTAAATTTGTCTGGATGGAAACGAAATTTTTCTCCTCCTTCAGCGTTTGTGTAAATGAGCTTGCATCATGAATACGGCATTAACATTCAGTGATCAATTATTAAACAGTGCCTGTGTAAGAAGGGGCATATACAGTAGCTCTGTGTTTATTAATTCACCTTTGGAGTTTGAAACATAATGAGACGGAAACTTGCCTTGCCGGAGAAAAAACCCCAACTGAAATCCTCAGTAGTTTCCATCCACATGTTGTTATGAAAATAAAGTAATATGGAATTGAAAATGCCTTCTGGAAAACTCTAAAGTTTGATTTAATTTCAGGAATATCGACACAAAGTTTGTATGCTCGATCTCATCGGATTTTCTCTTAATCGGTAAATGGCTTGTGCGATAAACGCCGACGGAAACATTATTTGCCGAATAAATGAGTTGCGATTATGAATCATTTTATGGTTGCAACCCGCCATGAAATGAAGAAGAAGACGTTTTAGGTCATTTACGCCACGTATTTCCGCTTTCTTTGAAGACACGGCGGTTGTCAACAAAGACTGAGAATATAAGTGGGTGAAAGAGCGGACGAGACATTTAGGGGACTTAGGAGACCGTTTTGGACTTTAGCAGAAAGGGGGGAGGGACTGAGAAGTTGTCGATGTTCACATTTTTTGGCTAAGTCCTGGATCTCCGCAATCCTAACTACAGCACCTTTAATTTGAATAAAAACGTGTGGACGGAAGCATGGCTAGTGCTAGTGTCCTTTCACTTTCTTGTCAATTTGTAATATTTTCTTGCCTTTGTTCCCGTCTCAATGCTATGCTTCCTCCCCTTTATCTTCTTCTTTTTCCAGTGCAGACGGAGAGTTCGCCGTCACCCACATGACCAAGGCCCATCTCTTTCACACTGGCCGTGTCCGCTGGGTGCCCCCCGCCATCTACAAGTCCTCCTGCTCAATCGACGTCACCTTCTTCCCTTTCGACCAGCAGAGCTGCAAGATGAAGTTTGGCTCCTGGACGTACGACCGCGCCAAGATTGACCTGGAGCCCTTTGAGAACACGGTGAACCTGAAGGTTGTTCTGCTTTTCAATTTGGAGTTTGTGCCATTAAGGCTACATTTACATTGCTGCGCTTTGGTTTGAAAATTAATATCTTCTGCTACGTTTCCCCCTCTCATTCCCCCTGCTCTGGCGTTTCGATTAAGATTCCTGCACACAAAACATAAATGGTTTGTAAAATCTGTTGTTTGATTCTAAAGTAAACTAGCCGACAATATAACGGCCTACAAGTCCAGCTGAGATGATTAGACCATTAAACACACAACTGGTTGGATCCTTTACACTTTCTGCAATTGGAGGAGAGTTCTTTACTTTTAATACTTTAACTACATTTCCTGATGATACTTCTTCCACTGCTGGTTGTTTGCCAGCTCTGCTTCTTTACCTCCTCTTATCTACGGTTCACACATGTTTTTTCCCAACGTTTTGTCTTGCAGATGGATGCCAGCTAAACACTCTGGCTGCTTTTTGTTTTTAATTGACAGAATAGTTCTCAGTATGTTGCCATTTCATGGCAGCATTAACGTCTGGGGAAAAGCAAAATGTATGAATTTGTTTTCCAAGAGACTAAACGGCTATTCATGAAAAAGATTTCTCAGGCTTAAAATGCATGGATTTTCTTAATGGTGTTGTTGTGACTTTCAAAGCAGAGGAGATAAATATAAGTTATCCTGACAAAGAAGTCTTTAGCAACATGCTGCTTAGCACTTTATTTTTGGGTTGGAGTTTCACTTTCCTATTTTTCTGTACCGTAAAATAGGGCTACTGACATTTTGTTCAGTTGGTCCACCACTTCGGTATTGCTTGACATATCCGGACACCAACTGAATGGATTCCCATGAAAGACATTCCTAATAGATAAGGCGTACTAACTTTTGTGATTGCCTCTAGCGCCACCTTGAGGTTCACATTTGTGCTTTTGAGTGAAATATTGCGACAAATATCTGATGGATTGCCAATACAAAACCTTCATGTTCCTCTCACGATGAAGTGTAATAACTTTGGTGATCCTTTAGCATTTCATTCAGCGGCGTTATCAGGTAGGATTCATTTTCCGTGGACCATGAATGTCCGTACAAAATCCATACAAAAGTTGTTGAGATATTTCTCAACAATATGTCTGGACCTAGGGCGTAATTTCCACTGGGGACACTTTTCAAAATCCTGTTTGTGTCCTCCCCACTTTGAAATTAGTTTGATATTATAAGTCTCGTTGATTGGCCCCTTTTTTAAGCAATAAAGAAAGTAAGACATCATTTTCTTATACATAGTTCATGTTCACTATGGTCAACTTGATTATTTCCTGGATTCTGTATCACCATAGTCCATGAATGTATGTAGAAATGCAGGAAATGGGATTCAAATTGAAAATTGCCACTGTTTGTCATACCAACTGCTATAATTATTATGAATTATATATATGTATCAGTGTCTCTATGTCCCAACCGTCAGCGGCAGATGGCCGCAAGCCAAGAGCCTGGGTCTGTCCAAGGTTTCTGCCCGTTTTTCCTCGCCACGGTTTGCCTTGGGGGGCGGGGAATTGTTGGATCTTTGGAAATTATAGAATTATAGTGTTGTCTATACTAGGTCTTATCTGTAAAGGGTCCTGAGATAACTCCTGTTATGATTTGCGCGGGAATAGGGTTAGGTATAAATAAAATTGAATAAAAACAATATCTAATTTCTAGGATTACTGGGAGAGTGGAGAGTGGGCGATTGTCAACGCCGTGGGCACCTACAACACCAAGAAGTACGACTGCTGCCACGAGATCTACCCGGACATCACCTACTATTTTGTCATCCGCCGCCTCCCATTGTTCTACACCATCAACCTCATTATCCCCTGCCTCCTCATCTCCTGCCTGACCGTCCTGGTCTTCTACCTCCCGTCGGACTGCGGCGAGAAGATCACGCTGTGCATCTCCGTGCTTCTGTCGCTCACCGTCTTCCTGCTGCTCATCACCGAGATCATCCCTTCCACGTCGCTGGTCATACCGCTGATCGGGGAGTATCTGCTCTTCACTATGATCTTTGTCACGCTGTCCATCGTCATCACCGTGTTCGTGCTGAACGTGCACCACCGCTCGTCGGCAACTCACACCATGCCTGGATGGGTCCGGCGGCTGTTCCTGTCGGCGGTGCCGCGCTGGCTGTGCATGAAGCGTCCGAAACATGGTGTCAGGCCTGTAAGGTGAGAAATCAGGGAAGGCCCACCAGGTTTACTGTATGCGCAATAATGGAACCCGCTGCAGTTCTAGGCATGACCCGCCCTACGAAGCAACCCGATTGGTTGAGGTAAGGCACTGACCTCGATTAGTTGAGTTTAGGATAGTCTCGCTTTGCCAGACCTTCCTCCAGGGTCTGGCTAGTTCACACAGCATTCCGGGAAGTCCTACGCTGTGACAAGAGTGTGTGAATGAAACAAAAACTTTTCAAAACATCCACCTCCAAGATGCTCACTTTTTGACATCTAAACTTAATGTTCACTGAAACAACTGGCAGCGTGGAGCCCTGCTCCCGACTCACAATCCCCTTTTAATCGGGTAAACCCAACTACCAACTGCCGCTGCTACGGCGTCATGTCACGGAGCTCTGTAGCTGGCGTCACATGACCAACCGGCGATCGCCTATTTTTTTAAAATATCATATGTTATCGGTGTGCAGTAGCCTGGATGCCAGCAAAAATTAGCCCTGCCCACAACATTTGAGGTCTGGAAGTTCGGTCTGGAAGATCGGTCTGGAAGTTCGGTCTGGACTTGATCCGTTGTGGAGCGACCAGAGCTGTTTGGACCAATCAAATTGTCAGGGGGCAGGCTTTATACGATGACGGCCAGATGATCAACAGTAACGTAATCAACCACGTCACCAAAGAGCGCTTCTACTTCTTCCAGCGTGCGTGCAGTTGAGTTCTGTTGACAACGATGCGTCGCTCAACGTACGTCATACTCCGTTGCTCTGATTGGTTGTAGGTCTATCCAATTGAGTGCAGAGGCATTTTCTTTCCAGGTTCGGTTGACACACGCCCCATAATCACAGCCCAATGGAGCAGTATCAGACTCATATTCTGACTAGAATCTGAGTATGACCATGTCAGGCTAGGCGCGCATACATTTTCATACGATATCGTACGTGCCCGCTCATGAGACTGCGTTTGACCCGTTTCACATCCACGTCATCATTTGATCCAGTGTTTCCCCCAGTGTAGTGCAAGCCTGCCACCGGCCCTAAGTTTCCCCGCCCCACCAGGCCTAAGCCACTTTTTTTATGTATTTTGAAGACATTCACAGTGGGGTGGCTTGTTCGGAAACTAAGACGTAGACATATTTTCTAATCTCCAGTTAGCTTTTAGCACTGACTTAATGTATGGCTTTAAGGAAATGTGTTTTATAGCTTTTTTTAATTCTCAATTTCAAGATTCCGTCCATGATTCTGTTATCCAGAAACTATTGGGCTCTACATTAAAGGTCCCATGACATGGTGCTTTTTGGATGCTTTTATATAGACCTTAGTGGTGCCCTATCTGAAGTCTCTTTTATATAGACCTTAGTGGTCCCCTAATACTGTATCTGAAGTCTCTTTTATATAGGCCTTAGTGGTCCCCTAATACTGTATCTGATGTCTATTTTATATAGACCTTAGTGGTCCCCTAATAGTGTATCTGAAGTCTCTTTTATATAGACCTTAGTGGTCCCCTAATACTGTATCTGAAGTCTCTTTTATATAGACCTTAGTGGTCCCCTAATACTGTATCCGAAGTCTCTTTTATATAGGCCTTAGTGGTCCCCTAATACTGTATCCGAAGTCTCTTTTATATAGACCTTAGTGGTCCCCTAATACTGTATCTGAAGTCTCTTTTATATAGACCTTAGTGGTCCCCTAATACTGTATCTGAAGTCTCTTTCCTGAAATTCAGCCTTGGTGCAGAATTACAGCCACTAGAGCCAGTCCCACAATGAGCTTTCCTTAGGATGTGCCATTTCTGTGTCTGTAGCTTTAAATGCTATTGAGGAGGAGATATGTGGGGGGGTGGCCTTGACCAACAACCACTTTGCTTTTTTGAAAGCCATGATGTCTCTCTCTCTCTCTCTCTCTCTCATGGGTGGGCCAAATTCTCTGGGTGGGCAAAGCAGAGAAAGGGGAGGTAACCTTGCTCCTTATGACCTCATAAGGAGAAGATTCCTGATTGGCCCATCTGAGCTTTCATTTTCTCAAAGGCAGAGCAGGATACCCAGGGCTCGGTTTACACCTATCACCATTTCTAGCCACTGGGGTTAGGGTTAGGCTTGCTGGGGGAACTCATATTAATGTTAAAGAACCTCATAATGTGAAATTGTCATGCCATGGGACCTTTAATGCCCAGCCGGGCCCTCGTTGGAAAAAAAAGACACTTGGCAATGGGCTAAACAAGTTTGGGGGAAACACTGTGATCCTTAGTTATAGCAGCTTTAAGTGAAATGTTGCCACTTGTAAAGTATTTTATTTAGGTGAAGCTCTTTTACAGCAACGTTTGAGAACCTTGGCTTCATAAGCCGAATAAAAAAAGAAGGGTTTTTCTAGACAAACAATGCCCACTGATATGTTGTGTTTGTTGTCTCAGGCGGTGCCACCTGACCGATGGACTCCTCCCCATCCAGACTCCGGGCCCCTCCCACAGCTCGCCTGCCTGGATCACTCAGGAGTCTGGCATCCATCTCCATCGTTACCGGGAGGACGAGAACGGTCGCCGCAGGAGCCGCCAGCTCAACTCCTCGGATGCAGGTGACGAAATCCACTACTGCGATCTCCACGGTTACGCAAACGCGGATCGCACGGGGAGGTTTAGGGGGAAGGTAGCCGGGCCACCGAGGATTTCTCCCCTCTCTTCTTCTTTCCCCCCGTCTCTGGGTTACATCCTCCTCCCACAGAGACACTCCCCACTCGGCTCGGACTGGGACACCCCTCCTGCGGAGCGTGGTTCGTTCCAGAGCCCACCTGCCGCTGTCCCGTCTCCGGCGGTGCTCTCGGCCCTGGAGGGGGTGACCTACATCGCAGAGCATCTCAGAGCCGAGGATGTGGACTTCTCAGTGAGTGCCGACGTCCCTTTCTTTTTTGTTGTTGTTGAGAGGAAGCGGTTGGTCTTGTCCGGTATTATATATATATATATATATATATATATATATATATATATATAGATATACACCTTTATTTTATTATCCAGTTTGACAGACAGTCAGTCATAACTGAAGAAGAACATACAGTGGTCAGCATAAGTGAATACACCCATGCTAAAGTTGACTAAAAAGAGGAATAAATAAAACATCTTTTGGAAATTTATCTTAATGCCTTAATTAAAACAATTTGGAAAAGTCCAACCTTTTAGGACACCGATTTTCTTTGTGAATGAATAATGTACCGCAAATAAATAATGTTCTTCCTTAAAATACAGGGGGCATAAGTAAGTACACCCCTATGTTAAATTCCCATAGAGGCAGGCAGATTGTTATTTTTAGAGATTGACATGGGGTACTTTCCATAAGATCATCTGTCAATGCAAATCAAACCAGCTATTATGCTAACTATAATAAAGCCATGCCAATCTCTAGGTATGGTGAAGGGTATGTGATGATGTGGGGGGGCTATTTTAATTCCAAAGGCCAAGGGAACTTTATCAGGATGCATAGTATCCTGGATCCATGAAATAACTGGCCTTTAAAAAATAAACATCTGCCTGCCTCTATGGGAATTTAACATAGGAGTGTGTATACTTGTGCCCCCTGTATTTTAAGGAAGAACATTTATTTATTTATGATACATTATTCATTCACAAAGAAAATTGGTGTCCTTAAAGGTTGGATTTTTCCACATTTTTTTTATTAAGGCATTATATATTATTATTGCTAAACTGTTCAAAACTTCTCTTTGACTAATTGCCTAATGTTAGCATGTTCCAAAAAGTACGAAAGAACCTCATTCACAATCACAGAACAGCAGCAGATCTTCACATTTAAGAAGCTGGAACCACACAGTGGTTGAAGAAGTATTCAGCTCATTTACTTTAAGTAAAAGTACTAATACCAATACCTGCATTGAAAATGTTACTTAGTGTAAGTAAAAGTCTGTAAGTATCGTCAGGAAAATGTAGTTAAAGTATTAAAAGTAAAGAACTCTCCTCCCATTGTAGGAAGAGTAAATGATCCAACCAGTTGTGTGTTTAATGGTCTCATCATCTCAGCTGGACTTGTAGCCGTTATATTGTCGGCTAGTTTACTTTAGAATCAAACATCAGATTTTATAAACTACATGTGTTCTGTGTGCAGAAATCTTAATGTGTAAAGTAACTAGTAACTAAAGCTGTAACAGATGAATGTAGTGGAGTAAAAAGTCCAATATTTCTCTCTGAGATGTAGCGGAGTAGAAGTAGAAAGTGGCATGAAAAGAAAAGACTCAAGTACAGTACAAGTACCTCAACATTTGGACTAAAGTGCAGTACTGGAGTAAATGTACTTAGTTACATTCCACAGCTGGTCTCCTTTTTGTGTCTTTTGCGTTTCTGCAGGTGAAGGAGGACTGGAAGTACGTCGGCATGGTTGTAGACCGAATCTTTCTGTGGATGTTCATCATCGTGTGTCTGCTGGGGACCGTCGGACTCTTCCTGCCTCCGTGGCTCTCTGGGATGTTTTAGAATCAAACTGGAAACCAAAAAAGAAAGAAAAAATGAATACAATAATTGATTAAAAAAAGTGTCTGCATGTAAAGAATAAGATCAATCAGTTAGCAAAACTCTCGCAGAAACTCTTACCAAAAGTTTCACTTGATTTCCCTCTTATTTTAAAAATGTCATCATCCATTTACCTTCCTGTTGTCCTTTTCAAAGTTTTTTTTATCAGAAATTTGGGTTTCTTTCAACCAAATTGCCCAAAAATAACACAGATGGTTTCATACAACGCTCTTCACAAACAAAACCAAGGATTGGTTCACTACTTTCATTGAATTTTGAGTGTTTGATTCCATTTTATAGCACTATTCTGACTAAACTTTGACAGTCTGTGATCATCCGTTACCATACGTTCTTTTGATCTTAACTATAAGTCAAAATAATTAATTATTTCTACTTTTTTAAAACACAAAAAAATGAGTTTTATTGACCATGACTTCCCAAAATAAGTGTAAAACTGGAGTTAATAAATTGGTGTTAGTGGTGTTGATACTGGTGGTAGTGGAAAATAAGCGACAAAAACGTCAAAATACTCGACAAAAAAACGTCAAAATAAGAGAAAGAAATGTAAAAATAAGAGAAAAAAAAAACGTCAAAATAGGAGAGAAAAAAATCAAAATAAGAGAAAAAACGTTAAAATATTCAACAAATACGTTAAAATAAGAGAAAAAACGTTAAAATAATCAACAACAATGTCAAAATAAGAGGAAAAACGTTAAAATAATCAACAAAAACGTCAAAATAAGTAAAAGCCTCAAAAGAGACAAAAACGTCAAAATAATCAACAAAAACGTCAACATAAAAGAAAAAAATGTTAATATTCAAAATAAGACACAAAATAAGAGACAAAGAAACCGTCAAAATAAGAGACAAAAACAAAAGTCAAAATAACAGACCAAAACGTCAAAGTAAGAAACAAAAACATATGTAAAATGGAGAATATTAGTCTGTATTTCTACGGACTTTTTTAACAGTGTACATTGTTGCTAATTGTCTCAGCCGAGTACACAATCTTGAAAATGCACAAAAACTAATTAAAGCTGGAATCCAAGTACTTCCAAACTAGTTCCTTTGTGTACTTTCTTATTCTGTGCGTGTGTGGATTTCAGCAGAATCCAGTTTTTCTCTGAGTCTTACTGGATTTGCTTCGCCTCTTCAACCGTCGCTAAAGGATAAACCTTAACTGGACATTGTTTTGATGCTCGGTCCCGAAATCACCATAAGCATGCTGTTTATTTACATATAATCTGGTGGGTTTGGTGATGGTGATTTTGGGTCTGTTTTGTGTTAACAAAAAGGATAACAACTTCTCCGAACAACTTCTGAATCAGAAATTCACACCTGAATGTAGCATTTGTTGGCCGTCGCACACCTGGTCCCAGCCTAGTGCTAACGTGTGCTAACATGGACCGTTGGGTATGCAGAGTAAATAAATTGGTGCCTAAAATTGTATCAGAATGCAGGAAATAAAGTTATTGAGCCCCTCCTTAGCCCTAGAAGAGAAAGTCCAACAATGGTTGTAGTGGACTTCTATAGCATCTTTTGCCTTTTGTTATTTATTTATCTGCTCTAGCTTGTCTAACGTTTTAGACACAGGTATGGTGATAATAACAGCACAGAATATGTGAAATTGCACATTTCTTTTATTGTACCCTGATATTTATTTATTTTAAATTGTTTATTTATTTATCATTCATTTAGCCAAAAATCCATCAAATTAAAGATACTGAATCTAATATTGTAGTAAAAGTATAATATTCCCCTCTGAGATGTAGTAATGAATATAATAAAAAACTTTAAAAAGTTGTGTGCTGCAGGTGTCTGGTGTAATGGTGCCCCCAGGTGGACATCAGCAAGATCCTGTCTACAAGAGATTAAGTTATTGTTTTTAATGACATGAACAAGAATTATTCCAATACCGACACTTCTGAGCTCCCGTATCACTTTAAAGTGTTTCACTGTAAATTTTCACAACTTAGCAATCATCAAATTTACCAGCTTTAAGGGACTGGAAGACATTTACTAATTTCTTGAGGACTGAGGAGTCATTTTGTACAAAATTGGGTGTAGTAGCCTACTCTCTATAAAATAAATCCATGAACATTGTTTCTGTTATTTTAACGTTAAGCTGCAGACACACCGACCAGACGGCCGACCCTTGGCAGAAAAGCCAGTCGGACTGATCAGTCTCCCCGAGTTGGTCCAAAAAGTGCCTCGGAACACACCACAACAGCAGGCGGCGCTAATCTGTATTGTCGCCCAAAAATGAAAACCGGCAGCTGATTGGACCGTCATGGTGGCTCGTTCAGAATCCGATCTCATATTTTACTAAAATAGTTCACTGAAACGTGTTTCTGAAAACATTTTAATCTAGAAATAGGCCGTGCAGTTGCTGAATCTGTCTTCATTTCAGATCGACAAAGGTCAGTTTAAAAGATTTTCGTCAGATTTTGAGAGACTCTAGTCACGCTCATCCCGCTCCCTGTTTCCTGGTTAGCTCTCCACCAACCAGAGGGGTCGTTTGAGTCCGACTGCCGGCAGTGCCCGCCCCGCCGATTATACATGTCAAATCGGCCAAAATGAAGGCTAACGGCCCCCCAGACTGACGACGGCACAAAACACACCGAACAGACTCGAGTCACCGACCTCGCCAGACTGTCCGACAGCCAATTATCGTCGTGGTGTGTCAGCGCCGTCGGCTGACCGCTAACGTTAGACCCAGCAACAACTTCTTACTTACAATTTGGTCGACATAAAGCCCTAAAAAAGTCAGAAAAAAGGTCCCTCTGCCATCAAAGAAAAAAAGCACAAACACGGCATAAAAAAGCAACAAAAAAAAGACCAAAAAAGCGACAAAAATGTATGCCAAAAAACGCGGGCCGGATCACAATGCGATCACACGCACCACGGATTTCAAATCAACGAGTTTTCCATCTGAACAGGTCCCACAGCTGAATGTGAAATGAAACTGAAAACACACTCACACACATAGTCACACCCGGGGACAACCACTAGAGGGACACGTCCACTCATTCACTGGGAACAAGCCCTTGAGATGAGCCATCTATGTTTTCAAGGGGGTCCCAAACGGCACATAAGTACCAAACGGGTCCCATAACCAGACAAACAAGGACAGAGACAGACAGAGAGACAGACGGAGAGACAGAGACAGACAGAAGCAGAGACAGACAGAGAAACAGACAGAAACAGAGACAAACAAAGAGACAAAGACAGGGATAAACAGACAGAGACAGACACAGAGACAGACAGAGAGACAGAAACCGAGACAGAGACAGACAGAGAGACAGAAAGAAACAGAGACAGATGGAGAGACAGAGACAGACAGAGACAGAGACAGAGACAGAGACAAACAGACAGACACAGACAGACACAGAGACAGACAGAGAGACAGAGAGACAGAAACAGAGAAACAGAGAAACAGAGAAACAGAGAAACAGAGACACAAAGACAGACACAGACAGACACAGAGACAGACAGACAGACAGACAGACAAACAGACAGAGATAGATAGAGAGACAGAGACAGACAGAGACAAACAGACAGAGAGCAGACAGACAGACAGACGACGGACATAGTGTATAGAGAGAGAGTGAGCGACACACACACACACACACACACACACACACACACACACGCACGCACACACAATTTAACAGCTTTTAGTTTATTTGCGTCACCTCCCAGCATCCTCCGGGAGAGTCCCGATAGAGAGGGGGGAGCCGCCCTCTCTCCCGATTACAGAGGTGAGCCGTGTAATTTTAACACGCTAATGACACGCTGCGTCAAACGGGTATCATTAAAGTTACACATCAGACGCAATGTCACTCTGCAGCTGCTTTTTGGCCATTTCTTCAACTCTCCTTTTTTTTTACTTCTTCACACTGCTCGTCTTCACACTTTAGATCTTAATCTCAAATCTTTGAATTGGGTTTTTTGGATACGTTTTGTGCGTTTGTTTTTGTTGTCTCAATTGGGATATAGCAGAAAATAAAGCCACGAATGTCTGCCATGGCTTCACACTGGCCCGCTAATTTCACTGAATGAAAAATACGATGCCTCCTCATTTAAAGGGACGATTCATCCTGTCTGTCACGGTCCGATTAGCCTCAGCATCTGAAAAATCCCACGTGAATTCCTTTATACCTGTGTGTGCGTGTGTGTGTGTTTGTGTGTGTGTGTGTGTGCCACATATGATATAATTGGCTATGACAGCAGCAGAGAGAATCAGAGCTTCACTGACACCTAGATTTCTCTCATTTCAACGTTGTTTCGGAAGCCTCCCCCTTAAATCACAGAAGCACTTCCATACTGTAAAACTACACATTACTGAGTTCACTTTGTTGAGAGTATTTCAATTAAGGTGTACGGTCTTGGCGACCAACGTTGGTGAGAGTTAAGGCCTCTTTCCAGTCGCGGTTCCCGACCTGTCGCACGACAACATGACATCAAAATGGCGCGCCAGGATTTAAAGTTGAGCCAAAAAGCGATCGAAGACGGAAAGACGGAACAGCAGGTCGTTTTCGGAGTAGATTCCTGTCCTTTTTTTCCCCCAAAAGCGTTTGCTTTTTTGTTCTTGGGCGTTCAAAGCTTCCGCCGAGCAGGGGAACGTGACAGTATAGCTACTCCCGTTTTTGGACGGCGAGGATCCGAGCGTGAGGCGGATTATCAACCCCCGGAGAATCCACAGATAAAAACACAAAATCCTGTTCACGGCCTCCCACGCGTGAGGACAGACAAGAAAGGTAAAGAAACACAGGAACAGATGAAAGCTCCATACGCTCTTGTCAGCAGTTTTTTTGGAAAGGAGACAGAAGAAGACTCCGCCGAGGATGGATATTTGCAGCGGAGATAAACCGGCTTTTGACAGGCCTGGGTTTGCAGCACATTTTGGGGGGGGAGAGACAGGGTTTAAAACAAGTCTTAAGTCCGGTTTTCTCTCCACAAAATCATCACAAAAGAGAATACCTGTGGGGGTTGGCAAGGCTGTAGGTAAGACCAACAACTCAATTACTTCACCAGATGCTGAGGTCTCTCAATCTTTCACAACTCTCAATCTACAACTCTTACAAATTACATTACAGGTCTTATCAGTTCAAAAAATACATGTGAATGTCATGGGGGCAAAAGTGTCTTCAATTGCATGATGTGCAATTTCCAAAATGGCTGCTCATTGTAGTTTTTTTTTTTAATCAAACAAACAGGAGGAAATAGTTGGATTTGTTGGGGACTATTTTCAGTGGCGGATTACTCTCGCATTGCCAGCTCTGTCTCCACAGCGCCTTGGAGTAAGGTTACTGGCTGCACCACAGATGCATTCTGGGAGAGGAGGGAAAGAAACAAAAAAACGCCCTGGTTGCGTCCGAAATCCCACACTAACGTGCTATTTAGTGGCTAAAACAGTAAGTGAGATCTTTCAGCGTGTTCCGAAACCTTAGTACGAAACCAATAGTACGTGAGTTGCAAAATATTACAGTATGCAATCCTGGACACTACGCCGGCTTAAGTTTCCCACAATGCAAAGCGGTGGTAACGGCAACGCTCATAACAGCCAAAGCGACAGAAACTAAGGAGCTCTGTAATGTCCATAACGCTCTCGTTTGCATTTTGAAACAACTGTTGGTCTAGTTATTCACCTCTTTCAGTACTTTAGGAGTTCTCGGGTGACGCCCGGTAGAGCGGAGGCAGGCAGGCGTTACCATGGTTACGGGTCTCCAAGTCAAACCGGCAAGGAGGCTCTGAGGAAGTGACGTTGAAGTTGACGGCTCAGTTTGCCGAAAAGATACACACTCTACTGTTATTAACACAAAAGTACGTTGGATGACAGTATACATGTTGAGTATGCAGTGCAGAGGGCTTTGTCCTGTAAGTGAATGCACCATGAAGACCCAATCAAAGCATATTTATTTGCATTTACAGGGACTTGATTGAAGCGGTGATGTTTTGTCTATAAGCCCAGCGAGTTCTCTCCGGATATAGTCAGATAAATCAGTAAACATTGCCACTCTTTTGCTTCCAGACCGTTTAATCCCACAGGAGACATAAAACCAAACTTATTTCAGGAACAAAAAGCACATGGTACAATTACACCAAAGCGAGTCGAAAAACATTTCCCTCATCACCCTTTGACACGGCAGCGGCTTCGAGTCAAACAAAAACCATAATAATAAGATGTGAGAGAGACAGTCGAGATTTAAACACAATGACTGCAGAAATTAATCCGTGAAATAACAAGTCATGTGTGTAGCTATAGTTTAGAACATTTTATGTTAGTCCTAAATAAAAATAATTATTCTCAGTTGGTGAACTTCCGAAAACGTTGGGAAATGTTTTTTAAAAATGTCTTAAAAAGCACCAAAACATTGGGAAAAGCGCCAACAAGTTCAGAATCAGCAACAAACGTCAATGAAAGTGTTACAAAGGTTGAATAAAAAGTGACAAAAATGTTGGAATAAACGCTGAATATCCAAAAAGAGACTAACGTAGAAAAAGATGGCAGAAAAAGTGTGACAAAAAGCAGCAAAAACATTGGAAAAACTCCCAAAATGGAAACAAAAAAGGCGACAAAAAGGCGACAAAAAGGCTGCGAAAAAGGCGACAAAGGGCAGCAGAAAAAGGCAGCAAAAAAGGCAGCGAAAAAGCGACAAAAAGGCAGTGAAAAAGCGACAAAAAGGCAGTAAAAAAGCGACAAAAAGGCGACAAAAGGCAACAAAAAAGGAAGCGAAAAAGCAACAAAAGGCGAAAAAGGAAGCAAAAAAGGAAGCAAAAAAGGCAGTGAAAAAGGCAGCGAAAAAGGCAGCAAAAAAGGCGACAAAAAGGAAGCCAAAAAGTCCCTAATCAGCAACAGACGTCAATGAAAGTGTCACAAAGGTCGGAAAAAAGTGACAAAAAACAAATATGTCCAACTAACAACTTCTACTAACGTAGAAAAAAACGGCAGAAAAAGTGTGACCAAAAGCAACAAAAACATTGGAAAAACTGCCAACATTTTGACAAAAGGCAGCGAAAAAGGCGACAAAAAATCAGTGACCAAAAAGGCAGCGACAAAAAGGCAGCGACAAAAAGGCAGCGACAAAAAGGCAGCGACAAAAAGGCAGCGACAAAAAGGCAGCGACAAAAAGGAAGCCAAAAAGTCCGTAATCAGCGACAAACGTCAATGAAAGTGCCAACAGGTCAGAAAAAAGTGACAAAAACGTTGGAATAAACGCCAAATAGGTCCAAAAAAAGCGGAAAAAAGTGTGACAAAGGTCGAAAAAAATCAACACAAACATTGGAAAAACTCCCAAAATGTTGAAGAAAGTGACATCGGGAGTGCTGTAATCTCCCAAAACTGACATGCGTGGCCGACAAAAGTTGTCGGCACACATACTACACAAAAAACTTTAAATACTACTGTGAATCATGTTCGACAGACAATTTCTGTTAAACTGCCCGGACACATTTGTTAGAGTGGAGTAGGACAATAACAGTTTCCTCATCACCCTTGGACATGACAGTGGCTTTGAGTGGCCCAGACCATAATAACAAGGTGCGAGAGAGACAGTCGGGCTGAATGAACGAATGCAGAAAAGGTACATTTGGCACGAGACAGAGAAGGACGAAACATGGAAGTCTTTCTGTTTTTGACTCACAGCGTAACCAAAATTACCATCTAGTTTTCTTTGCATTCAGTAATCCCTTAACCCTTGTGTGGTCCTCCCTCTCTTGTAGGCACTGTTTTTACGTTTATGTTGCTTTTTCTCTCGCTTATTTCAACATTGTTGGCACTTTTTTTCCATTGACACCAGTATATTCACCACTAGACCTATTTATTTACACTAGTTTTACACTTATTTTTATGGAATTCATGGTCCATAAACCTCATTTATATGAAATCTTCTAATTTTTGTGTAAGAAAAAAGCAGAAATTCTGAATGATTTGGACTAATGGTTAAGATCAGAGGAATGAAGGTAATGGATAACACATCTGTCAAAGTTTAGTCAGGATGACGCTATAAAATTGAACACAACACCCAAAATTCTATGAAAATAAGAGATCTGATCCTTAATTTCCTTTGTGAAGACCGTCTTACGGAACCACCCATGTTATTTTGGGGCAGTTTGGTTAAAAGAAACCCAAATGTATGATATAGAAACTTTGAAAACAACATGAGGGTTAAAAACATTCATGAGATAGGCATGCGTGACTTTAAATCTAAACAGTGGAGAGATAAGGATGTGAATATAGACACTACAGGCAAAAATTACATCTTTCATTTCATTCATTTTGAGTTTTTTGGGCCTATTTTGCTTCCATAACATGTCTTCTTTCAGACTATTGGGGGGAAAAAACCCACCCAAAATACACATTTAGATGTTTACTTTACCTCACTTTGTCTATTTTACGCCTGTGAATGTCTCCTAATTCATCAAAAGTTGTCTCATTAACATATTTAAACATAAAAATATGTCTTAATGTAAGTCACCAGCTGGCGAAGTGTTACAGGAACGTAGTTATAGGACCAGTCCACTTCTAAACAGTTCTACTAACTACTCTCCCCCAAAATCGGTTTCGCCATTTGCATTCACACTGGCCAAGTGGCCACAGGAAGTGACCTTTTGTTATTATAATCACAGCCATCTAACACCACTATGCGGAAAAGGTAAAAGACCCTGCCCTGAAGTAGGAGCTGAAAGAGTTACAGGAACTGTGACCAGAGGAACTTAATAATCCCCCAAATTGCAAAGGGTTCTAGGAACGTTGTGTTCTAGGAACTGCAAAAATCCCTCCGGTCGGAAAGGGACTATAGTCTTGCAAAATGTCTGATATTTTATAATCCATATCTTTAAGTCGTCTGTTTTCCTCGGGTCAAATGTGACCTGTTTTCAAAGTTGCTATATCAGAAATCTGAAATTTCCCAAAAATAACTGAACGAAGTTGGCTAGAAGCCTAGATATAACACAGAATTGTAATAATTTATACTTTATGCTTTACAAACAGGCAAAAACTTTGGAATAAACGCCAAATATGTCCCAAAAAAGCGACTAACGTAGAAAAAAACGGCAGAAAAAGTGTGACAAAGGTAAAAAAAAAACATTGTGAAAAACTCCCAAAATGTTGAAGAAAGTGACAACGTGGACTTCTGTAATCCCAAAACCGACCTGCATGGCCGCCAAAAAGTTGCTGGAGCACAAATTATACAAATCGAAATGTCAAAAAACTAAAATAAAACTGTGAATCATGTTCTATGGACGATTTCTGTGAAAATATACAGACATTTATCACTGTAACAAATTACCGTAAAAATACGAGATATTTGTTACAGTGTACAAATGTTAACCCAGATATTTCTTAGAGTGTAGCTGGTTATTTTACAGGCCGAGAAGCCGCCGCGAGTCACATTTTTTTAAAGATTTTGCCGATAGTCACCAAGCCAAACGTTGCAGTTGCAGCGAATTTCGGGCATGTCGCTGAAGTGGCTCGTGCGAGATGAAGAATTGACTCTATATTTCGAGTATATAAAGAAGATCATTTGAATAGTAACTCACAACAATGCACACCGTGTAACTGCCACTTAGCTCCGAGAGCTGCTGGGAATTCCCCGCCCTGATTAAAAGCTTCGGAAACCCAAAATACGAGCCAGGCGACACACAAGTTCAATTACAAAGAGTTTAATCCCAAAAATACTTTCTTTTTTTTCTTTCACTTTCCCATTTTGGCACGTAACACATTGTTTGGTCTCGCTGTATCTTGGCTGTAACACTAGAACTGTATAATTGACATTGTCAGAAGTCGTGGCTGTCATGCAATGTTGAACACAGCTCCGCTGATTACTGCAGGAAAGAAGAAACAGGATGCCACGTTCACGTCGGAAACGTTATTTAGACTGCGGAAGAAAAAAAACTTGAATGTCTGCCCACCCTGTGGTTATTACGTACATGTATTATATGTGGGCATTTTGGTAGCATTCCAAGATATTTAAAGATGGCCAAATTCAACTCAGAACACACCTCTACTTAAAAGAAAAAGGAGGAACATGCTACAGTTTATCATTCAACATCCATAGTTTGGGTATTTTGTTAGCATCGAGCTGCGGCAACATCTCCTCGTTTTCTTTTTTTTCCGTTTTGACGTGAACGCAGCATTAGACAACAGTCCGTGTGAGACATTCAACAGTCCTTGTCAATTAAGACAGAAATGCTAATTTCGGCGACTTTCTCACGAACCATTTTGCACGCTGTCAACCATCTGGGTGGAACATTGTGCTGAAGGGGAAGTTCAGATGTTTCGAAGTGGATAATACCAACGTGTTCTCGTGAACGGGTCTGTACAATATGGTACGAAAATCTATGCACGGCACTACGTATGGTATCCTACGGGACTAGGCGACCGCCGGCTAGTCCCGTGACGCTGGCGTACAGAGCTCCACCGTATCAGCGGTAGTTTCTAGTGCGGCGACTACAGTTACGTTTAGGCACCAAAACAACTAGTTAAAGGGATACGCCACCGTTTGTTGAAATAGGGCTTATCACGGTCTCCCGTAGCTGTAGATAGGTGGGCCAAAGCATTTTTTGCGCATGCATTGTTTTGGTCCGGTGCAACAACGGCAGCGCAAACGCTAGTTAGCTTAGTGTAGTGAATGGAATCCTATGTTGCCGGTTAGCATGTTGTGAGTGAAAGTGAGCCAACAAAAGACAAAAAAAAAAAAACCTAATTACTTGCACTGAGACAAAAAATGCGTTGGCCCACCTATCTTCAGCCAGGGTAGACCGTGGTAAGAACTATTTCAACAAACGGTGGCGTATTTCGGGAAAAAAGATGGTTGAATTTGGATTAACACACTCTCAAGGAACACGCAATTTCCCCGGGAAGCGAACTCTGCTCCGCGGCATGAAAGTATTTAAAATTCTGTCATGCTCCGTTAGTAAACTTCTGAAATAAAATCTATTCTTTATTCTTTTTTATTTCTTTTTACACCTTTGACGCTGAACACTTGTTGTTGCTTTTGACGCTCGCTAATCCAAGTGCTGGTTAATAATTTACGCTAATGGCTTTGTGAATAGCTACATTAACTACGCTAATCACTACGTTAGTTGTCGGAGCACAGATAGAGGTCCCATGATACAACTTAAAATGTAAATAATAGGGATGTGCAAAAAAATCGATTCCCGCTCTACCGATTCAAAATCAATTCATAGAATTCCAAAAATCGATTCATGTTTTTTAATTAAAAAAAAATAAATTAAAAAATTGTTATGTAATTGTAAAATAATGTATTGTAATTGTGAGTCTACTGCAATCGTTTTTTTTTTAAATTGAGTATTGAGCCTGAAAATCAATATTGAATCGTGACATTTCCTGAATCGTACGTAAATAAGTTTAAATACAACTGTGAGCCACGTTTTTTTTAACTCAGACACCCACACTTCAAAACATCTGAACTTTGAACCTAACCCTAACCCCCATCCCTACATAGCCAGGGTTAGGGAGTGAATTGGTACTGGGGGGGACTACTAATTTGATTAGAAAATCTCCCCCACACAGCATGTTTTGGTTCATCATTGAACTAGAGGAAAAACTTTGTGATTAAACATCATCATAATTTTTTTCCAGGAGCAGCAGAACAGGTTCCAGCCCGTTGGTTTGTTTCACTAAACATCATGGTTACAGGAAGACACTTCGCTCCTCGCCACCGACAGCAGGCCCACACCACGTGGGATGCACTCGCAGCGCTTTCTCGACAACTCCGAGGAACAGCTGATACCAAAACTATTGATTTTAGGACCGTTTTATTTTCAACCTGCACCCTATTTCCACATGTTTTTGTGTCTAAGTGACTGATGGGAACAACCATCTTTGACATTGGTCGAGTATTAAGTGAGATCGCTGCAGTCGGCAGTCAGCGAAAACAAGCTACAATGTAAGTTAATAGGCTGATTGTGCATTTTCAATTTAAGTCAACAAAAGTGCTCGTTTGGGCTCTGACAGGCTCAGATTAATATTCTAAGTGTCTGACAACATTATGAAAAGCATTTCTAAGGATGTCGACCTTTCTGTTAAAGAGTGTTATTGCGTTCGCTAAAGCCACCAGACTCAATGTAAATAAACAGTCATTTTAGCATCGTAAAACACACTTCATTCAAAGTCGACAGAAACAACATAAAAGTATAAAAAACCCGTTTTGGGTCGTCTTTCCTCTTTTCCAACCACCACAACTCTAGTTCTGGTTGAAATAAACACATAGTTTACAAATTTACATCTGAAAATATGTTGGCTCTATACACGCTAAAAGTATTGTTTTTTTAAAATGGAGTCTGGTGGGTTTAACGCTAGCGACTTCAGAGCTGTTTCTGGTTAAACAGAAAGGTCTTAAAGAGGTTTAAAGGTCTGTCTCTGTATGGATCCTTTCCATAATGTTGTCACACACTTATAATAATACTTATAATTATACACAATAATATGAGTCTGTCAGCGGCAAACCAAGCACTTTTAGTGGAGAAAATTGATGATGCACATTTGCCCCATAGGGTTTCATTGCAACCTAGTTTGTGGCTGCCGGTTACAACGTTCATGCTAAATACTGGACCAATGTCAAAGATTGTTGTTCCTAATAGGAAAACAGGGTCCATCTAAATCTGTATCCTTTAAATGAAACAGATTTGTCCCGGGACGAGTCTTGGGCCCAAACTAAACAGTTGGAGATCTCAACCCCTCCCCCCCTCCGATGTTGAACCCAAAGTCACGCCCTTGCATGTGGCACTAATCCTCTTCCGTAATAAGGAGTATCGATGCTACACATAAATGCATCAACTGCTAAATAATGGAGCGTATTATGGTCTTATTAAGTTCACCAGTTTTTTTTATCCCCCATGAACAGTCTGCTTTGTTGAGCCACAGCGCTACAAAAGCTGGATTCTGAAAAAAAATGAAATAATTCCTATCGTGTTGAGACTTCAGGGACCTTATTAGTCAACTTAACTGGACTATTTAGGCTGAGCACCCTCCAAATCCTCAACAAAAGAGTCCCGGCCTCATTGCCACCAATCAATTTCAGGTTTACATTTTCTCCTCAGAATGGCAGGGAGGGCCACGTGTGGAAAATGTGTTTGAGTTCAAAGTCCAAATTCTGACTTTTGTTTTTGTTTCAAAGCAAAAACACAACAACAACTCATAAGTCTGAGAAAAAAAATCTGAATTAAACTTAAAAACCTCAGAATTATGTACATTTTGACTTTAAGTAAAAAAACAACTAAAAAATTCTGAGAAAAAATAGTTTTTTCAGTAAACATTTGAATTCTGCTTTCTCAAGTCAGAATTCAAATGTTTACGTTATCTTGTATTCTGACTTTTCTCAGAATTATGAGTTGTTTTTTTAACTTTGTTCATTTTTAAAGTAAAAAAACAGTAGATTCTGACTTTTTTTCTCAGAATTATGATGGGGTTTTGTTTTTAAGTAAAAAAACAACAACTCAAAATTCTGATAAAAAAAGTCAGAATAAATTTTTTTTTTTTGACTTAAAAAATTGGCCCAAATCGTCTTCCGTAGAGTTGTAAATAACAAACCACCGAAGGATGGAAAAGATGGAGGGCTTTGACCTCACGGTGGGATCATCTTTGGTGTAACACCGTCACACGGCATCGTGCGTCCCGGATCACAGTTACACAACAGTCTCACATCTGTGCACGGCACTCTGCCGATAGATCTATACACTTTATAAAACATCTCCGCTATAACATAACATCCTATTAATATTCCTACGTCAGGGACTCCCTCACACAGAGACACAGTCTGTCTGTAAAGAGGGCTGAAACTGCTGAACAAGGCAAAGATATTTAAGATTGTTATGATTGTTTTTGTGAGTTTATGTCATTATTATTCATACTATATCATTATTTAGTTGTTCTCTGTCATTTACAATGTTTGCTTTGCCTACATTTAGGGATGCACCGATCCGGCCCCGATATTGACAAAATAGCTGGATCGGTGGATCGGAAACATTAACCGATCCACGGGCGATCCAGTTTTTTCATTTTTTTCACTTCGTCGCAGCACTGGGACCACTGTTAACTGCCTACCCTTCTCACTCATAGTAGTAACTAACTTCATAACACAACAATTAATAACCCACAACTAACTCTCTTTAAAAGGCTAAAACACCAAAGCATATAACAATTTGAGACTTAAACAGTTTCTAACACTAATAATTTTACATTTACAAATGTAGCTACACCGCCGAATGGCATGCTGGGTAACATTACAGCTGCTAGACTATCTAGCCAGGTAGCATAACAGTCTGTTAAGCTGGGAGAGGCTCCGGTCGCTTCTGCACATTCAAGAACCGAGAAGAAAGTTAGCTAGAGGATGAAGAAAGACCGGAGATACACCAGAACAACGTGTGCTCAAGAGAGGAGCAGTCTGTTGTTCCGAAGTTTTTTGTTTCTAACAAATCGGACATAATTTAGCCACTGTTGTTGCCCGTCGCTCTAACGTTACTCGGCCGTGCTAACGTTAAAGACGTGTCACTTAAAGCATGCAGCGGAGCAACATTATGAACGCAATCCACCTCCGGTCCCGCTATAGACCGTTGAGAAAGACGGGTTCAGAGCAATGATTAAAACACTGGATTTAAGATGTCTCTCCTCGCTGAAATACGTCCGCCAACCTGCTAACATTATTCAAACAGAGAAGGAGGCTGACAGCGGAGCTCCGTTCAGTCGTCCACTACAACAACACAACAACCTAACTTACCTGTGGCCAAGGTAGTGGTTATACAGTACTGGCTTACAACTATTTAGTTTTGAAAGGGAAACAATGTTAAAGTTGTTTGTATGTGTATTCATTCGATTTGAGTTTATTTTACTACTTTGCAGTTTGTACAATACAATTGGTTTAGCTTCTGTAACGGTTTTATGGATTCTCCTTTCATATAAAGTTATTGTATAATGTCGTGGAGCCAAACCCTTTAGTAATCAAAGCTTTTAGTAAACATGATGACATTAACATGTTTTTGAGATATTCTGTACTCCTGACAGTAGAACAAGCCATTATAAACCTATATAAAGGTGGCCCATTACTGATGGCCCATTATTATTTATTTAAATTTATTTAAAGAAGTTTGATTACATTATATTATCGATTTGAATGCGCAGTTGTTTTTTAAATAAAACATAAATAAGAATGCAATACATTACATCTATGTTATTTTGTCTTAGTTAGGAAAGTAATGTTCAGTTATGAAGGTCTGGTGCCTTTAGTCTCTTCCATATGGTGGAAGGAAGGTATAAGGTGGAAGGTATACAGTTTATTATTAATTCAGCGACGGGATCAGTATCAGGTATCGACAGATACACAAAGCCCTGGCATCGGTATCGGTATCAGGACTGAAAAAGTCGGATCGGTGCATCCCTACCTACATTATGCCCCCTAATGAGTTTAGAGTGACAATATTAATCTATTTTTTTGTATTGTAGATCACTATAAATATATTTCTGTCATATATGGAGACTTGCAATGTTTCAGTGATGATCTATAATGATAGTTATGCTTTGATGTTTTTTTTTATCCGCAATATATATATATATATATATATATATATATATATATATATATATATATATATATATATATATATATACAGTGGTGGAATGTAACTAAGTACATTTACTCCAGTACTGTGCTTCAGTCCAAATGTTGAGGTACTTGTACTTTACTTGAGTCTTTTTCTTTTCGTGCCACTTTCTACTTCTACTCCGCTACATTTCAGAGAGAAATATTGGACTTTTTACTCCACTACATTCATCTGTTACAGCCATAGTTACTTTACACATTAAGATTCCTGTACTCAAAACACACACATTTGATTCTAAAGTAAACTAGCCGACAATATAACGGCTACAAGTCCAGCTGAGATGATGAGACCATTAAACACACAACTGGTTGGATCCTTTACACTTTCTACAATGGGAGGAGAGTTCTCCATGTTCCTGATGATAGGCTACTTACAGACTTTTACTGAAGTAACATTTTTAATGCAGGACCTTTACTTGTAACATATTTTTTATGTGGTATTTTACTTAAAGTAGCCTAAAGGGTCTTAATACTTCTTCCACCACTGTATATATATATATAGGCTGGGCCAATCAAAGCAAAGTTCTAGATATTTCTTAAAAGGAAAAAAAACAAAAAACATCTGCCATCACTGCCTCTTCTTCTTCTGCTTCAGCGACTTCCTCCTCTTCACTATCATCTCGTACAGCTTGTCCATGCCCTCGTGCAGCCCCTCTCCGATGATGGCGCACGCGGGCTGGACGTGGTACGGCGTGGACGGGCTCAGCTCGGCCAGGGCCAGCTGCCGCTCGATCTCCGCGACGTCCAGCGCCCGCGGCAGGTCCTGCTTGTTGGCCACGACCAGCAGCGGCGTGCCCTGGTTCTCCGAGAAGCGCGTGATCTTGTGCAGCTCGGCGCGGGCCTCCTCCAGCCTCTCGGCGTCCACGGAGTCCACCACGTACACGATGCCGTCCGTGCAGCGGCTGTACGGCTTCCACAGGGGCCGCAGCTTCTCCTGGCCGCCGACGTCCCAGAAGTGGCAGCTGATGCCGCGCGCCGCCCCCGCGCCGCCCAGCCGAATCCGCTCCGTGTTGAAGCCGATGGTGGGCACCGTGTTGACGAACTCGTTGAATTTCAGGCGGTACAGCACGGTGGTTTTGCCCGCGGAGTCCAAGCCGAGCATGACTATGTGCAAGGACTGGAAGGCGCCCAGGTTGGAGAAGCTGTTCCCCATGTCGCAGCCCCCGGGCTGGGATGGGATGGGATGGAAAGACTGACCCGCGCTGCTCCCGCGTTTAGCGACTGCGGAGGGCGCCGCGGCGGCGGCGGCGGCACTCCGGCAGCGAGACAAGCCGCAGCATCCCTGGACTCCAAACAGCAGCGACGGCCGCGTCCGCAAAACCAGTCAAATCATCACACAAACGCAGTTTTTAATTTTTTACCGCGCGCACCGCTTTCCAAACGTCATATCACGTTTCCGCATCTGCGTGTGTCTACGAGCGCGTGCAGTGCAGCAGCTGTCTTCACGTAGTGACACACACACACACAAATGATGGTGTGTGTGACGCGTGGACCAGCCTCTTTAATGTTGCCGTGAAAAGATGCGTCAAGCTGAATTAGAAAAATATAAAAAAAAACACACAACTTCCGGTTAAGCAATATGGGCGCCTCAAAAATAAAAGCCTCGCCTTTTTCTGATGATTTTCTGAAATATTGTACTTTTTACTCCACTACATTCATCTGACCGCTTAAGTTACTAGTTACTTTTCACATTAAGGTTTCTGAACACAAAACACATGTAGTTTATAAAATCGGAACTCCCGTGATGCATCTCGGTAAAGGTCGAAGGAGGTTTTATTTTGTATTCGTGTTCTGGCTTTGCTGTTTCCTCTGCGCACTGAGCTGCCCTCCGCTGCTGGAACTCTGACACCTCGTGGTGGAATGTGACAACTGCGTTCAAGGGGGTTCAAAAAAGTGTGTGTGTGTGTGTGTGTGTGTGTGTGTGTGTGTGTGTGTGTGTGTGTGTGTGTGTGTGTGTGTGTGTGTGTGTGTGTGTGTGTGTGTGTGTGTGTGTGTGTGTGTGTGTGTGTGTGTGTGAACTAACTATGGGGTAACATTGTGTTTGGGTTGCAGAGATATCAGCTACAGAATGCAGGAAATTAAGTGTTTGACATTCAAATTTTGTATTATGCTAAAAAGTGGAGATCTCAGGGACTTTAACTTGTAACAGAGTATTTTCACAGTGTGGTATTAGTAGCCTACTTTTACTGAAGTAGAGGATCTGAATAGTTTTTCCATTGCCGAGGTACAGTATAGTCCAGGATGTAGGATCAAGCTGTTGATCATTAAACTTTAAACCTCGTGGTGTCTTCCATTAACTTGTTTTCCCTTCCGGGTAAAAACAAACTTTTTTTTGGCGACATTTTTCTTGCCATTTTTTGCCATGATTTTGTCCCTTTTTCCAACGCTTTCTTTTATTCATGGTCAATAAACCTAATTTGAAATTAAATTATACCTCATTTTTGAGTTAAAGAAAAAAGCAGAAATTATGAATTATTTGGACTAATAGTTAAGATCAGAGGATGGTGAGTGAATCACAGACTGCTTTATGTCAAAGTTCGGTCAAGAGACGTTTTTTTCAAATGCTATGAAATTGAATAAAACACCCAAAATTCAATGGAAATAATCATCAGTTTTACCTGCGAAGAACGTCACATGGCTTCCATACAACATGCATGCATCCACGTTATTTCTTTGGGCAATTTAGTTGTAAGAAACCCATATTTCTGATATAAGAAAAACTTTGAAAATGGGTCAAAAGCAGAAGGAAAAGAAATGGTAAACATGACCTAATAACCCTAAATGATGCATTAGTTGTAGCACATCAGCTAAAAACATGCATAACAGTACAAGCATGTTGTAAGAAATAGCAGCTATAACATATTCAAAGTCCTGAAAGATCCATGTGGTGGAAAGTATTGAAAAATACTGAAACTGTGTGGCTGGGTTGCTCAGTGGGTAGAGCAGGTGCACATATACTGAGAGGTTTAGGCTTCGACGCAGAGGTCCAGGGTTCGAATCCGACCTGTGACAATTTCCTGCATGTCTTCCCCCTTTCTCACCAAGCTGTCCTGTCAAAATAAAGATGGAAAAAGTGCTGCTACAATATCTTAACTAATATACAGTCCACCATGAAACTTCCCCAGCTGATTATGTACATCAAGACAATATTTTTTTATGCTACAAGTTTCCTGAAACTTTATGTTTAATTATGCAAATGAGGCATTATGTGATTGAATATGTGGCACGGTCCTTTATAACTGTCTGCCGCTAGATGGCAGCAACAGGTTGCATAACGGGATGAGAATTTAAACATTACACCAGCGCTGGAAGAAGTATTCAGAATCAGATCCTTTACTTCAGTAAAAGTACTAATACCACACTGTAAAAAAGTTAAAGTTAAAGTCCTACATTGAAAATGTTACTTCAGTAAAAGTATGTAAGTATCATCAGGTAGTAAATGTAGTTAAAGTATTAAAAGTAAAGAACTCTCCTCCCATTGTAGAAAGAGTAAAGGATCCAACCAGCTGTGTGTTTAATGGTCTCATCATCTCAGCTGACTTGTAGCCGTTATATTGTTGGCTAGTTTACTTTAGAATCAAACATCAGATTTTATAAACTACATGTGGTTTGTGTGCAGGAGTACCTCAACATTTGGAATTTAGTACAGTACTGGAGTAAATGTACTTAGTTACATTCCACACAAAAAGTTTCATCAATGAGCCCACCTAGGTGTTCCATTGGGTGCATTTGGGTAATATGAACATGTTGTTGTAGCTCAGAAAGTGTCTATAGTCTCACATTGCATCAAAGCATAACTATCATTATTCATCATCACTGAAACATTGCAAGTCTCCATATATGACAGAAATATATGTATAGTGATGATTGTCACATAATGAACAACTAAATAATGATATAGTATGAATATGAGTATGAGTATGAATGACATAAACTCACAAAAACAATCATTAAATGTACTTAGTTGCATTCCACCGCTGCTAAACACGAGATTTTGAGAATGCAAAAACCATAGATATAAAACAAATATATTATATCTATGGCAACAGTAACATCAGGGCCACGTTCAGCACCGACAAAACGTAGCAACACCATTTTTTTTTTCAACCCTCCTGTTGTCCTCGGGTCAAATTTGACCCATTTCCTAAAAGTTTCTATATCCGAAATGTGGGTTTCTATCAACCAAAATGTCCCCAAAAAAAATAACGTGGATGGTTTCCCTACCACACGAGTAAAATAAATGATCAGTTCACTACTTTCTTTGAATTTGGGTGTTTTATTCAATTTTATAGCATTTGAAAAAAAAAAAGCTGATAAAAGAACATTCACAAAAGTGACAAAAATGACAGAAAAAGCACAGAAAAAACAACAACAAAAACGTCAAAAAAAGTACAGAAGAAAAGTGACAAAAATATCGAAAATGGAAAAAAATTCCTTACCGCAGGTCAGTCCATCCTGGGAGAGGAAACCCTCTTCTAAAGAAACACGACAATGTATAAAAGGCTCCATTACCTTGTAGCTCACATTATGGCTCCGTAGCAGACGCTTTTATAAAAATAGACGATTGGGTCATAACCACGAGTCACATAGTACCGTATAGTACAGGAGAAGCTGGCAGGCAGTTTGGACTTACATGAGCTGTTTAAGTTTAATTAGGCTACTAATGTTAACTAGCATGTTAGTGATCAATAATTAGCCTGTGTCTATGTTATCTCCTTACTATGTACCTACGCTCTCCGTCTCTGTAAGATTGGGAATGATTGAGATTTCTCTCGGCACAGCTACCAGAAGACTTCACACTTTCAGACACGTTGCTCACGTCACATCTACGTCTTCAAGCTCAGTTGGAGGCTGCTCAGTAAAGCTGGCCATCACCGGAAAAGTGCTTCTAATATCCTTCACTGGTCTCCGTCCAGAGACACGGGGTCTATTGGTCCGTTATATACTGTCTGTGGTCCCTATACGCAAACAACGTCATATCATAAATGATAGGGAACCTAGCAACGGCCATTATGAGCTTTTCCTCCATTTTCTCGGAACTAATGTTCTGGTAGGAATGAAAGTTTACATCGTATGTTTCTCCGGGAATCAGCCAGCGCGAAGGACGTCTATATTCCGATTGGTTGCTGGCTCATCACCATAAAGTTGACCTACTTTCAACTTTCTGATTGACGCATCTGGTCGCTCAAAATGCCCAAAACGCGAAGCCAGCTTCCATTGAAAATGAATGACTTCCGGTAACTTTAGAAGATCAAATCGGCGGCGGTGTGTAGGCTACGTACGGTAAAAGGTGGGAAAACGTACACGTTTATTGTGGAGGTATAGACACATTTATAATATATACGTTTCAACGCTTTTCAGTCACTTACACACAAAAACATAGGAAAATAGGGTCCAAGTTGAAAAAATAAGTTTGGTGACCTCAGCTATAGGGGACAAATGAAAGCTTTTAACGAGGTCTGGTCAGCCAGAATGAGTGAAAACACTCGCGTTGATGTGTTTTAGTAGAAACCAGTCCCTAAACACACACAAATGCACACACACAGCAACACACCCTGAGTCATCAAGACCTCACTAATTGTTCTCTCTGCCCTCCTCCTCCATCGACTTCCCTGCTAATGTGTGTGTGTGTGTGTGTGTGTGTGTGAGATCAATGAAACAAATTATAAAATGCACGCACGCGCGCACACACACACACACAGGTAACCACACACACACACACACACACACACTCACAAACGCACGCACACACACACACACGCATGCACGTATGCACACACACACACCCACACACACACACACACACAGGTAACCACACACACTCACACACGCATGATGCACACCCACCCACACACACACACACCCTGACTTAATGAGACCACTACTCTCTCTAACAAGGCTGAGTCACCTGAACGCCTCGCGCCCACACAGTCCATATCCCATCCATAAAACAAGCGCCTCCTTCACTGATTCGCCTCTAATCTGTTCCAGTGTCGCCAGACGTTGAGAAAGGTTAAGAATAAACGACACAGGCTTCTCTGCAAACAGGTTAACACTTCCTTCAGCTGAAGAAAAACACGGTGGAGGAAAACTGACATGAAATGTAACCATTTTTCCAAAACTTAAAAAAAATATATCAGAAAATATTAAATTGGCTATGAGCTGGACCAGATCTTTCTTCTTGGACTGTTGAATGGTTTCTGGTTCATTTGTCCAGATAACACATAGGTGGTGTGGCGGTGGCGCAGTGGATATGACACATACCTTTGGTGTGGGACATCCGGGTTCGATTCCCACTGCGCTACATCAACCAATGTGTCCCTGAGCAAGACACTTAATCCCTAGTTGCTCCAGAGGTGTGCAACCTCTGACATATATAGCAATTGTAAGTCGCTTTGGATAAAAGCGTCAGTTAAATGACATGTAATAATATCTTTTTTTTTTTTTTTTTAGCGTCAAACACTTCATTTCCTGCATTCTGGTGAATTTTTATGACTTGTCTGCATCAATTTATGGTGCAAATTTCTTTAATTATTATTATTATTTTTTTTATTATTCTCCTGTAGGCCTAAGCCTTCATTCAAAACATCACACGTGAGACAGGTTAAGATGGTCCACTAAGGGTGTACTAAGTCGTTGGGAAACATATATTTACAGGTTTTAATTCTTTTTTGGGCATTTTTAGGCCATTATTTAACAGGATAGCTGAAGCTGAATGAAAGGGGGGGGTGACATGCAGCAAAGGGCCGCAGGTCTGAGTCAAACCCAGGCCGGCTGCGTCGAGGACCAGACCTCTATATATGGGCGCCTGATCTACCCACTGAGCTATCAGGGCGCCTGTATTCCATATTTCTTGAAGTGGGGACACATAGTTTACCGATTTCCATGTGAAAATATGTTGGCTCTATAGACGCTAAAAGTGCTGTTTTTTAAATGGAGTCTGGTGGGTTTAGTGCTAGCGACCTCAGAGCTGTTTCTGGTTAAACAAAGAGGATTTTACTCTTTAACAAACAGGTCTATATACGTATGGATCCTTTCCATAATGTTGTCAAACACTTAGAATATTAATCTCAGGCTGTCAGCGGCAAAACAAGCACTTTTAGTGGACCAAATTGACGATGCACATTCGCCCCATAGCATGACAATGCAGCCCGGTTCCCAGGTCAACAGCGTTGTCGCTCATTACTGGACATTAAAGAGTGTTGTTCCCATCAGTCACTTACACACAAAAAACATAGGGAAATAGGGTCCCGGTTTAATAAAAAACAAAGTTACCCTTTAAAAGATACAAATAATGACTCAGCAGTTCAGTTAATCACCATGACAGGACAAGGCTTCCACATGACAACGGCAACACATCCCCGTGGCTCCTAAAAACGACAAAGATGCTGAAAGAGCGAGCACATCATTACTTTTCTTTTCAAGGGGCTCTTTACATTCTGCAGACCCACAAGGTGAACCCCCCCAGCCCTATTTCCACACACACACACACACACACACACACACACACACACACACACACACACACACACACACACACACACACACACACACACAAACAAACACACACACACACACATCCTCCACCCCACCTGCTTTGCATTTTCAAACAAAGCATCTCAAAGCTGGCCAATTTGTCTCTGAATCAAGGAACGGCAGAGCGAGTGTGTGAAATGACCGTTTTTTTCTCACATCGCTTTGATCATCTGATGTGAGGGACGGAGAGACAAAGTGTTAGATCAGCAGAATAACACCTGTTATATATATATATATATATATATATATATATATATATATATAGGCTCCATTTGGTAATGTGCGTGTTTTGCAGTTTGTCATCGACTTAGAGCAGAACTGTTCACAATAAGATTTCTGAACATACACACACAGGTTTTACACACACACACACACACACACACACACACACACACACTGGTAAGCACATACACACAAGCCTGCACAAATACACACACACATGCACGCACGCACGCGCGCACACACACACACACACACACACAAGCATGCACAAACACACACACACACACACACACCCACCCACGCACGCACACACACAGGTAATACACACACAGCTAACCACACACAGACGCACACACGCAACCACCCGCATGCACGCACGCACACATACACACACACACACACACACACACACGCACCCACGCACGCACGCACAAACACACGCACACACACAATAAGATTTCTGAACAATAGCCGTCTTGGAAACCGTTCCCTATCACGGAGACAGTGCACTATATACTGTAGTGTGTTCTCCATTTTGTAGTGGTGTGTGAATTATCAGCGGTAAATTTCATTCCCTATAAAATACCCACAATGCACAGCTAGAGCGTACATACGATGTAGCCTACATTTTACTCCCGTATACCACAATGCAACGCGGCCGTGTTTTCCCGGAGGAGGAGAAGAAGAAGCAGAAGTCAAGCCAGACCAAGGGGGTAAGCCCAAGGGGGTAAGCTCAAGGGGGTAAGCTTCGCTTCAGAACTCAAGCCATCTATGGCGCCATTTTGTTGCTACAAAGCCATCACCTCCTGTTAGCATTCCACTGACCGCCATTTTTTTTTTATGTCACTTGACAGTGAATAACTTTACATCTGAAGCGTTTAAAGACTTTAAAGATTTGTCCATTGTTTATTTCTAAAGAAACACAACAATGTATAAAAGGCTCCATTACCTCGTACCTCACGTTATGGTTCCGTAGCAGACGCTTTTATAAAAATAGGCTAACGATTGTGTCACATAGTAGAGGAATTACCGTATAGTACAGGATAAGCTTGCAGGCAGTTTCGACTTACATGAGCTGTTTAGGTTTAATTACTAATGTTAACTAGCATTTTAGTTAGCAATAATTAGCCTGTGCCCATGTTATCTCCTTACATATACCTACACTCTCCGTCTCTGTATTGGGAATGATTGAGATTTCTCTTGGCACAGCTACCAGAAGACTTACAACTTTCAGACACGTTGCTCACGTCACATTCTCTCAGTTGGAGGCTGCCCAGTAAAGCTGGCCATCACCGGAAAAGTGCTTCTAATATCCTTCACTGGTCTCTGTCCAGAGACACGGGGTCTATTGGTCCATTATATACTGTCTATGAGCCAGACCCACATCAAGATGTTAGGCCTGGGAACTCACCATTGACAGGGTAATCCATCTCCATAACAGCAGGCAGCGCTAATCTGTATTGTCGCCCAAAAATGAAAACCGGCAGCTGATTGGACGAACGCGTCACGTGGGTCTGGCTTCTCTGGGAATTTCAAAGCCAGACTGTCATGGCGGCTTGTTCAGAATACGATCTCATATTTTACTAAAATAGTTCACCGAGACGTGTTTCTGAAAACATTTTAATCTAGAAATAGGCCGTGCAGTTGCTGAATCTGTCTTCATGTCAGATCGACAAAGGTCAGTTTAAAAGATTTTCGTCAGATTTTGAGAGACTCTAGTCACGCTCATCCCGCTCCCCATTTCCGGGGTAGCACTCTACCAATCAGATGGGTCATTTGAGTCCGACTGCCAGTACCCTCCCCACCGATTACACATGTCAAATCGGCCAAAATGGGGGCTTTATCAAAGAGGGGGGATCCGGCTGTCCTCCCCAGGGAAGTTTTGAGCATCAACGACTTCATTTCCTGTATATACACTTTTATGCACCAACTTACAGTGGAAATCCCTTTATTTAGCCTATATGTTAAGAAGGAAAACACAGATGACAATTCAAAATATATCAAAAATATAATGGAAAGGATGTCGTTGCGTGTCATTGGGCATTTTTAAGTGGGTATACGAAAATCCTGGAGCTTCCTTTGTGGGTGTACTGCGTATACCTGCGTATCACGTAGACTACGCCGCTGGGTTTGATGTAATAAATAAAAAACGAGTTTGGAGTGGTCGCCAGGAGACGAGCAGGAATGTTGAGGGTGAGTCATCGAGAGGCGAAGGACGACTCCGTCCAGGTGGCCTGTCCTCTGAGGGTGAATAATTGTCTGCTTTAATTAAAGCACAGTAAACTGTGTGTGTGTGTGTGTGTGTGTGTGTGTGTGTGTGTGTGTAGAGGACAGCGTGTGGCTGGGAAAGAGAGCATACTAGGATGGGTTTGAATGCATTCTCGTGTGGTGTTTGCGCATGCATTCGCAGTACGTTTGTGCATTCATGTATGATATTTGGATTTGTTTTCTCTGTATGTGAGTGTGTGTGTGTGTTTACACAAAGGAATCCGCTGTATTGTCCGGGTGGAACTCATGACGGCAGCGTCACACAACACTCTGACAACACTGACACAGCCACTTATGCAGGAACCATCACAGTCGAGGCCGCGATTTGCACACACACAGAGGTGAAAAAAAAGAATCCGTCAGCCCTTGGCTGCATCTCTGCACACGTTTGTCACCACGGAGAAGTCCACCATTTTGAGAAATGTGCGTTCGCTGTCTTAGCCAGAGTCAGACAATGGCAGATGGAAGCCAGTTTCACCCATAGATCTAAAACAATAGATGTGACATGACGTCATAACTAATGGGATTATCAGCTGTTGCTTTACCAGAAAAGACCAAAGTGACCAGAGGAGAGGCAAATTATTTTGGGATCCCGTTTGAACGGAGCCGTGGATTACACACAATGATGTTTGTCAGTTTAAAAGATAATGTTTCAACTGATAAAGTATTTTAGATTACAATATAAGTTCAGGAATCTGAGTGTGTATTAGACTCAGGACACACAGAAAGTTAGCTTAAACTTTGAGTACCATATACTAAGTCCAGGAATGTGAGTGTTTGTATTACTGTAAATTGGCATCAATGGTTTACAGTGTAGGACTGCTTGACATGGTTAATAATATCAAAATATTAATAAGAATACTTTTTCCAAACAAGATGCAAAATGTTTGCAAAACCATATCTTAAAATAAATTGAGGTTTTAAATGTGTAACACAAAAAGGTATTTCGTTACTTTTTAAAAAAAATCAAGAATAAGACAAGATAATTGTATCTTTACAATATTCAATTCAATTTTATTTATAGTTTAAAATCTGTGCCGTGTCTGTAGCTATACACCCTCCCCCGCCGGTCAATAATCAATAAATGGATTCATCCTCAACCCTACTTTGATCTACTGCACAGATATTTCTTTCATTTGACAAATCAGTGGGATTGGGAGTGTTTTAATGTCCAGATATACTTCAAATAAAATAAAATGGGTAGTCTTCTTTTGCAAACACAAATTCAGTCATTACAAGTTGTTTTAAATGTTTTCGGGTTTATTGAAACCTTCTGAACAGAAAAACAGATTTGCGACCTGTCACAGGTGACACAACACAACTAAAGAATGTGTCAATACTCAATCGGTACAAATATATATATATATATATATATATATATATATATATATATAAACTCCTCGCACATTTTCTGTTCAGAGCATCTTCATATTTCAAACAGATACAGGAACACTGCAGCACTCACAAAACATATTGAAACGAAACGAGAACAAAAGACTGAGACGAAAACCGATGTAGAAATGAACAATAAAAGCATCAAAACCCATTAATTATACTTAAACAACATAGGTAGAAACCCAAATCAGAGACAAAAGGCTTCTTTAAATATAAATTAAACAAAAACTAGATATTTGATTCTTGGGTTGTCACAAAAAGTCATTTATTTAAGCAGTAAACTGTGTGTGCCTGTCCTGAACCCACAAGTTCATTTTTTTTTAATCAACCCTATTTTCCTATGTTTTTGTGTCTAAGTGACTGATGGGAACAACAATCTTTGACGTTGGTCCAGTATTAAGAGAGATCGCTTCAATCGGCAGCGGAGAAACAAACTGCAATGTAAGTTATCGGGCAATTGCGCACTTTCAATTTACTTCCACAGAAGTGCTTGTTTTGCCACTGACAGGCTCAGATAATATTCTACGTGTCTGACAAAATTATGGAAAGGATTCCTACAGAGATAGTCCTTTCTGTTAAAGAGTAAGATCCTTTTTTTAAACATAAATACATCTGCTAAATTGCGTTAATAACCCACCAGACTCCATGTAAATAAACATTAATTTTAGCATCATAAAATACACTTCATTGACAGTTGACAGACACAAAATAAAACTATTAAAAGCCGTTTTGGGTCGTCATTCCGCTTTTCCAACCATCACAACTCTAGTTGTGGTTGAAATAAACACACAGTTTACCGATTTCCATGTGAAAAAATATGTTGGCTCTATACACGCTAAAAGTGCTGTTTTTTTAAATGGAGTCTGGTGAATTTAGCGCTAGCGACCTCAGAGCTGTTTCTGGTTAAACAAAGAGGATGTGTTACTCTTTGAAAAAAGGTCTATCTCTGTAGGGATCCTTTCCATAATGTTGTCAGACACTTAGAATATTAATCTGAGCCTGTCAACAAGAAATAAAGCACTTTTAGTGGACGATATTGACAATGCACATTTTTCCTATAGAATTGCATTGCAGTCTGGTTGAAAAAAACCAAAGTTAAAACACTCCAGTAAAGTTTCTTGCACCACAAGAAAATAATGATATCTATGCTTTGGAGAAGTCAGAAAGTAAAAATAGCAAACTTGCATGAAAAATGTGATGTACTGGCACCTTTAGCAGGAATTTCAACATTATCATGATCATTTTAGGTCTATCTTCATCACATACGTAATCGCTGAAAAAACTAAAACGTGTGTGCGCAAAAGTCTAACATCTTGAAAATATTGGATGCACTTACGTACAATAAATGTAGGATTTCATGCTTTAAAAAGGAAAATAGATTTGGATGTTTGGCTAAAAACTCAAGTGTCCATGTTTTTTCTTTTTCGCTGGACAAAACGTACCACGGTTGTAATTTTGATTTTGAAGTTCCCACTTTTCAAGCGTACAGTACACAAGAATAACACTGCCGATAATATCATCGCCTGTATCGTTCTGCAAGTATAAAAAATAGAAATATATCTTGCGAGTCATACGTAAAGTTAGCATGACTGTTTTTGGCTAATTACTGCCGACAAATGCTCTTAATGTTTTGAATGTATGAAACTATTTTTTGTATTCATTTCATTGAGTGAGAAGCAGTGAAAGAATGGAGGGAAAAGTTGCGTTGGGTGTCAAAATTTAGCTTGCAAACAAAGGGGGGTCAAAACAGCTTTGAAAGATGGCGGCCAGGTCAAAGTTCACAGTACGTGTGGTCACGTATACTGCAGTGGGCGAGGTCTCTGATGGTGTCCTGAGGGAGATGTGGAAACGGAAAGAACAATTCACACACACTGTCATCAATTGGAGCGAAATTAAAAGGAAACAGCCAAAACAAGTTGGAGAGAAAAGTGTAAGCCAGGAAGAGAAAAGAAAATGAGAAAGACACAAACCTAACAAAAGGCATAAAAACAGAGAGAGGCAGATCCTCCAGTTTCACATTGACTTATTCAATGCCAGGAATCGTGCAACAACGTTTCTGCATCTGCCGCTTAACGGGAACCAAACGGTGCTGCCACCGATGACGCCGGTCCAAGACTCCAAACGTGAAGATCGCAGGCTTCCCAGAAGCTTGTCCAACCATCCAAGACAAAACTCTGCACACGTATTGAGCTCCAGTAACTAGAGATGGTCCGATTCCATTTTTTTCCCTACCAATACCGATTCCGATACCTGAACTTGAGGGAGTCATCACGGAAAAAGAACATAGATGAACTACTTTAAAGTAGATTTTCTTCAGGGCTAAACTATGTGGTATTGGATCGGTGCATAAACTCCAGTACTCTCCGATACCCATACCAGCATTTTAGGCCGTATCAGAGACTATTCCGACACTGGTATCGGAACATCTCTACCAGTTACCGCAGCAGCCCTCGTAGACTTTTAACAGAAAGTGTTCTCCAGGTGCATGAAAGTGTTCACACAGCGAAATCTCCGTATCCCGTGGGACAGAAGGCGGCACTTTGGAGCGTATCGAGGCAGTTGACGAGGATAAGCGTGCCCGTCAGGTGCTTCCACCTCTTGGTGATGGGGTTCCTCATCTTGTCCAGGCCGAGGTGGAGCTCCTGGATCACGTCTCGGTAGCTGTCCCCGACGTGGGCGGCCCACGTCAGGAGGAAGTCGTAGGCTGGCTTCCACATGGACTGAACAGTTGGGATCAGGGTGAAAGACAGAGAGGAGAGGATGGACAGAAAGGAATACTTTTAGTGGTGCAAATTTGCCAAAATGTTAACACATATAGGCTAAAACAACTAGGGTTGGGTACCGAAACCCTGTGCTAATATGGCATCGGTGCCTAAATGACCGGTGCCTCATATCGAGTCAACTGAAATGCCTGCGCTTCTCTCTGATGCTCCGAAACGGACATTGCGGTCAACAGAAGCATCGCTGCACTTGACGCTATAGTTAACACTACACTTGGCAGCAGGTAACGTTAGCCTTTCATGACCGTTAGCTAGTAGCTGGATTAAACATCGACATGGTTTTTGTATATTCCTGGAACTCTGCCGCGCTCGGTCAGGTGCTTTTGGCGTCTGAAAAAAAGTCTCCTTCAGCGTCATATTTAGACCATCTGGGTCAGGACGCTTGCCGTCACTTTTTGACGCTCTCGGGACTCCTGCCTAGCCCTTTGGCGTCATATTTAGACACGTTTGGTCGGGACTCTTGGGGTCACTTTTTGGCGCTCTGGGTCGGAACGTACGTTTAACTGACATTCGGCACAAGAACGGGGCAGTTAGGTTCAGGAAAAGATGGTGGGTGGGGGTTACAAAATGTTCGTTTCAGTGACACGCGGGACAAGAACGGGACATGAACCCCGATGACCAGACGGTTCGCGGCGACCATGCGGCCGTCCGCTGCGCCCCAACTGCGCTGAACGCAAGAAGCATGAAACAGCTTTTACACAGGTTTTCGCTTCTTTCATACTACTCTCTGCTGTTGTCGCTAAGGGGTGATTTTTCCGCTGAGAGACACTGACCAAGTGTACTTTACTAGTTGGGAGTGACAACGGGTTGTCTGTCCACCGACATGCAGACAGGTCCCCTGTTTTGAAAACCTGTGGCGTTACAGACCCACCGTCTCTCTCACCTCATTGTCCAACAGGCCGTTCTTGTCGCGGTGCGGAGCCTCGTAGGCCTCCATCTGCTGTCTGGACACTCGAGCAAGTTTCTCGGCTAGTTCCCTCCAGCGGAACGCCACCTCCACCGCCGTGGTCAGCAAGACGAAATCCAGGACCAGTCTGGCAACCAGACCCTGGCAGTCCATCTTCAGCAACGCCTGATGGGGGAGAGAGAGACACAGCAAACAGTTGACTGGGTTTTTTAATTAAGCCTGACAGTTTTTTAATACATGAGCTGAAATATTTAAAGTGCTGCAGGGTTCAACGTTAAGTTGTTGTTTTTTCACTCGTAAATCCTACTTGCCTGAAGCTAATTTTTTTGATGGCTCCTATAGAAATAGCTGTTGTTTTCACCAACAAAAAGTTCGAAAAAAGTTCCATCGTAACCATCTAAAAAATTAATTTTCAAAAACGCAGCATATAAAGACCTAGAGGTGGGGGATATGGATAAAATCCTGTGTAGTTTTAGATTGCACAAATATATAGGCTATACACTTTCTGGAAATTCAATTTAGAAAGTTTTTATAGAATGTTTCTATAGATAAAATAGCACGTCTGTTTTTGAATTAAATCTCTGACAACAAAAATCCTGTAAACGGTCGATTTGCAACATTGCATCATATTATTAATTAATTAATGGGACAGCTACATCGCTATCGGTACAGGAACCATGTGGACCAGTGATTCCCAAATTGAGCTCCAACCTATTGGACTTCCTTTTCTAATCCCATTTTCGAGGCTACGCGTTATCGCGAGGCTACGGTTGGGTTTAGGAAAGTCACACGCGGGGTTGGGTTTAGGAAAAGAAGAACGGGGTTGGGTTTAGGTGAAAGTCCTGTGTTGTTTGACCCATCCTCCACCCCGACCAACCTCCCTATGCGGATTTTCGCCCTTTCATACTACTCGCTACGGCGTCAATTCACACGCAATCGCAAGGTCATGTAAGTCAATGGAGGCCCAACAGCGTTGATAAACACGTTAAAACGCGAGTATGCGTCTTGATAACACGCCAATAATGGCATACGAACTGGCGTGTCGTACATACGCCACTTCATGAGATCAGTCAGCTTAAAAGGCTTCATTTGAATCATTTCTTAGAGGCATTTGTGTAGAACCCCCCCCACCCCCCCCAGTTGATCGTCATATTATCCCTAAAAAAGAAACGGTTACAGTCCTGTTTGTCTGTAAACTGGCCGCAGGGGCTGAATAGCAAACATAAAGAAAGAAACAGCCTTGTTAATGGGTGAGTGAATTAATTTAATCCTTAGCCCTGTAGTTATGACCCTCGACTGCATGCGATAAATATGTTCCTACTCAGATAACTCGGTTAAATGAGGGTTAGAAAATACTGAGCATTAATAAGAGCAGCTGACTGGAAAGCACACTGCGGGCAAGATTTGTTTTTTTCTTGAAAAGAAGCACAAAAACCCCCCGCAGAGTGTGCATGTGTGTGTGTGTGTGTATCCATCCAAACATAATATGTTGGTTCAGAAAAGCAAAGATCACACGCGCACGCACGCACGCACGCACGACAAAATTAGCAAGCAAACACATTCTGTAAAATATGTGTGTGTCCATCCAAAGTTAATATGTTTGTTCAGAAAAGCAAGGATCACACACACACGCATGCACGCACACACACACACACACACACACACACACACACACACAAAAATTAGCAAGCAAACACATTCTGTAAAATATGTGTGTGTGTGTGTGTCCATCCAAAGATAATATGTTGGTTCAGAAAAGCAAGGATCACACACACACACACACGCACGCACGCACGCATACACACAGACACACACACATACACACAAAATTAGCAAGCAAACACATTCTGTAAAATGTGTATGTGTGTGTGTGTGTCCATCCAAAGATAATATGTTGTTTCAGAAAAGCAAGGATCACACACACGCACGCACGCACATGTCTTATACGTGTCGTATCATTGCTTTATTTTATTATATATTTTTTTTGTAAAACAACAACAAAAAAAGCGAGAGAGAGATCCAGTGCTAGATCCGGGGCTATTTATAAAACATTCGGGGCTGTAGCCGGGGACGCCGAGGCCTAACGACGCCCACGATACGCAGAATAATGCGAGGAAACACATTGCTCTAAAAATGAACTACTTAGTCGTACTGTGCCGCTGTCTGAAATAAATAACGTTGTCACTGTTTTCGTCTGTTCTTGTCATTCCAACTCAACAGTTTCCTATTGGCTTCAGAAGACCAGACCCGAGGCCAGCGTTGCTCAAAACTCTTCAGAGAAGATTTGTCTAATGGCCTTCAGACGGACGCGACAGCAGCATCCTGAACGTCCCCGCCGCTCTATCCAGCTCGTCTTGACTGCTGATTACTCACATCCACGGGAGCACAGGAAAAGTATTTCAGGTTCTGTGCTTTATTTTTTTTTAATGTAAATCACGTCAAAGATTCCCCAGAGACACACGCTGAGGAAGTGTATGCTGTCGAAAGATTTTTTCATTTTCCAATATGATAAAATCAAGATAATTTATTGGAGCGCAATCAGTTTCTACTGATTCAGCCTCGCTGTCAAGGCCAAACAGAAAAAATATACGGAAGCACAAGGCTGCCACGGCACAAAAAGACAAACATATCCGCGTCACGTTATTACGTGAAAAGTTTAGTCCAAGGCACTTGGTCATCTTCATCCGATGCGTTAAGGCATACAAGCCTTCTTCAGGGAGTCAACAGTTTTCAAACAGGAAAAGACTTTTTTATAAGCTCTTAAACCACCAATCGGAAGCCTCCATTTGGCAGAGGCAGGTTTAAGGGTTGTAGTATTCTACAAAGACCGCTAGATGTCCTTCTTGGCATTTAATAGAACAGAATTTGTCGTGACTACACACAAAGGTTACATACAATGCATGCATCACTACAGCAAATATTAAAAATAAAGGGTATGGTTTACAGGAAGACACTAAAATCAAGTTCTTTTCGTTCAGGCCTGGGCCTCTAGTAGCCTGCAGTTTGTCAATCCAGAAACTTTTAGGTTTAGTTGTTTTTGCGTGTCCCCTTTCCTTAGTGACAGTGGTATACGGTCAATTCCACAGGCCTGTACGGTAGATGGGAAAGATGTTTTTCACGTTTTAACAAGATATTTGCAACATTCAAACTTATCAACCCTCATTGAAAAGGGCACTTTCACACATCTTCTTAAATTCTTCAAATATTTAATCGCGATTAATCGCATCAATGTCATAGTTCACTCGCAATTAATCGCACATTTTTATCTATTCTAAATGTCCCTTGATTTCTTTTTGTCCCATTATTTTTTCTCATTTGAATGGTCTTGCCATGATAGCTCAGTTCACAACGACAAAACACACAGATCACTTTGGTCTTGTCGATGGAACCATTTGCCAACTTTTTAAAAGTCAACTTTCCATTCAGAATCTTATTGACATCCATTTCGGTGTCTCACGCTCGCCTTCCACCCAAAACGTAACGTTAGCCTGCTACTCTTTGGTCGGCTCGCCAAGTGTGTGCGGCGTGCCTGTTGTTGTGTTTCTGGTCTAGCTAGATCCGGTGTGGTGTTGTAGTTTTTCTAACGTTACTAGTTGTTGCAAGAGCATGTGAAAAAAACTACAAAGTTTGCTAGGTCAACGTGAATGTTAATCTTGCGATAAAAAAAGATTTATGCCGTAAAAATGCGTTTGCGTTAACTTCTCCCATCTAGCGTTGAGATCATATATCAAAATCCACTCTCTCGCGCCACGCACTTCAAAGTACGTATTACAGCTATGGTAGCCGTTCAATATCCTTTTTCTTTTTCTGGGCGAAGGATAAAAAATAAAATTTGGATTTTGAATATGTGTGGTCCTCCATGTTTCCTTCTTCAAACTTGCCGGGGCTGGGATGCTACGATACCCATTAGCAGCATTAGCAGCACCTGGGAGTTTATCATGTGACAGTGAAAATAAGAACAGCAGAGCAGTATGTCCTGTATGTCCCTTACTGGCTAACGTAATCTAAAGATGGAGCATGAATATGGAGCGTCTACCCCAGTTCATGCAAACGCAAATGTAAAATTTCAAGCCAACAGGAATACTTGGAATTGATGGTGGTGTTAAATATTCATGAAATAGGACATTAAAGGATATTAAGTTTGTGAACGGGCAACACAGATTTTGATAATGAACAACTGGACCTTTAAAGAACAGACGGGGAGAACTCCATTCATGAGAATAATCTAATTTTCACCCTTTTTTTTTTTTTTACTTCTTTTCCCATCCTTTATCTTTGATCCCTTTTACCCTGCAGCTCTGCAATAAAGTGAAATAAAGGTTACTCTTTACAAACCAAACGGAGGATGAAGATGATGAATTATTTGGTTTTGAAACAGACACCGTACACCTCCCTCCTTTTCTCTCTCTCTCCCTGTCTGCTTCTAACTCTCTCTACCACGTGGCTGACACGCACTTTGGCCTTCTATTGCGATGTCCTCAATCTGCCAATCCAGGTCAGAGGTGCCTAAATTCCTTCACACCACGGGCCAGAATGTATCTGGAGTGAAGGCCACTGTAATACCGTAATTCCTGTAATTTTTACGTCTTTAATTGAATGAGGAAGTTTTAACAGCACTGCCGTAAAACTCAGATGAAGTACCTTTTTTAGCTGCACAAAATGTTCGTTTCGTAGTCATTGTGGTTAGGATTTGACAGCACTTTCAAAATAAGAGAGTAGAATAAGCACGAGCATGTCAAATGCCATGGTGGGGCAAAACAAAGAGAGCATGGGCCTTGGTTTAAAAAAAGACCCGGTCCAAACACGCACACAAACGCATGCACGCACGCAGACACACGCGCACGCACGCAGACAGACACACACACACGAATGCACACGCATGCACACAGACACGCACGCAGACACACACACATGCACACAGACACGCAAACACACACACACACACACACACACACACACACACACACACTGCTTAGTCACTCACGTAAGGTGAGCCCAGGAACATGAATAGATGACACGCTAGACTCTTTTTTTTCCCCGTTTCTCTCTTTCAGTCTCACATTGAACAGTCTTGTGTCACTTTTTACGCATCATATTTAGTGTGCTGTTTTACGTTTATCGTTTATAAAAAGGAGTCCATCAACCCTCGGGAAGCGGAGCGGGGTGTGTTCATTTGACTCGGAGTTGAAATAATACTTGTTTGTTTGGATTTTGTATGTGTGAAGTTTTATTGATCATTCATTTTCTTTTGTTTTTTCTTGCGTTTTCACAGCGCTTAAGATGACCTCAGAGAATAAAAGAAAACTGCACCGGTTAGAGACTCTCAGTGGTGGAATGTAACTAAGTACATTTACTCCAGTACTGTACTTAAGTCCAAATGTTGAGGTACTTGTACTTGAGTCTTTTTTCTTTTCATGCCACTTTCTACTCCGCTACAATACAGAGGTAAATATTGTATTTTGTGCTCCATACATTCATCCCATCCGGATAATTAATTCTCCTGGTGAATATATGACAACGTTATTGCATTTACAAATCTCTCCATGAAATGCCAGAATGTAGAAACAAATGCACCGCAACACATTTCCTTTTTTTATCTATGTCCTTGTTTGCAGTCTGGTTTCAGTCAATGTTTCCACATTAATAACTAACAACATGATTCCGCTCTGAAAAATAGAAAAACAGTCTGCTCGGCGAGAGACCAAAGTGTCTGAAAAACATGAGGTAGCGGCGACCTGCAGGAAGCCTCCGAAGCAGACGGACAGATGGGGCTGACAGCTGACCAGGCGGCTGTCAGCGACGG
The DNA here is from genome assembly GCA_025617405.1 of Perca schrenkii. Taxonomy (NCBI): domain Eukaryota; kingdom Metazoa; phylum Chordata; class Actinopteri; order Perciformes; family Percidae; genus Perca; species Perca schrenkii. The sequence continues at coordinate 16,521,291 of CM046810.1, read as the reverse complement.
GAAGGAGGGAGGAGGGGGGAGAGGTGGAGCGGAGGCAGATGATAACACTGACGGAGAGAAAACAGAAAGAACGGCAGAGGAAGGAGGAGAAAAACAGCGGGCAGAGAGAGAAAACCCCTATATCTATAGGAGTCTATCAGTCAACTGATGCAACTGAGTACCGTGCCCGTCGCCTACTTATGGTGCGTTCAAATCAACTCGGGCGTGTTTTGGGGACAGAGGGCATAGACAAGGAAAGTGCGAGGGGGGGGGCATTTCCCACCGTACCCCGTGTCCGCTACGCCCTTGCCTGTCACTCCACTCAGGAGTAGTCGGGGGAAACGAGACAGGAAATATTCGCAGTCATGCCGCTTATTCGTCAATAACTTTGGGTTCAACATTGAAGGGGGGTTGAGATCTCCAACTATCTAGGGAGGTCCCGGGACGTGCATGAATTGAAAAAAAGAGACAAAACCCTCGTAAAAATAAAACCTTGAAAAAAGAGACAAAAAAACGTTGAAAAAAAGAGACAAAAACTTTGGTAAAAGCGCCAAAAAATAACTCAAAAAAGGTGAAGAAAATTCTAAAACAATTCCTCCAGAAAGGCGACAAAAACGTCGAAAAACGCAACACAACACTGCATGCAGGAGTGCTTCTCTGCATAGATCTATTATTAACCAGCGCTCCCCTTGGCCTTTCAGCCACTCTCCTCTCGCTGACAGGCACACTCTCTCATCCATCCTCTGCCTCTGTAACCCGAGCCTCAGCGTTAAAAAGATCTGCAGGGGCCGTGTCGGATGTCCCCTCTAGGCCTCCAGCATCATCCTGATCAATGCCTGCTCACATTTCACATGAGAACACCTGTCGGCCAACGTGGAGGAGAAGGGGGGGGGAGATGTTGGAGCTGTTCTAAACCCCGAAACAACAGCGGTGGAAGAAGTACTCAGATCCTTTACTTCAGTATAGTACTAATACCACACTGTGAAAATGCTCTGTTGCAAGTAAACGTCCTGCAGTTACAACGCTGCGACAGCTTGCCTCGCCTTAACCCTTGTGTTGTCTTCTGGTCGACCATGCACTTGCTGTCCTTCTGGGTCAAAATTAACAATTATTTTCACCGTTTTTATATATATGTATATATATATATATATATATTTTTTTTTTTCTGATACATTTCACATTTTCTGAATGTTCACACTTTTTTCGTCACTTTTTTCAATGTTTCTGTCACTTTTTTTCAATGTTTTTGATGTGACTTTTCACTAACACCAACTTATTGCCAATAGTTTAACACGTATTTTTGGAATTCATGGTCAATAAATCTAATTTATAGGAGATTATACCTAATTTTGAAATGATGAATGATTTTGACTAATATTAGAGGAATGCATGTTGGTGGAGAATCACAGACGTGTGTATGTTAAAGATTAGTCAGGTTTTGAAACCATTTCAATTTTTTCAAATGCAATAAAATTGAATACCCACAATTCAATGAAAGTAGAATTCGAGTACTTGCAATTGCACTTAATTTGTTGAGTGATTTGGTTAAAAAGAAACCCATGTTTCTGATATAGAAGTTTTGACCCGAGCACAACATGAGGGTTAAGATAAATTTACTCACAAATGTTTCCCAATCTGTTATCCATAATTATCCATCCACCACTGCTAATTATAATTTGGAAATCTGTGTTGTCCCTACAGACATTGCACCATCGTTTCTTTTCTTACAGATTTGTATTTATTCTTTAAAGAGGAACAGCAACCACAATACTAACCTTACCAACCATTATAATAATAATAATAATAGAGGTATGATTAATAATAGTTTCTTGGGAGCGTTTTCTGAAGGATCTTCATCAGGACACGCTGGATGCGGGTCACAAAGATGCCATTTCCCTTTTTGGTGAAGTGCACTCCGTCTGCCAGAAATATTTTCCTGTCAAAATATTTCAGGAGGGGATGCTCAATGACTTCTCCGCCAAAGTTGCCAACAGCCTTTCTCATGCATTTGTTGACGGTCTTCCTGTCGACGTTGACCCTCCCTGGCGGTCCATTTCTCCACACTTTCCGCTCGTTGATACAGGAATATGCAATCGTCATTGATGGAAACTCTTCATTGAGCTCCATCAATTCCTGCTCCATTATGTATGCAAGTTTCTTGGCGGGCATCATGCCCAGATCGTTGCCACCAGCGTGGACGACCAAGATGTCAGGGGAACTCTGAGCGTTTGACAACTCTGCATAAAAACGGGGGAGGACGCCACTCCAACGCATGCCTCCTTTGCCAAACCACTCAACTTTGGCATTAAGTCCAAAGTTCTCCCCAAAGTTCTCATACGCTGCTTCCTCCCCTCGTCGGATATAACTTGACCCGATGATCCATATCTTGGTCACTGCTTTTGTCTCTTTTTTGTCCTCCTCCTTCCTCTGAAATGTGACGTGGATCACAGTGAATGGGGCCTTTTTAGAGGTACTTGGTAGCTCTGTGTCTTTCTCCTCTGAATCTATGATCATCCTTTCTGGGGAGGAGATCTCCGGGATTCTGTTGTTGCACTCGGTCTCTTTTTTGTCCTCCTCCTTCCTCTGAAATGTGACGTGGATCACAGTGGATGGGGCCTTTTTAGAGGTACTTGGTAGCTCTGTGTCTTTCTCCTCTGAATCTATGATCATCCTTTCTGGGGAGGAGATCTCCGGGATTCTGTTGTTGCACTCGGTTTCTTTTTTGTCCTCCTCCTTCCTCTGAAATGTGACGTGGATCACAGTGGATGGGGCCTTTTTAGAAGTACTTGGTAGCTCTGTGTCTTTTTCCTTTGAATCTATGATCATTCTTTCTGGGGAGGAGATCTTTGGGATTATTTTGCTGCCCTTTGTAATTTTACGGTAAGGACTTTTTATCAGAGGTCTACCTTTACAGATCTTCCTCCTCTTCCTTTCTGGGGAGGAGATCCCTGGGATTATTTTGCTGTCCATTGTAATTTCACCGTACAACCTTTTTATCAGAGGTCTACCTACACAGATCTTCCTCCTCTTCTGTACGGGGGAGGTGCTGTCTGGGCTTCTGTTGCTACTCTGTGAAATTTCAGCATTGACCCTCTTTCTTTTTTCCAGAGGCTTGATGTGGGCAAGTCTAGATGTATCCTTGTCAGATATTGACACTATGTGTTGTGGACTTTGAGTCCCAAATGAGGATCTTTTGGATAAATGGTTTTCTGAGGGTGGCTGCTGGGTTGGCTCAGCGTCAACCTCATCTAAGCTCAGACTTTGCAGACAACAGAAGTCCATCAGATGGCTCATTGTAACAAAAGGATGTTGCAACACTTGGCCGGGTGTTATTCTCTGAGTAGGATCCAGCTGCAGCATCTGCTTGACCAGCTCCACAAAGTTCTCCAGGTCAGCCTTATCTCTCAGAGTGTCCGCTTCTGACAGACGCCTGTCTGGCTTCAGCCGGACTTTCTTCAGATCATCCAGGGAGCCAAACATGCTGTCGATCCACGGGATGCGTCCATACTCGTGTGGCGTCATGAGTTTCCACATATTTGGCCAAGTCTTCCGGTAAAACTGACTCATTTTGAGTCCAGCGCTGAGGAAGTACCTTGGCAGTTGACCCTGAGTTTGCGTTATCTTCCAAATCATCTCATAGTCACAGCTCCCAAGGTAAAGCGGGAAGCCTAGGAACAACTCGGCAACAATGCAGCCCAGGGACCACATGTCTATGGCCTCGTTACAGGGGAGACCCAGAATGGTCTCTGGAGCCCGGTACCACTGGGGCGGAATACGTGAGCCCTGCTCTGCTTTTGAGGCATCGTAAGCGGAGCCAAAGTCAATCAGTTTTATCTTTAATGGCTGCCGTACACGGTCCACCAGCATAATGTTCTCAGGTTTGAGATCTGAATGAGCGATCCTTAAGCTCTTCAGGAACTGCAGAGCTGTGGCCACCTGATGTAAAATAGGCCGGACGTCTCTCAGGGGAAGTGACGACGTCTGTCTCATATTCACAAATTCCTTGAGATTCATGTCCAGCAGTTCAAATTCCTGGCAGAGATGTGCTTTGTAGATGAATGAGCTGTCCCACCTTACAAAGTGCCACTTGTCTGGGTCAAATGCCCTCAGCTTTTGCAGGATGGCATCCTCTTCTTCTGCCTCACACGCTGAGCGTTTCTTCGTTATCTTCACAGCCACCGTCTCATTGGTGGCTGACTTAACACACTTGGCGACTTTCGCAAAGGCTCCTTGTCCAATTACGTCCAGGACTAAGTAGTCTGAAGACTCGGAGGAGAGTCGGCTTCCTCTGATGACTTGGAGGTCTGTGTCCAAAGAGGCAAAAGAGCAGGACTTCTCAGCCATTTTATAATGGGAAACCTGCTGCTTGTAACTCATAGCTACAGGTTAGGGAAGTTTTTCCAAACTAGTTTGAATGAGAAGGTTAGAAATGCCAACAGCTAATCCTGACTTGTGTTCTGCACACAGAAACAAAGGTCAGTAGACTGATATGGTGAAGATTCCGGTGTATGATGTGTTGGCTGTGTTCTGGAACGTTTGGCACCATTGTGTCATATTCCACTGAACACTCAGGTCGTCGTGGTGAAGGAGTCAACGAGCAGAATGCAGCTTTATAAGGAATGATAAATATAGTGGGGCAGATAAGGGGGGAAATCGTTCACACATGGATACAAGCACCAAATTTGGTGTGGTTATCCCTCTAGGGCCGATAATTTGAAAAATAACGTTAGCCACTTGATTTTTCAAAATGGCCGCCATTTTCCAAGATGGCCGCCATTTCCAGCATTGGAAAACACGTATCTTGCCACATAATTTTACTCATGGGACATATTTCAAGGTTATTACCTTTTGAATCCTATGTTCTTGACTATAGAGATGTCACATACATATCTATTATATGTTTAGAGTGTTTTTTTGGTATTTATAGTAAATAATGTGAAACAACATGCATGAAACATGACATAATTCCAAGAAATTAATTATGAAGTATGCCAAAGTAACAGGAGGTTTTATGTTATTTCCTTTTGTATGTTCATTGTATTTATGTGGGTGATTTTATTCATGTTCATTAAAGCCAACATTGCTAGTCCTGGCACTTACAGCTGCACAGTGCTGTACAGGTAAAGCTGCTTACACATATAGCCGACGGCTGACCGTTGACAGAAAAGCCAGTCGAAATGATCAGTCTCCCCGTGTTGGTCCAAAAAGTGCCACAGAACACACCAAAAAGACGAGACGAGACGTAATACATCTCTATAACAGCAGGCGGAGCTAATCTGTAATGTCGCCCAAGTAATGAAAATCGGCAGCTGATTGGACGAATGCGTCACATGGGTTTGTTTTCTCCGGAAATTCAAAGCCAGACTGTCATGGCGGCCGTTCAGAATACAATCTCATATTGTACTAAAATAGTTCACCTGAAACGGGTTTCTGAAAACATTTGAAGAGAGAAATAGGCTCTCTGTGTGTGTGTGTGTGTGTGTGTGTGTGTCTACAGTTGCTGAATCTGTCTTCATTTAAGATCAACAAAGGTCAGTTTAAAAGATCTTCATCAGATTTTGAGAGACTCTAGTCACCTCATCCTGCTCCCCATTTCTGGGTGAGTCCCGACTGTCCTGCCTCCAACTGAACATGTCAGGTCGGCCAAACACACGGGACACACCGAACAGATTCGAGTCACTGACCTCGCCAGACTGTCCAACGACCGATAATCGGCTGTATGTGTCAGCACCTTATGACCAAAGTGATAGCATTTACGTCTTCCACGACATTCTGCTTTGCATCCACATTTGGTCAGTTGCTGACAGCTCTCTACAATTGTTGATAGCTCTGTCCAGAAGATCTGCCATAGATCACCTTTCTTGGTCCATCCCCACTCAGAAGGACTCAGTATTTCTGGCTGGCATACAGTTGCTTGACTCCAGATGCAGCTTGCCTGGTAGGCTGAATACTTTACATGCTGCAGCAATGCTGCTTGAGTAGGAGGAATGGCTTCATATGGCCTTTGCTTTCTGGCAAACAAGTCCAACCTGGCTTCATCTACTCCTCCTGCTTCGCTGGATCTGTCATACATCATGACCACAAACTTTTCTAAAATCTTCAGGTCGCTGTCATTAGTGTTGGGTGGTATACCAATTTGTACCGTATACCGGCATTAATTTACCATATGATATGAATTTTTCATATACCGTAATACCGATGCATTGCCGCAGAGAGCGGTACAGTCAAAGTAATCTGCGAGTGAATTGAGAACGGGACCCCTGTTAACTCACTTATGGTAGTAACTTTATAACACAACAATTAATAACCCACAACTACCTCTCTTTAACAGGATAAAACACCATAACACACAACTATTTGTGACTTAAACTACTTCTAACACTAATAATTTGACATTTACAAATTTACACCGCCGAACAGCATGCTGGGTATCATTATAGCTGCTAGCTAGCTAGGTAGTATAATAGTCCATTAAGCTGGGAGAGGCTCCGGTTGCTACTACACATTCAAGAACCAAGAAGAAAGTTGGAGGATGAAGAAAGACTGGAGATACGCCAGAACAACGTGTGCTCAAGAGAGGAGTCGTCTGTTGTTTCCAAGTTTTTTTGTTTCTGAAAAATCAGACATAATTTAGCCACTGTTGTTACCCGTTGCTCTAACATTACTTGGTTACTCGGCCGTGCAAATGTTAAAGACATGTCACTTCAAGCATGCAGCGGAGCAACATTATGAACGCAATCCCCGCTTGATCATTGAGAAAGACGTCCTCCTTCAGCACCTTTTTCTTCAAAGAACTGACAGACTCGTTCCTGATGGAAGAAGTTCATGCAGTTCTTCTTGATTGGCCCATAAAGTTTGGGTTCTTCTTATTCAAGTCCTTTTATGAACTGTTGGAACCAGGTTTTGCATCTCTCATAGTGCGTATGAATCAATGCAACTGCACTTGGGTTTGCAATATCCTTTGTGTCTAGTGAAAACAGATCCTGGCTCTCTTCCTTGAAAGGATTGCCCATATCTTTCATGACACTGTTGCTTGTGGATTTTATCAAGAAACAACACTTGAGCTTGTTTGGTCTGCTCATGGTGGCTGGTTTGTTCTGTGCCTTCTTTGGCTCCAGATGCTGCATCATACTGCAAAACCAAGCAGCTGATTTTAGGACCAGATACCATCCACCTTCCTAGGGCTGATGGATCTTCAGTCAGACCTATTGCACCCCCACTTCCCTTTATTACAGCATTGGCCGTGTTTACATTGGCGTTGGGTAGAATATACACTGCCGTGACGATCACTACTGTTAGCTCTCTAGATAGAAAAAAAAAGGCAGACATATTATCGAGGTCAGGGGAACAGTGTTTATCTAAAATTGTCCCATTATTACACCAGAGGCCTGTACTACGAAGCAAGATCAACTTGTCCTGGATTTCTTTCAGTAATCCGGCTTCACCTAACCTAACAACCGCGGTCCCTCATAACCTGTACTACGACGCTGGTTATCAACTAGTTCAGTCAACTCAGGGTTTCCCAATCCAGCGGCACGCGCGTTCACATAAAAGAGGCGGGGTTTGCGCACCACGACCAATCGCAAACATCTACCACAGCTGCATGTTATATAAGAACAGCAAATTATAATTCTCCATAAATATGAAGAACACAGACTCGGTTTTACAGGGAAAACGCAATGCAGTCGCTGCAGTCAGTCAGGACCAAGATCTGACCATAATTACACTAGTGCTTTCCATAAACTGTCAATGCTTTAGCCTATTATTTCAGTTGCAACCCTGGCAGTGGGAAGCGACCGTGAGAGCAAATAAAACATATAAAAACATAATTCAAACCGATGTGCGCATCGGCGAACCACGGCTCAAGAAGCCGATAAGTAATTCCCTCCCATTAAAATATATAGGCTATATTTCATAAAAATACCCATGTTAACGGGGTTGTTGGTCTCTCAATGTTTTAACTTTTATGAGCTCACCCCTCTCTCCCCCTCTCTCTCTCTCTCTCTCTCTCTCTCTCTCTCTCTCTCTCTCTGCACCGAGCTCCGCCTGATCTTCTTTAAGAACGGTGACGCCGTTATCAATCGACCTATTGATTGGTCAGTAGGCGGTGCTTTTACACCGGTTGATCTCTGATCTCCAACTTAACCTGCTCCCGACCAGGTTAGGTGTTCAGCATGAGTTACCATGGCGATTGAACCAGATAACAACTGATCCACCTTCGTAGTACAGAAAATCCTGGGATGAGCCTTAAGTTAGCTCGTTAACGCCAAATCCTGCTTCGTAGTACAGGCCTCAGTTCTCATGCATGTACATACATAGCCCCCCTCCTCTGCTCTTACCGAAGTCCTCAGTCCTGTCCCAGCGGAGCAGAGTGCGACTTGCTAGCTGCATGCTAGCATCGGGTATCCCCAGGTGAAGCCAGGTTTCAGTGAAAATCAAAACACAACAGTCACGAACATAGCGATTTCCAGCGAGTTGTAATTGCAAGTCGTCCATTTTATGTAACAGGGATCTGGCATTGGAGAGATACAGGCTCAGTAAAGATGGCTTGTGTGGTTGTTTTCTTAGCCTTAGCATAACCAGCGGTCTTGCTATGTCGTCTGGGATGTTGTGCATATAATGAAAGACACTCGAAATACATATCTGGTGCTAGTCACCGATGTCCAAAAGGTTCTGGCGGGTGTGGCGGATGTTCGCAGAAAACAAGCAAGAAAGAAGTACAAAACCGTGGATCGTTGTGGATAGCATGCAGCTAGCAGGTCACACTCTGCACCCTTATGAACTGAATTACATTATTTTACATTTAGAAGGTAGGCTACATGCTTTACAACACTTTAACTTGGAAAAGATTACTCTTTTTTCAAATATCCCACAAAGTCACCTGAAATTCCTTAAAATTTCATAATTTGATGATTTACATCCACATCATTAGATCTCACCATTAGAGTTAACTAATGATATAAATAGTTTATGATGTTGAATATGGGCTCATTGTAATTCTTGACCATCAAAACATAAGGGTAAATATCACCTCTCGTGATTTATCATGTTTGGTTCAAGAGATATGTTGGAAAATACATAATTTGGTTATGGCGGAATCCAAAATGGCCGCCACAGCTGTCTAGAAGCCTTCATATATGTTGTGTGTGGTATCATTGTAATCGTTGACCATCAACACATAGGGCTAGACATCATCCTTTATGCAGTTGAATGTTTTGTTCAGGAGATATCATGCAAAATACATAATTTGGCTATGGCGGAAAGTAAAATGGCCGCCGCGGCTGACATGATGTTTTTTTGCGATGGCTAAAGTACTTTTTTGAAAGAGCACTATCCACTGAGTAATTGTGCCAATTTTGGTGCTTGTATCCACAAGTGAACGATTTCCCTAAAAAATGGCACTTATCTGCTCCACTAATACAGATATCTATGGCTACATTTACATTCCTACGTTTTGGTTTTAAAGCGGAGCTCTGAGCCAAAAGCGATATCCGTGCACACAAGTGTTTTTAGCTCCAGTACAAGAACTAATCTCTGTTTAAACTAACCTCATATCTCATCAACATTCTCGTATACTGGGCATAAACAGGAGGCAGCGTGGAGACTCCGCCCGGTGCTGGTAGTTGCCATTGTAACGTAAGCTTAGTCTCAGAGAACGAGACGTCATAACCGATAAGACCCAATCAGGAGAAGAAACGTTGGCGTCAGTGTTGGTGTTGCTAAAGGTCTCCGTTGGCGGCTGTTGAGACTGCAGACACAACCCCGCAGATTCCAAACCAAAACAGGTCAGTAGTGTTTCCAAATGTCTCCGGTTTAGGGGCTCGGAAACACCAGAGCAGGGGGAATGAGAGGGGGGAACACCAGAGCAAGGGGAATGAGAGGGGGAAACTCCAGAGCAGGGGGAATGAGAGGGAGAAACACCAGAGCAGGGGGAATGAGAGGAGGGAATGCAAGAGCAGGGGGAATGAGAGGGGGAAACACCAGAGCAGGGGGAATGAGAGGGGGAAACACCAGAGCAGGGGGAATGAGAGCGAGTTAGCAAATATGCGAGCGAGTTAGCAAATATGATGGAACCAAGTGCCAATGGAAGTCTATACTTTACAGCAGGGGTCGGCAACCTTTTTGATATGACATCAAAATCAAAAATGTAATATCCAGGGAATCTGTAATTTAATTTGATTGCATTTATTTCTCATAATCAGGACTTTTTAATTATTATGATTACGGAAACATGGTTTTAGTATGCAGCGTCCTGATTGGTGGAAAATGGGCTGACAAAAATATCACTGTCAAAGAGTTGAGGCGAAAAGTTGATGTGGAAAAGCCCAGCTTTAATGATGAATGGACTGATAGATAGTCCTGTATGCCTCATTTTCAATGAAACGGTGCTGTGGCAAAATAATAATAACACAACCAGCATCATTATCAAGAATGAAGAACACGAACATAACGATTGCGTCATTCACGTGCATATTAAGTAGCCACATGTAATTGTTTTGGTCTTATAATGCGTCCATATTTACCGCTCCAGCGGAGAGGATGGTTTTTTCAGACCTTAAGTTTATAAGAATTTGTCCAAATTTCAAGATTCCCTGCAAACTAAGATAAACAGACTACAAACCGACAGCGTTTGTTTGAGCTTGTTTTGTAAAAAAATGCTATTTGCAGAGTAGAGCTGTGTTTGTGTAAAACAGCGCGGTGTATAGTGAACTGAGCAGACAGAGCAGATTGAAATATCGCCTCCTACATGTTGATGCCGGTCTACACAGGTGAGTGCATTGATAAGTATTGACTTTTAACTCACAAAGGTTTTAATGTAGCCTCCTTACAGTAACGAGACTAGCGTTAGTTCATCTGCCCCAGCGGCCGTTGGTAATCCTCTTTGTATTGTTCCCAGTCAGAGATATGAGTCAAACTACCGTAAATAACAGGTCGCGCAACTGTGAACGTTGTAATTTGGCATGCGGATGAGAGAGTGCTTCAGCATTTCAACCATGATTTCAACACATCAATAACTTTCTTGCACACATATTGCCAGCGTGCCATTGGTTAAGGTCCCGCGTGCCCATGGTGGCACGCGTGCCTAAGGTTGCCGACCCCTGCTTTACAGTAACACTTGACTTTAACCCCTTTATTTAGCATTCATAACGTCGCTGTCAGGCAGACAGTCATCGTATCTCCATATTTAGTCATTTTTATTTTTTCTTCATAAATCAATGCTATTGGTCAACCTCAATGTCTGCCTCTGGGTTGTACAAATATTTAAACAGTGACGAGGTGATTTCGTAGCCACTCTCACTCCCTGGGCTCCTCACCATGATACCTTCCAGGTTATACTCATTGATTCCCATTCCCCGGTCCGTTGGTCTCCTTGAGATGAGATCATTTCATCCCATCCCATCCCATCCTTTCCTAAAACGTCTGGTCTTTGTTAATAAAGCGCACCTGAATTTGTATCTTGGACACCCTAGACTAACATATTGTGTAATTTAACCACAGTGTTTCTCCGTGATACACTTTCATGAGGATCAATGTAAAGATTTGTGTGTGTTTTTGTCCTTGACTCATTATTAAGAGAATTAATGCCTTGTTTGCTAATCGATGATTTTGAAGCCAGTAACGTAGGACTGTTTTATTGACTAACGCACATGTAACACTGTTTTCTTTGAGGAGAAGATTTTGTGATTCAAGCCCTTGTGACTCACAGGACAATGTTCCTGCTGCCTGATGACAATTTACTGCTGTCTGGGGAAAATGTCGCAGGACACACACACACACACACACACACACACACACACACACACACACACACTAGTGGTTTACAACGGGTGTAGTGCAGCAGCAAACTGAGCAGTAACTTTTTGCAGCAGGAAAGTTTTAAATGCAGCTGCACATAAAAATCCAGGAGAAAATCAAAGGACAACTGGTTTAATATTTTAAACCAATCTACATTTTTTTCAATAAAAACTGATGAAAAGCAAAATACTGGCCTAACGATGATCTGCTGCTGATGTTAGAGGAGTAATCTCATATCCATACTGCCCAAACAAACACTCAAACAGGAAATACATTTAGATTTGGAAAACACTTGGAAAAATACTTTAACTTAAGTAAAGGTTCTGAATACTACTTCCACCGCTGCCTTTAACTCAGGTGAAACATTATGTCAGAGATGAGTTCCATACAATGGGTAACCATATATGCGTGTGCTGCAACACACGTGGATAAATCTTTCCATCGAGGTCAACGGAAACAAATTTTTATATCGTCCTTGATGATGAAAGTGTTTCTGACTTCAGAAGAAAACTGAAAACTACTGTTAGGGTTAGGGACATTAGAGTGTGCTCGTTTCATTTCTTTTTCCAGTAAATGTAAAATAAAAAAATGGAGCCCAGAGGAGTCAAGGATGGAGCCTGGTTCAGAGATAAGAAAGCCAAGGCCCTCTTTGTGAACACAGTACGTTTAAAAGCCTCAGCAAGAGTTGAAGGTATAGCCGCCAGAGTAAAAGCCTTTTTATATATAAAAAAACATAAAAGCATGCCTCCTTTGCTTTGGACTTTGTGAGATTATGGGGAGGTTGCACCACGTACAGCCAAGCAGGGAGCTGCTCTGGATAACAGTGCAAGGTAAAAAAGCACTAACAGCAGTAAACAGTTAAGGAAAATGTGTCCGCACTCGGACACTTTTTGGCTAACGTTCTATCAGAATATCTGTTTAAATGTGAATATAAATGCCCTTGTAATGTTTTCCGTTTATTGAATGGTGTCAAACTAAAGTGTAACTTCTTACCTTTCTAACAATATAGGCTATGGTTTTAACCATTAAACTTTAGCTTTTGCTTTACAAGAGCCGGCTGAAGTTAGCTAACGCCGGTGAATTAGCCGCGCGCTACGCTTTGCCATACTCACACCTATCTCCCCGCTGTAAAAACTCACAGGGCGCTTAAAAATTAATAAATTGCCCAAATTAACATCAATGCTGTTGACACATCCGGGACCGTACTTCTGTTCTTCACAACAAAAGACGAGCTTCAACAACTCCAAATGATGCAGTAAAAGCTCCTTAATGCCCATTTGAATGTAAAGCGTCGCTCAAGAGTTCTCATGGCTTACTCTCATCAAAGTCACTTTCGTGCACTAATTAGACATGTAAATATCCATGTACATATATGAAAATTCACACGTAGATTCTTAGATGTGCATAAATTAATTGGCACTTCGGGGGCGATCGCTCAGGAAAAGCACCGCGAAAAGGCAGGATATATCCCGATACAGCCAATGGCTGCGAACGGTGTCCGAACATGGACACAGTTACTTAACTGTCAAAGTTCCATTTAGCAAGGCACTTGACCTCCGGGCTGCTCCGGTGGCCGCGCTGAGCATGTCGCAGTGACAAAAGTGCATGCACGCTTCATCAACTCTGCCTGGATGAACAGCAGTTGGCAAATGTACTTTGCTAAAGTACTTTTTGAATAATGGCATATGGCGAGGGAAATGTCTCGGGACTATTTTGCTTCCCCCAGGGTGTCGGCGCTGTTGGAGAAGAAAAACACATCGAGGCTGGCGTGCATTTGCTTGACAGAGTTGTTTTTACTCAAACTGCAGATGTTAAGCTTTATTTCTGTGCTTCTCTTTACAGGATTTTCTCCTCCAGCCCCCCCTTCATTTTTCATGTGGTGGCTGTTCCCACTGTGAGCCACCTCAGGCTGTAAGACAAGTTGTTTACCCTTCACATGACTGAGCATAAGGACTCAAATTCTTCCAGTTCACACAGTCACATTGTCTGACTGCAACAAAGGCTGAAGTGGAAAGAAATCATGTTAAAGGGCCGAAGTGCAAAGAGGTTTGAATCAATCAGACAGCCAGTGACTCTGACTGTTGAGGAAATTGCATTTTTGTTCTTTTTAGGCTCAACAAAGCTTAGCTAATGAGGCAGCAACCATCTGAGTGATGCTCAGTTTGTAATGTACATAATTTGAGCATAATAGCTGTTGCAGCAGTGTTATGGTAATGCTGAACAATTTTCCTGAACATTTATCTCTGCAGTAAATGCTTTTGCTGAGCATGAATGTTTTCGCAGCAATGTAACAGTTGGAAGAGACAGGGAAATGGCCCTAAATGTACGACTTTATGTACTGTATTTGTCTGTTCAAGGACAATTCAGTTATTGCGAACTTGACCTATGCTCTTCTCCGAAACACAAATGAACTGCAATTGTCATTTATTAAATAAAAATGCAATATATTGGCTGTTTACAGCTTCTCAAATGTGAGAATGTACTACTTTTCTCTGTCCTACATCATCATCATCATCATTATCATCATTTTGACTGTAACCCTAACAGCCAACAAGCAATTTAAAGACATCACCTTAGGCTTTGAGAACTTGCTATGGGCCTTTTCACTATTTTGGGTGGATTATGGATAATAACTCATTGAAATGTAGACCGCAATTGGTTCAACTCTACATTCTCTACAGTAGAGACAGTGACAGATTTGTATCCACCTAATAACTTCAAAGGTCAGGTTTGTTCTTCCTACCTTAAGGAAAAAGGGATGCAGCTTTACAGTTTCTGACTGAACCAGGCCAAAGCTTAAGGCCACCTTAAATTCAGTTGCTCATTTGGGTCACTGCAGTAATATCAATACACTGTTCTCTATTTGGACCTCTCTTAATATGCACACAAACAGTAGTCCACAATACAAATAAACCAATATGAAATAAAGACATGGTTGGTCTTACCATCATGAGTTCCCTCTGGAAGGACTTCCTCTCCTTGTTCTCCATGTTCGTACACTCCTCTTTGAGTTTCTCCAGAACCGACGCCACCTTCTCCGGCTCATTGTCCAGCTCAGTTCGGCAAAAATAATTAAGTGGCAAATTCCCATACCCAAGGGCATCTGCAAATGCCCTCCAGTTGCCCACATTCTCCATTAAAACCGTCCTCACTGTTGCGTAGATGTACGTAAGAAATTTGCAAGGCTTCAGGATCTGCTCCAGCAGCATTGTGGTTGTTAGGTCCGGCCCACACCAATAAATAGGCTTGACCTTACCCAGAACTAAAACATTCTTGGCATGGACAAGGCCTATCTTCCCCTGGTAGTATCCAATGAACCACTCTTTGGTCCGCAGCTGCCCTCGCAGTTTGATTTTGTCCTCGCTGAGCAAAGCAATAACATCCCCCTTTTTGTACTCCAACAGATAAGTACTCTTGTGCTGCCTATTGACTGTTTTGATCAACTTGCCAAATTTAAGGATAGTAATGCATCGGTCCTGAAACTTTGGGTATTTGGAAGTGACAGCCAGTGGTGAGAGGACAATCTTATCCACCTCTTTCTTTTTCAGAAACCTCCTCTGCCCCATTATCCTCGCTCCGGTCTTTGGTGGCGGTGATGGCGTTTGGACGCAAAACTGGGTGAGGATACAGTCAAGGGCGTCCTTGACTTGGACCCTGAGAGTAAAATCTGAGATGCTGTTGGGGTCACGCGATGTGATCATGTACAGGAGCCTGCTGACTTTCCCCAGTTTAACCTGAAATCCCTGAATCACCCCAGCACCCTCGCTCACCTTCACCTGATAGTTGGACATGTTGGAGTACAATCCCACCAGGAGGTCCTGAGGGTACCCCAGCACAAACTGGTGCTTCCCCCACAGCTGGAGAGCCACTGGCGGGGTGGAGCTAGCCTGCCGGCCCACCTCATTTACCAACAATGTATTGGGGGCACAGTCATGCCCAAACATTGCCACAACTGTTTTGAAGGAAGGGTGAATGTGCTTGGGACCATAGACGCCCAGAGTTACTTTCCTCTGCACATGGTCCCAAACAGTGGTATTGTGGCTAATGTACTGTGCCTTAACCACAACAGCCACATACATACAAGGCTCTAAACTATCCAGCTGCACCTGGACTGTATCCTTGTAAATGTAAGCATTGGGGATGGGCGTGTAAGGCCCTTCTTTGCAGTCACTTCGAACGCAAAGCACCTCTGCCGTGTGACAACTTTCCTTCTTGACGGTTACCAATACCTTCATCTCCAACGTGATAAAGGACCTGGTCTCCATGTTGCTCAGCTTGATCTCCACCACGGGGCTAACAGTGGAGCAGTGGTCACCGTTGAGCTCCAGAGGAGGGTCTAGTAATGCTTTCATGGAGATCTGCTGGTGGTCTCCATGGCTGACGTGGCCTTCAGGGATGTGTATGGTGATTTGGGTGTCCGGGAGCTGAACAACTCCTCCGTTACTGTCGAACTTGCACACAATGTTGGTCTCCACCGGCTGTGTCTGGCCCCACCCAGGACTCTGACCCAGGGAATCAAGGTCATGGCAAGACCTGGCTAGCTTTCTGTGGTTCAACCAAGCAGTCCTGAAGTCCTCCCTGCTCTGAAACTGCTCCGGTGAAGGAGCCTTAAGGCCTGTGAAGAATCCAGAGGAAGGTAAGGTTGGATTCGACTGCGCCTGCAAGTCTGACAGTTCTGAGAGACTGTGGGAGCGTTTACCCCTAAAAAACGGGTTATCCCTGTGGAGGTTAGGTCCAACCACTTGATTTGGGCTGGTGGGGGTGGTATTGTTAATGTGGCAGCTGCTGAACCCATTGGTCATGATTGTACTAGTGTTAAAGTTTGAGCAAGATGATGGAGATGCCATCGCATCAAACAGAATAAGATCTGTTGAGTTCCTTACACCTATATCTTTGCAGTTTTGATCTAATGGATGGATAAAGGGGTTCACAGAGAAGGAACTGTTGTTGTAAATTGGGGAGGGCTTAAGGGTTATCCCTGTCCACTCCCCCAAACCTCCAAACTCCTTCGACCCATCCTCGTATACTTCTCCGAGACTGTCAATCATCCCACTGTCGCTAAGCATAGAGTTCCTGAAGTTGACCGGCTGGACGTAGGCGGCTGGGATGTAGCCCATTTCCGTGTTGTTGTGGGCGTACCACCACTCTCCACCTGACGTGTCCAACACATAGAGGCGATCCCCTTTGGAGAACTTCAGCGTGGTGAAGCTGCTGGGGCAATAATCCTTAATGGCAACCACTTCCTGCGCAGCTCCATAGGAGGCGGAAGTGTCCAGCCTTAAGGCACTGGGAGAAGGCACTGAAATGGAAAAGAATGTTAGACAGAATCTCTTAAAAGTATTAGTGACGGTCTTCAGCGTTGATTGCAATGTGGTTTGGTAGCTGGTTTGTCACTATTTTAGATAAGTGCACTTAGATCTGATTACGCAAACGTCTGCAGTTAACAGTGCTTATCTCATAATCAGACACAGATATAGATATATATGGGCCAGTTGAAAGAATGAGAGGATGGTACTGCAGATCAGGCATAAAGGGTCGCGTCCTAAATGGTTCAGTGGTTCAGTTTACTGCATTCCAACTTTGTAGGAAGTACTTGATCCTGGAAAAAAGACAAGCCCTCCAAACCATATGACAATATCATCGTTTATTCCTACCCTCTGATACAACCCACAAGAACATATCGTAGAATAGCGCCCCTAGCGCAAAAACTAATTAGTTATGTTTAGAAAAAGATTGTGATTATGGGTTAAAATCAGACGTTATTTCACTTCCTGAATGTTACTCACTTGACGCTGAACATGAAGTTCGTTAAGTAAAAAAAAAAACTTGCCATTTACTTTTAGCACAGAACCTTTGCTTTTATTTTCAAACAGGAATCCAAACTCACTCTCCCGGGTGGAATTCCTGTGTTTGTTTGACCCATCCATCACCCCAACCTGCCTCCTTATGTGGATATTTTGGCGCTCTTATATCTCGTCACCTTGCCTCCTGCTTTGCAAAACTACTAGTGCCACTAGAGAGCACCGCCATTATAACGTAAATGTAGGTCGTATTTTGCTGCTTGAAAAAACAACGTCTGAGGGCATTTTTCAGTCTCAAAAGGCTCAAGAACGAAGGAAGCCAAAATAGCTCCCAAAATAACCCAAACCTTTAATCATTCTGAATTCAAGGACAACATTTTCAGATCACAAAGTAAAAATATGAGCAGCTTGAACTGCATAATTTACTGCATCATCTTTTATTTTTAGTTCACTTCATGTAGAGCATGTAAACAATGCTGTAATGAAATGCAAACAGTGAAGGGAAAGAATAATACTGCTTCCAACATATGACTGAATAATTTAAAGATGAAAAGCACAAAATTGAAAACAACAAATTCTAAAGATATTGAGTTAATTAGTTCCAATGAATCATATCTGAATAATTGATATTGTACCTTACAGTACACATAGTTTCTCTATAACAACAATGGCGTTGAAACTGTCGTGGATACAGCAAAACACTGACCTTTGACATCGTTAAGACTGGCCCCGGTGAACCCTTCGCTAAGGTCGATGAGCGTCCCCTCAGACTTGCAGCGAGGGAGGACGTTATTGTTGTTCGTCACTCTGATGATGCGATGGGCAGCCATGGCTGGTGCTCAACGTAGAAATCGCTCATTGGCAGCTTTTCATCTGGATGGGAAACAAACAAAGCATTTCAGGGTGGGAGCGCCCAGCCAACTTTATACACATCTGCATTCAGGCATTAAGCTGATACTTGAATGTAGACCAAATTCCAAAAGCGACGCCGGAGTATAAAGCCCAGTTCAGAGCAAAGATTCGCGACGAATCTGAAAGCTGCCAGTCTACACCAATGAGACGAGACGGTGTATCATCTCCATAACAACGCCTCTTTGTACATCAGTTCTAACTTCCGATTTTTGGGCTTTTTTGAAGCTGGATATCTCATTTGTTTCATTTAAATATGAATGTGGATAGCGTTAGTGAGAGTGAGATGCTTGCTACACTTACATTTCTATTGATGAATCGGCGAAAATGCATTTTATTTCTCTGACTCACTGCTTGGTTCGAACGCCGCTGAGCGCTCCCTCTCTTCTATCTCGCGCGACCATATAACGTTACCGTGCTTTCGGGCAGTCGTTGAGGCTCCGTCTAAAACTCGGCCATTCCGACCAGCTGTTTGTAACATAAAAATAAAATGGATTATGGATCATTTTATTTCTATAGTTTATAGCTTGACTTTACCAGCTGACTTCTCTATTGGCGGGTGATACAGGAGAAGTCCCTTACGTTCGTAAGCATATTTGAAACACTGATGTATGAAACAGCTAATTAGATTAATTTACTTATTAATCAAAAGGTGCCGGAACGCCGTTCCAGATCGTCTCAGCCCACTTTAAACCCTGGTTCTTCCACATCAATCTTGGAACAACTTGAAAGCTCATACTTAAAGGTGACCTATTATGCTTTTCTGTATTTTCTGTCACATCTATGATGTTACTATGTCGGACTTTCATGTTAAACATGGCCTATAGCTTCAAATAATGAGGTAACCGTATTTTAGAGAGATCCCTGTGAGCAAAAACTTCAGATTTTCCACTGTGCTAAACTACTACTCTATTGTCGGCTCAGTTGGGTTTCTATGATTGGTCAACTGCTCCAGGCAGGCACTACTGCAGTGTTTTTTTTTTTTTTTAAGTTACTGCAGTGTTTACATTGTCACGTGTAGCTGCATGCTTTACGTCAGGGAAAGCTGTAACCTTGGCTGCCAATGTTGTTCATTTCTCCCCAATTTCGGGGAGAATTACTGCTTAGTCTCGCATTGCCAGACCTTCCTCCACAGCGCAGCGTAGGAGGGTCTGGCTAGTCCGCACAACCATACGGGATGGGAGAAAAAAAAACGTTCCTTTAAACCAATCACAATTGTCTCAGGAGGGATGGTGCTAAGCGCCTGACAGAGCCGCGGTGCCGCTACAAAATAGCCTCGGGAAGGAACTTGTTTTGGTGGAACATGTGTAACGTTCAAAAGTAGTTTTAGTCGTGCGACAGAAAACTCAGATTGGACAGATAGTCTAGCTAGCTGTCTGGATTTACCTTGCAGAGATCTGAGGAGCAGTTAACTGTAGTCCTCACAAATCCACCAGAGGTTAAAACGCCAACACAAACAAAGAGGAAGGGGACGGATAGAGGGACATCCGGCGGAATTACAGCCGCCAACGGAGCAATCCCGGAAGTGGAACGCCGTGGATAGAGACTAGCAAGCCTTTATTGGTGTTTTTCCACAGCTATATACTTCGTTGCACTTGCAGTCAGTCTCCAAAGACTGTACAGAGACAGCAACAGATGTGGAGACTCAGAGATGCAGAAACATTGACCAACCAGGTCAAGTGGGCTTTTGCGGGAGGAGGAAGCCCAAAGAGACAGGCGCTCCAACGGAGTGTCTCAGACAGAGGGTGAATGGAGGTGCAGCAGCCATGGGCAGTATGCATCAAATAAAGTGTCTTTTGAACATTAAAGCATCTAAACGTGTTCCAGTAGAAACACAAAATGCAATACAAGTAGCTGAAAATGCTATATAATAGGTCTCCTTTAACTTCAGATGTTCAGCTGCTGCCTGCAGCAACACCAGCAGTAATCTTTTCCTACGGCAACCATCTCCCCCTCCTCCGGCTGCGAAAGCTGCACTGCTCTGTGTGTTCTAAGTATTTACATGTCGGATTGTGTCACACAAGTTTCCAATTTCCGTCACTGAGATGTGATTCAATTTTGAGCCTGAAAACACACAAGTCAGCAGAGGACAATAATCTGATTTGGAGACGCGGCGAGAAATTGTTTTGCAGCAAAACGTTGTTTCCCTTCAGTCACAAGAGACTTGTATTCTTCCTGCAGGACGTTGGCGAGCGAAAGTGGGAACATTCGCATTTGCACACTAATGATGCCATTTCAATCCGATTAAAAACACCGGCTGCAGAAGCTGCCGTGTTAAAAAGTGCCTTTCGCTGTTCACTTCATTAGCGCTTTAATATTTGGAGCAGGATCTCTGCTCCGTGCTTTCCCATTAAAACGATGGGGATTTTGATTCAGATGCAGGCATTTGAAAAGAAATAATTACAGCATCTTCGGTTTCCAGCTAAAACTGCGAATAACACACAGCAAGTTATATGAGCTGTCATTAGCAAGGAGACGACGAGCATTGACTATAGAGCTTTTTGGCTAAAGCTGATCTGCACTCTAACAAATAAATCCGTAAAATAACAGAAAAGGTTCTGGCAGCTCATTAGCCGGACTTTGCCCCGTAATGAAGAAAGAAAATAAAAACGGAACGGAAATTGTGTGTACAGTTAAAGTACAGAACATTAGAAAAAGAAAAACTTCAAAAATGTCAAAAAAAGCGACAAAAACTTCCAAAGTAGCGTTAACGAGTTTGAACAAAGTGTCACAAAAGGTCGAAAACACGACCAAATTGTTGAAAAAAAGCGAGAAAAATAACTTCAAATTGGCGTAAAAGAGCCTCTAACGTAGAAAAAAAGTGACATAGTGGACTTTAATCGCCCAAAACCAACATGGGAAACCCCATGTTCTATAAACGTCTTCCCTTTTTGTTAGCAAACATGTGCATGTCAAAGAAAACTACTGTTACCTGTTGGACAGCAAGTTTATCTAATAACATTTTTAATTTGGTTTCTTTCACTTCTTTTTTTTGATTTCTTTTATTTAGGAGAAATCCCCCTGAGGAAACCATGTTTGTCAAACCCCTGAACCTGATTCTGAAAATCAATCTTTCACGTTATTATTTAGAAATCAAATTACTGTAGAAAGCCAGCTGTCGCCCAGTCACTAAAGTGCACGTTCCTCAACACTGTCACAACTTCTTTAAACAGTGAAAACTTCTGACTTTCCTCCTAATTCCTGATTCATTCATACGACCCCTTTCACCATGTCCTGCTCAGTTTTAACAACATGATACAAAATGGCAAAGTTGCTTTACTTTTTTGTGCTTCTCGTCGATAAAACCCCTCCTCAGCGGGCAGCCGGAGTCTAGGCCGCGATCAATAACAATCCGACAGACAAAGACGCTGTCACCGGCTTTGATATAACGTGGAGGCCGTACCCCGCGGACTGCAGCAGGAGGCCAGACAGATACATGGGGGGGGTTGGAAAAAGAAAACAAGGAGGCTGCGGTTCGCTGTGACGGGAAACGCAGCAGGAGGTTCGGCTCAGACCCAACTGGATTCTTTAAAAACGACCCCTGCAGATCCACGCTGAGCCTCCTGGAAACTTTTGCACCAGGATTTGAGAAGGAAAACTGACACAAGCATTTAAAGGCTGACTTCGGGGGTCTTGTTTCCAACAACTTTTCCCCATGTTTTTTGTGTCCAAGTGACTGATGGGAACAACCATCTTTGACATTGGTCCAGTGTTAAGCGAGATCGCTGCAATCGGCAGTCAGCGAAACAAGCTACAATGTATGTTGCGCAGCTTGTATTTACGTACAAAAGAATTGCTATTTTTGCCGCTGACAGGCTCAGATTAATATTCTGAGTGTCTGACAACATTATGGAAAGGATTCTAAGGAGGGTGACCTTTCTGTTAAAGAGTAAGATCCTTTTTTTTAAACATATAAACATCCACCAAACCCCATGTAAATAAACAGTAATTTTACCATCGTAAAATACACTTCATTCAAAGTCGATGGAAACAAAATAAAACTGTGAAAAGCCGTTTTGGGTCGTCTTTCCACTTTTCCAACCATCACAACTCTACTTTTGGTTGAAATAAACACATAGTTTATAGATTTACATGTGAAAATATGTTGGATCTACACACGCTAAATGTATTGTTTATTTAAATGGAGTGTGGTGGGATTAACGCTAGCATTCTCTGAGCTGTTTCTGGGTACACAACTGATTTTATTCCTTTCAAAAAAAGTCTATAACTGTAGGAATCCTTTCCATCATGTTGTCAGACACTTAGAATAATAATCTGAGCCTGTCAGCGGCAAGAACAGCACTTTTAGTGGACGGAATTGACGATGCACATTTGCTCCGTAGGATTACATTGCAGTCCGGTTCGCGGCTGCTAATAACAGCATTCTCGCTGATACTGGACTAAAGATAGGTGTTCCCATCAGTCACTTACACACAAAAACATGGGACAATAGGGTCCAAGTTGAAAAAAAACACGAAGTTACCGTTAAAAAAGAAACACCAGTTCAACAAGACTGTGATAACCTGCATGTGACCTCTTTTGAGGACAGGATTTAAATTACAGAGAGAGAGCTAAAAAATGAGCTCTATGGGATCTTAGCAGACTGCTGGAGGGCGTGTGGGTTAACCTTCCTCAAAATTGGGAACAGGATTACTCCCCCCCACCACGTGTGCATCAATATGTGAGTCGGTGAAATGCTCTGCGTTATTAACTCATTTCAGTCAGGCTGACAGAGCCGAGGAGCGGTGAGTCAAAGGTTTAATTAGCCGCGAGTCGGCCGGTCCTAATCCCTGGATGAATGCCGCTATAATAACCGTTTGCAGCAGCCATATGCTATGGAGAGTTTATCGCTTTGCCATCACAGCTGTTTAAAGTGCCCATATTATGAAAACAAATTGGGATTTGGGGTGTTATTTTGCGTCTCTGGTGCTTCCACACGCATACAAACCTGGATAGATACGGGTTTCGGAATGTCTCCTGCCTTCAATCTACGGGCGAGCTGTTCAAAATCTGCACGGCTTTCTACGTCAGTAGCCTAGACGAGGTGGCGAACCGTAGCATGCTAGCTCGTTCTCAATGGCAAAACGCTGCTACAACACACACTAGTCCCCCAGAATCGACAAAAGAACTTCCATGTCCCTGTTCTGCTGCTATTCCACACAAAGTGGGAATTGCGCCCCTCGTTCAGAAGAAGTCTCCCGGCTAATCCTCTTCATCCATCTCCCAAAGTTGTAGAAACAAACAGCTAGCTAGCCTATGTGATCCTTTCCTAGCTAGTGAGCATGTGCGCCTCTCAACAAAGATGGGATAGGTGCGATAAGTGCGATGCCTCACTCTGTAGCTAAAACCGAGACCTGAACACCCAGGGTGAAAATAAGAGCTGCAGCAATGTGCAGTACAACAAAAATACGGTGTTTTTTGGAAAATTAAACATGTAAACCTATTCTGGTACAACCTCTAAATACAATTATGAAAGAATATGGGCACTTTAAAATGAGCACATTACGGGACAGAGAATGGCCCGCGGCAGCACAGACCTGTTGGTGCACGGCTGGAAAATCAAACTGAACCACTATGAATGCTTTTAAGTACATTGTCCTGATGACACTTACATACTTGTAAATAAGTAACATTTTCAATGCAGGACTTATACTTGAAGCAGAGTATTTCTTACAGTGTGATGTTAGTATTTTTACTCAAGTAAAAGGATCTGAATACTTCATATCATATCCCCTGCAGGCTAAGTGAGTCTTTCTGCTGCTGCTTTGTGACCAAAAAAATAAATAATTAAAAATTCAAAAACCTCTGCTTGGCATGTGGTCAAGTACATTAGTCTGAGGAGCCACTCTGCCCTCGACCGCCACCGTTCATCACCGGAAAAGAAAATTCACCCGTAAAATATTACAATCGCTCCTCTCTCGGCTCAGGGTGAAATTTCCGGCGTTAAATTGAGCCCACTAAAGTGCTGAGTTTTAATGCCGCTGAAGGCGATTCCTCCACCCCGAAAAGAGGTTCAGACGTCAACAAGTCAGCTTTGGGGCAGCAGGTGGCTCAAGCGCCAACATTAAGTGCTTTGAATTCTACAATGTACCTCCAGCGTCTCTATTTGCAGGTAGGTTCAATCCCCAGACCGGCAGGATCAAATCTGGGTGGGGAAAGTGAAAGAGCAGTACTTGTCCCTCCCCTCATCACCACTACTGAGGTGCCCTCGAGCAAGGCCCTTAACCCCAACGGCTCCAGTGGAGCTGCTCAGTGGTCAGCAGATCAGACTGGGGTTGTTCTGGGCAGCTTCCAGCTAGGAATGTGGAACTGTGTCTGTGTGAAAGTGACAGGTTGTCGTTGCAAATGAGAAATTGTTCTCAGTCGACTTACCTGGATAAATTCAATAATGTGACGCAGTTTGACATCATTTCAACCTTTTAAACGGACATGTGCTGAAGTTAGTAGATTATGAGGATGTATTACATAACCAGCTGGCCTTTCTGCCGGAAACTGAACATTTCAGGGTGTTTTAGCATACAGGCGTAATTTACCCAATAATGGGAACAGGGCTTTTTCTGAAGTTTTTCTTCCTTTTTAAGGCTTTTTGTTGCTTTTTTTGGAACGTTTTTGTCTCATTGTCAATGTTTTTGTTGCTTTTTCTGACATTTTGGCTGCTTTTTTTTTTATACGTTTTTGTTGATTTTTCCTGAGTTTTTGTCGCCTTTGTCTGGGTTTTTTTCTGAATTTTTTCCTGAATTTTTTAAAGGTTTTTGTTCAGATTTTTTGTCGCCTTTTGTGAGTATTGTAGTTTGTTTTTTAACCATTTTTCCAGATTTCTTCCGCTTTTTACAAGGTGTGTAAATATCAGGACAATTTTGTTACATTTTCGATTTTTCTTTTCAATGTTTTTGATGTGTTTTTCCGAGCTTATTTCTCGAAGAAAAATGTTGACGTTTTTATCTCATGCAAACACTAAAGACGGAGCAGACAATCCTATTCACTTGAGAGATTATCAGGTACGGGTGTAGGTTTTGTGTCAACACACAAACATTACCGAGGGGGCCGGGTGTTCCCCAGAAAAGTTTATGCATGATACACTCCAATGAGGAGGATGGTTGGGAGGACACGTTGGCTAACTAGGATCTGCGTGTCAAATGTGTGTGTGTGTGTTTGTACGTTGTGTGCGTGCTTGTTTGTGCGTGTGTTTGCACGTGTGTGTGTGTGTGTGTGTGGGTGCGGTGCGTGTGTGTGTGTTTGCGTGTGTGTGAAAGTGAAAGTGAAAGTGAGTGTGTGTGTATGTGTGTGTGAAAGTGAGTGGGTGTGTATGTGTGTCTGTGTGAAAGTGAGTGTGAGTATTAGTGTGTAAATGTATATATATGTGTGTGTTTGTGCGTGTGTGTTAGTGTGTGTGTGAGAAGTGTGTGTGTGTGTTGTGCTGAGCAGCCATTAAATACAAAATGGAGCGCACCTGGAAAACGATGACACGGGAGTTTTCAGGCTTACAGCCTCGACGGACGGGGGCGGGAAGGTGTAGTAAAAGACAACACAAAGTGTGTGTGTGTGTGTCTGTGTGTGTGTGTGTGTGTGTGTGTGTTAGTATGTGTGTCACTTTGGAAATCTGTTTGCGTGCATGCGTTTGTTGAAAGAGGAAGACAAAGGAAACAACAACAAAAAAAGGAGGAAGGAGAGAGGAAGAGAAAGAAGATGTGACGAGTGGGGGAAAGAAGAGGACTTGGAGGCAGATGAAGAGTAACGTGGAAGAGGAGACAAGGGAAGGAGCGCCAAAATAATTGTCCGTGAAACAGTTTGGAAGAAGAGGAGGTAGACGGAAGGAAGAAGAGGGCAGTGGAGAAGAGAAGGAGGAGAAAAAGACAGAGGAGGGAGGGGATAGGGGGAAGAAGAAGAGGTGGAGAGGAACAGGTAAGAGACATTAGGAGATGGAGAGAAGGAGAAAAGTGAGGAGGGAGCGAGGAATACGAGCATATAGAAGGAAGGATTGAAGTCAGGCTCCATCTAATTAACTACAGGATGACTTCAGGCACAGTGTGTGTGTGTGTGTGTGTGTGTGTGTGTGTGTGTGTGTGTGTGTGTGTGTGTGTGTGCTTCAAACCTCGGGGCAGCTCTGACAGAGCGAGAGAGAGAGAGAGATGGAGGATTTTCAGCTTATCAGATGACCTTATTGGCAGGGCTTTAAGGAGGCGTGCACGCGCGCGGCCGTGTGCGCACACGTGACAATATCGCGCTAATTGTCCACTTTTATTTTATAATTCCACTCACTTCTCCTCCATGTGCTGCTGAGCTCTCCCGTGTGTCTCAAATTAAAGAAACATTACCGGAGAGATGATGAAAAAAGAGGAAAAGAAACACACGAAAAAAGAAAGAAAAAACTTGAATAAGCATTAGAAACTAGATCTAGAAAACCAGTATAGGCCTAATTGTCATTAAACACTTAAAAAAAAGTCATAATGTAAAAGTAATGCCGCTATAAACTCCCTGTTAAGCAGCAATGACACACAACACCATGTAGAATCACTATAGAGCACCGCAGGCGGATAACGGGACCACGGGAATATACGATGGATATTTGTCACGTGAGTGAAGCCGAATTCTTCTCCGCACATTATTCTGCTAAGTTAGCGAACAAAAATGCGCAAATGGCTGGTTAAAATGACAATCAGAAGTAATTAAGTGTAAAATTTATGGGAATGTGAACTGACCTCCTGCTGGCTGGGCGCCCGAACGCTCGGAGTGGCGGCTCAGTGAGAAGAGGGGGACAAATAAGAGCCGATGGAGAGACTTCTTCCTCTTTTTCTTTTCCCTCGTGTCATTTGACTGGAAGATCAAAAAAGAAGAAGAAGAAAAAAGGATAAATGTAAAAAAAAAAAGGTGGAAATAAGATTATCGTTCGTCCAGCCCACCCCCACCAGTCCACCAGTCATTGAAGTTTGTAACGGTGATAGATGAACAGACACGCCGCTTTCCGTGTGTCTCTGGTCCGGTCTGTCGGAGCTCTGGAGGAGAGCAGCTGTAGTGGATGCGACGGGGGGTGTCGTCACTGGGTGGGGGCGTGGCTACACACACACACACACACACACACAAACACAAACACACACACACACGCGCGCGCGCGCACAGACACATACACTCGCACAGAAACAGACACACACACATGCACAGACACACACACACACACACACAGACACGCGCACACACACTCACACATGCACAGACACACACACAGGCACAGACACACACACTCACACATGCACAGACACACACACACACACACACACACACAGACACACATGCACACACACACACACATGCACAGACACACGCGCACAGACAGACACACACACACACACACACACACACACACACACACACACAGTCTTCTATAGTTGAAAGCAATACTTGAGTGAAGTTAAAGTCCCCTTTTAGAATATTACTGGAGCAAATATACTGTACTTAGGTATCAAAAGTCATTTAATGATATGAAATGTATGTAATTATGTAAAGTAAAAGTAAAAAAAGCGTACTATTCAGGGTGTCCACGCGCCATCTTTGACATCCAGTCCAAAGTCTGACACCAACAATGAGAAAAACAGAAAAGGAATTAAAATATGTTGTGAGAAGAACCTTTCACTCCAACGAGTGACGAAGATGCTTGTGTAGGGGGAAATGTAGTGGAGTAAAAGTGGAAGTTTGCAGGAATATAGATAACGAAGTCAAGTACAGATACGTGAAAATTCTAAGTCACAGTAACAAAGTAGTTGTACCTCGTTACATTACAACAATGGAAGTCATCCTGTAGTTAATTAGATGGAGCCTGACTCTCCGTTTTTATACCTTTCCTTTGCCTCAGCTCCTCTTGCTCTCCCCCCCCTTCCTTTAATTGTCAATATCTAAATAATTGAAATGGCTAGCCTGCACTCATTCAGTCCTGATTTACTTTAATGAACAAAAGCAGGACCTCCTCTGCTAATGTCCATCCCCTTTCCATAAAAAAAAAGAAAGCACAGACAACGGAACCAAAAAAAAAGTGAAATCAAGTCACATTGCTACTTCTGTCACCATCATCGCTACTCTGCAAAAGGGGCATTAAAGAGAGCAAACAAATTCTATGAAAGTGGCCCCGGAGTCAGTAATGATCAACACATTGTGTGTGATTTGAACAGGCCCTATAAATAAAGTTGAGTGGAGCTGCGGGGGGGGGGTAAATGACTCGTGCAGCAGGACGCTCACTCTGCTAATGAGGCGCTGTTCATTACAGGGTCGGGTGATTAAACGCTGCCAGCAGGCGAAAACGTACCGCTGCGACTGCTGTGCTCTGGGTCACTACATTAATAATTATAATAATAATAACAGCAGCAGTAGGAGCTTTATCTGAAAATGCTTTATCTTATGCATGCAAAAATTATATGAATTTTTACAATAAAACAATCTGAAAAGTCTATGAATAAAATGCATGAATTATGTTTTATTTCTTTACCGGTATGGTAACTGGAGGAGATTTATGCCCATACCGTACACAGGAAGACTCTGAAGAGACTAAAGTCTGACACCATCTCACATCTAAAGACAATCTTCTCACATCTAAGATGTGAAGACTGGGGATCTTGCAGGGTCACCCATTGCAAGACTACAACTAGATTGGTGTCCGTTTCAGAAGGGTTCAAAATTGGTAACTTTCCCTCTTTAGCGTTTAGCATGGCAAGGCGCCAAAGCAACCATAAACAACAGTGGCTCTAGCCGTTTGCTGCTTCCCGTTTGGTGCTGGAGGGAGAGCACCCGTTGATTCAAACTTAGGATGACATCAAACACGTTTGACGGGAGAGCGTCCAGACGGGAGAGCCCAATATATGAGGCTAAAGGAGACTTTTAGCGTCAATAACAACGACAAAGGCACCTGACCAAGCATCCGTATATTTACGAGATGGGAGTGAGAATGTGTTGCAGGGTTTCAGTCAGATATTGGAAATTAGTCTGCGACAGTGGATTAGCTCCAAAAGTCGTTTAATGTAAGGTCTACTTTATTTGCTTTAAATGACAATCACACTATTTAAAAGAGCATTCAGTAACTGGAGAACATTTTTAAAGTTTGAATGGTGTTTCTCCGTGAATGTATGAATGAGTAGATAGCAGTTGAAAATGTATTAAAGGTATTGTGGAGGATTTTCCCAAATTTTAGAAAAGAACCGCCCTCTGTACTTTTTGAAAAAAATGCACATGCGCAACACTCTGCCTGCTCCTGAGAGGGAACGCCTATTAAACGTGTGCACGAGAGTGCACTATTTACAAGTTGCTGTCGGCATGGCTCATACAAGCCTACTTTCCAAAAGAAGATTTGCACTTTTTCACAAATTGAGATGTTTACCGTGTGTGCGCGGTGCGTGACTTGTGCCAGGGCTAGCATCGCTAATCATAGCTTACATCAACTTTTACTAGCAGTGATTTTAAATGGATTTCTCCAAATAGCATGCCAAACTTTATCTGTGGAGTAGAAACTTCACGACTGAGGCATCAGTGGGAAGCCCAACCTGTGCTTTTAGCGCACGCCAGCATGTGAAATATTCTCCCAAAAGCTTCAATGAATGGCTGAAACTGTAGCTCAAGGTCACCACACATATACACCTAAAAGCTAGGGACGTGCACGTACGACGGCTTACGTAAACATATCACCAGAATGATTGACAACTAGGAGGACCAATAGTCTTGATGATCCACCCGGAAAAAGAAAATCCTCCACTATACCTTTAATTTGTGTCAAATTTGAAAATTCCGTCCAGTCACTTGAATGGGGGAACATTTCCCCCAAAACGTTGAATATTTCCAAAATTATGAAAGTTATGGACATTTTATGACGAAGCAGGAATGCCCTAATGGTGCTGAACATTTTGATGTTTGAATGAAGTTTCTATGTTGAAAAATGTGGAAGGAGTTAATGTGCAAAAAAAATTGGGTATGGTATGGAAAAATAATAAATACGTAGAAGAAATACGTAGAAGAAATGGTGTGAATGCAGTGGCTTAAAAAAAAACTGTCCGGTCCTGCCTACCTGGAGCAGATTACCAATCATAGAAGGCAGGCTTAGAGTTGCGTAAGACTTAGTCGAGAGTAGAAAAAACTGTTGAAACCAGAGCGTTCAGAACAGTTTTAGCTCACGGGGGTTTCTCTAAAATATGTTTACCTCATTATTGAAGTTTTGGCCATGTTTAACATGAAAATCAAACATAAGAATGTAGAAGTGACAGAAAATACGAAGAAAAATGTCCACTTTAAGGTCTTATTTATCGAATATAATACATATTAAGACTTTTAATGGGTTTCATTCGTTGCAATCATCAACATTTCTCTCCATTTTCCTGCAGAAAGCTTCATATTTCCAATGTAACAGAATCCCACCGGAGCTGTTTGTATTTTGATGCGTGTTTGCTAAGCAGATTTCAACAATGTTAACCGTTTAAGACAAAGAGTCTGAAATGCAGACGCCTTCTGAGAGATTTGGCACAAGAAGCGGG
The DNA here is from genome assembly GCA_025617405.1 of Perca schrenkii. Taxonomy (NCBI): domain Eukaryota; kingdom Metazoa; phylum Chordata; class Actinopteri; order Perciformes; family Percidae; genus Perca; species Perca schrenkii. The sequence continues at coordinate 16,490,303 of CM046810.1, read as the reverse complement.
GTAGGGAGTAGGGGGGTAGGGGGGGTGCACGACTCATTCAGAGCGGCCGTTGCTGCCCCAGAAGTTCAGCTCCTATTAGAGGCTCAGACTGGATTGGACGTGTCTATTCATCTGGGCTGAATGGGAAAACTGTGGGATCTGAAAAAGGACCCATTCTATTCACTGCTTTATCAAGGACCCTCGCTATCAGCCCTGGCTTGCTTTGCATCAGAATAACTAAGCGTTTTGCTTGTCACCCAGGTTGGTTATGGGAAGAGACGCCAGGAATTTTGTTTATTTCAGATGCTGCCGGAATGCCTAGAGGAATTCCTGAAAATATAAAACAACAGAAAAGAATCTGAGATTCACATCTGTCATTATGCTCTCTGAGTAAACGTAGGCTACGTGTCAGCTGTAAACTGCTATGAATCTAATAGTGATATAATAATTATTAGGGATGATACAAAAAAAACGCTTTTAAGTACAATGAAATCAGTAATCTGCATAATTATTGGTGTTAAGGTCAAAGGTCTAACGGGAAAATAAAACGTGATGTTTAGGGCTGCAACGATTCCTCGAGTAATTTGTCATCGATGCAACTGTCAATACAGTCTGCTTATGGTTTTCTGTGGCTCTCCGTTGACTTGTATTGCGTGAAGGTTTCCTCTTCGTCAATTTCTGCAAGCAAACAACAGAAAAATGCCTAAAAGCCGCTGTGTTTTAAATTCAAGTCTAAAGTTACGTTTGCAGCAAGCATTTTGTTACCAAGTCAAATACCCAAATGTCAGTTTTAGGCTAACTATGTGTCTGTAAGTTAAGCTAACAAACATAACTTTGATAACGTTAGCTTTAGCTGCTGAGTCGTCACTTTTATGAAGAAAAAAACAGATGTGAGGAATCAGCAGGGTGAACGGGGAAAACACTATTTTTTACAAACACTTCTGTTACCAAGACAAATATCCAAATGTTTTAGCCTAACTATATGTCTGTAAGTTAGGCTAACACACGTGACGTCAGACATAACGTTAGCTTAGTGCCTCCCCATTCTCTCTGCTGATTCCTCACGTCTGTATCCACTTTTGACTTAATAAAAGCTCAGTTTTTCGGGTCGGCAGCTTATGAAAACTGGGTTCTGTACATTGTTGGTAGTGAATATCACCACACAGCAGCTTTTAGGCATGCATAGCAGATGGAATTGACGAGGAGGACACCTTCACGCAGTACAAGTCAGTGGAGCGTGGAGAGTTGTTTTCCTCTCATTAAATGTGGTCTGTCTCTATAAAGTGGTCTAATGAGTCTAAAATGATTGCTAGTTGACATTAGAAATCCTCCGCCAAATCCGTCGGGGGTTCCACCCAATTTTGCGTCACCCGGCGGAATTGCCGAATTCGTAGACTACTACTAAAACAATCGATGGCTGCAGCCCTAGTGATGATCAGGATAAAGTTGCGGGAAATATTTGCTGAGAAAGCAGGAGAAGTCTTCTTCCTACAGTATTATTCTACTTCCTCTTCTCCCCCAGCCCATTTAGTCTTTCTCTCTCGCCTCCATCTGTCCATTCTGTTCACGGGAAATTACTTATTCATCACTTTCTCAGCGGTAGCAGCGGGAAAAGGCTACGGATTAGTTGGCTGTATCTTCAGGCAAAACACACACACCTGGAATCTGCAGCCTCTCCTGTCCTTAGGCAGCATTTTTAGGCTTTTGTATTAATTCCTGATGATAAATGTATAACATTTGCATAATCATAAATCACCACAGTATTCCTTTTTTTTTGGTCAATGGTCAGTTTTCATTTTTATTGGTTTTCTGGTTGTCTCTCTACAGCAAGGATGCCCAATTTGGGGCCCGCGGGCCAAAGTTTGACCCGTGTTCTCTTTGTTTTGGCCCACCATGGAATTGACCATAACCCGATCCGAACCGTGAGTTTTGTGACCCGTTGCACCCCCTACCCGTGGCCTTGCATCCAGACATCGTGGCCCTTCATAGAGAGCAATTGGGCGCTCTACAGCTTTTTGGCATTTTATTCGCGCCGCTGATCCGATTGCAAATTAAGAGCAGGTTTATTCCACGCTGAGACCTCAATCTGCCATTTGAGATACCAAATGATGCTACTTTCTGAAGGGCAGCCTTCAAATCCTTAAATCCCTGGTTACTGAATGATTACTATTTTCACCGCCTGGATCCTTTGCGCCAAGCACATTCCTGCAGCGTTCATCTTCTGCTGCTCTTATCCACAGAAACATACAAAGAGAGCGAGCAGCAAGGGATAAAGAGTTTCACTCAAGGACACTCGAGACGAGATCCAGGAGAATCAACAGAGGGTAATGATGTCTTCCCTTCACAGATGGATGTACGCACCGTGTTTTGGCAGATGATACAAATTCATCTTGCTGAAGAGGAAAATGAGGGATGTCTGTTATTGATGAGGTCAAGTAATTTATGGCTCACTCAATTCAAATTTAACTCTGAAAATACAGACAGACAACCTTGTAAATGGCCATTTTAGATGCAGTAGTTTGTGATAGATATATGCAGCTCTGCATTTATCAGTCTTGTATAAAGTGCTTGGAAGCAATACTTGAGTAAAAAGTACAAGTATCTTACCAGAAAATGACTTTCGTAGAACTTAAATTCACCTTTTAACTCTCATGTTGCCTTCGGGTCGAACTGGACCTGTTTTCAAAGTTCCTATAACAGAAATTTGTGTTTCTTTCAAGTCTATATCCTTGACGTTTCCAAGATTGCTACGTTGCCGATCGAAATTCTGCTGGATTTCACTCATTTAGGCTGAATATCCGTTCCCTTGGGCTTTCTTTGTGTTGGCGTTCTAAACTCCGACTATGGTTAACTGCTCCTCAGATCTCTGCAGGGTAAATCCAGACAGCTAGCTAGACTATCTGTCCAATTTGAGTTTTCTCTCGCACGACTAAAACGACTTTTGAACGTACACATGTTCCACCAAAACAAGTTCCTTCCTGAGACTATTTTGCAGAGGCACCGTTGCTCTGTCAGGCGCTTAGCACCGCCCAAGACGATTGTGATTGGTTTAAAGAAATGCCAATAAACCAGAGCACGTTTTTCTCCCCCTTCCAGGAATGCTGTGTGGACTAGCCAGACGCTCTGCACCGCTGTGGAGGAAGGTCTGGTTAAGCGTGACTACTTTCAACCAAATTGCCAAAAAGTAACACGGATGGTTCCATGAAAAACTCTTATTGACTTTTGGGTGTTTTATTCAGTTTTATAGCATCATCCTGACTGAACTTTGACTGTCTATTATTATCCATCAACATCCATATATTTGTCAAAATAATTCAGCTTTTTTTAAACTCAAAAGTTAGATATAATTTCATATAAGCTAAATAAGGTTTATGGACCATAAATTCCCCAAAAAAGTAAGTGTAAAACTGGTGGTAATAACTTGGTGTTAGTTTATTCTGGTGGTAGTGGAAAAAAAAGAGTCAAAAATGCTTTAAAAACGTTGAAACAAACCATCAAAAAGTGAATATTTGCTGTCCTTAAGTATCAAAAGTAATTTTCCAATGTTAAATGTACTTAATTATTAGAAGTAAAAGTACTTTGATTTTGAACTTTATTGTGGCTTCCTTATAGTGAAGCATCATATTCAGGGTTTCCACGAAAACAGAATCACAAATTTCATTTTTTGTGAGGAAGAATCTTTTCACCTCAACGTGCGAAACCATTACTGTACTTCAGTGATAGACAGCGTCTCAAAAACGACCGATACAGAGATATAGATACAGAGAGTCTGCCCAGGGAATGCCATTCTGCATTACGGAGCTGAATCCTCTCTGCTGGCTCCGCTTTTGTGAAATCATTATCTCTGGAAACTTGCTGTCGCCCACTTCAGCGCAACACCAATTACCCACAAACCCCAGCGTCCACAGGATTCCCATGGCAACCTAAGCTGTCCGACTGGATCGCCCGTGACAGTTTATAAGAAAAGGTTAAACGACTTTCTTCATTACCACACGGCTGCTACACAGTCTGATTTAAATGTGCCAATTACAGGCAGACAGACACATTTATATGAAACCTCTCTCCAACCTGAAACATAAAGACAAGATACATAAAAAAAAACATCTACAAAGTCATTGAACTACACAGTTCATTTCAGTTAAGCTGTAAAGCGGCAGTCTGGGTTCATCAAATGAAGTCACAGTCTTTTAGTTTCTACAGAAAGTGTCGGCGGGGGGTGGGGGGGGGGGGTGGGGGGGAGGAAGATGAGACACGTCATTTGATTAACTCACACTGCTAAAGCCTGCAGATCAACTAAGCGCGCTGTGTGGATTTTGTCCCCCAATGTTAACAATCACATTGCATCTCGTGAATAGACTCGCTGTGGACATTTTCTGTATTAAACCAGACGGCCATCTCAGTGTTTTCCCTGGGTTTGTGGAAGATACACTAATATGCAATTTCACATCATTTCGGACCATTATGATTACCATATCTGTGTCCAGTGGTGGAATAGAAATTAAGTCCATTTACTCCAGTAATGTACTTAAGTTCTAAATGTTGAGGTACTTTCTACTACATATCAGAGAGAAATATTGGACTTTTTACTCCACTACATTCATCTGTTACAGCTTTAATTACTAGTTACTTTACACATTAAGATTTCTGCACACAAAAAATCTGATGTTTTATTATAAATTAAACTAGCCAACAATATAACGGCCAACATCGGTCCAACATCTACAGCATTAAAATGCAATTACTAATCTGACTTAATTTAAAACGCTAAATTCTGTGTTTACAAATGATTAACTGATGCACCTTCACCCAGCCTCGCTCACTTTCATCAGCATTAATCTTACACCTCCTCGCCGTGCTCGCCTTAATGTTTTTCAGCCTTAATTTGCCCGAGCTCCTCCCCCATCCGTCGTGATTATCAGCCGTGATTGATGGAGCTGCCGATGAGACAAGACATACACTTTACGAGGCCGGCTGAAGTCATCAACCTGGGCTTGTGTGAGTTTGTGTGGCTGTTAAAACCTGAGAGAGTGTAGAGGGCCTCCTGGAGTAATATTAATCTCATTTAACTCATTAACCCATTGGAAGACCAAATGAGAATTAAAGCTCCATAAAAAGGTGAAGTGGCTGTTTCACCTCTAGACCAAAACACTGTGTACACGGACTGAGTGAGCAGGAAGCCTAATATATTGGCTGGATCTCACTTCTCTTTTTTGATAGTTTTTCGCTCCTCGGTAGAACTGGAAGAGTTGTTGGCCCTCCTTTGTGAAGGCCGTCACAAAGCTTTTTATATTCCTGCCCCGAGGATTGGTCTCGCATCACCAGACCTTCCTCCACAGCGCAGCGGAGGAAGGTCAGGCTAGTCAACACAGCATTCCTGGATGGGAGAAAAATGTGCTCTGGTTTATTGGCATTTCTTTAAACCAATCACAAACGTCTTTGGCGGCGCTAAGCGCCGGACGGAGCCACGGTGCCGCTGCAAAATAATGGGAAGGAACTTGTTTTGGTGGAACATATGTACGTTCAAAAGTAGTTTTAGTTGTGCAACATGATTTACCCTGCAGAGATCTGAGGAGCAGTTAACCATAGTCCTCACAAATCAGCCGGAGGTTACAACGCCAACACAGAGACCGAGGAAGGTGACGGACATCAGAACAAAAGAAGGGACATCCGGTGGAATTTCCGGCGAACCCTGAACAATGAAACGTCGATATAGACGGAGGATCGGGGATGGAGGAGGGATCTCTGAGGAGTTATGATCGAGGATACACAAGAACAGTCTTCCTGGAAGCCATGCAGCTGAAAGCTTTTGCTGACTCCGCCCACACAGCACATCCCTAAATTGTGGTCCTGACCGGTCTTGAAATAAAATCCTGACTCCTCTTTATCTGAGACCGAGACGAGACCTTAAAAGACTGATTCCGAGAACTACGACACTGGCACGCACATATGTGGCTACGAGTGAATGGATTTAATCTGGATACAAGACTTACAAATTGTGTGAATGTAAAGTATCAATACACTTTTGGCCATAAAGTGAATAAAATCCTAAATAAATAAGTGATCAAGGGCCCTATCTTGCACCCAGCGCAAAGGGAGGTGTGTTCAGGTGCATTCTATTGCTATCAGGTGTATTGCTATCTTGAGGCAGCGGTAAGTGATCGTGCCATTGACCAACAAAAACCTGGTCTAAAGTCAATAATGCAGCATTTCATTGTTATTTTGGCGTATTAGTAAAATGCTCCTAGGCTCGGGCACAGCGCGCGCACACTATGCTTGTTACACACACAGGGACACACAGCAGCACACACACATGCAGAAGATTACAAATAATCATAATAGCAATGGTCCAAGGTCCAAACTGGCTTTTAAAGGAAATGGGAGATGACGCTCTGATTGGTTTATTGCATGTTACGCCCAAAACACACCGATGAGTTAATGAAGACACTACGTTCAACCCTTTAGGACCATGCGTCCGGCACACGGACCCTTTTGTCCGCCGTCAAACTAGCAAAAATGGATTTGGACACGCCCTAAATGCACTTGCGCCAGGCGCGTCACGCCGTGCGCTTACATCGTTAAAATAGGGCCCCAAATGTGATTTGTATTCTCCTGTGTGTCTCTGTCAAAGAGAAATGGCTCCAACGAGATTTCAAAACAACACAAAGTCACTTTGTCGTGATCGGTGTTGTCGCGCACAGTTTCTTCATCGAGCGGTTATCTGCAGACGCTGTGATCCTTGTTTCCCTCTCAGGATTTCAAAGTGGCTCGAGGCGGAGCTGCGTGAATGACACACGGGTTAATCAAGTTGTTTTTTAATCTCGTTGAAAAGCTCCCCAGCAGATTTCTATTATCATAATGAGCTCTCTGTTTTTTTTTGTTTTCTTTTAGGTTCTCGCCACCGCAGCTGCCCGAGCGCTCACATCAGTGAGAGGGCACTTCCTGTCGCTGAAAGGTCACCGGTTCATCTTGCGAGTCTTTGAGCGAGATGCTGACCCACTTCCTGTCTTCTGGAGCGAACATGTTCAGCTGAAGTTGTGCAGCTTCTGGCTACTAATTTCATTTTCTTGATTTCAGCCTCAAATCAATAAATCCGCCTCAGCAGTCTGTAATTAATCCGGTTGTAATCACCACTCGATTTAACATCTAATAAATATTTATGAGAGAATAAAAGATACATTAATGTGCAGGCAAGAAAAAAAACTGCAATCTCAGGCTTCACTTCACAAGCTGTTACACTGTAAAAAGTGCTTAATTATTATTATTATTGAATTATTTTTGAGTTTTAATGATAATAGTTGAGGGCACAACACTCATCAACAAGTCATCATTTGTCCCTCCAACTAATTGGAGGGACTAAGTTTTTATAATAACTTATTTCAAGTTTTACTAACAACTATGCTACGTCTACACAACTAACTTTTTTTTTAACTTTACACAGTGTGTCAAGTCCCTTGAACAAAAATATTTGTTTTGTTGACACAACATGTATTAATTATGTATTGCTGACATAAAACGGAAAACCTTTTTTGTTACAGTATATAATGATGAAAGTGTTAATGATAAACTGTTCACCCTTGTGTTGTCTTTTTTGTATTTCTGAGTCAACGTTTTGGTCGTCTTTTTTGACACTTTTGTTTCCCCCCCCCCGACGTCTTTGAAGCTTTTTCCAACATTTTTGTTGTTTTTTTTCAACGTTCAATCATTTTCTTTTTCAAAATTGAATAATACACCCACATTCAATGAGAATTGTGAACTCATTTATTTTACTTGTGAAGAGCTTTGTACAGAACCATCCACGTTATTCTTTTTGAAAATTTTGTAGAAAGAAACCCAAATTTCTGATATAGAAACTTTGAAAATGGGTCAAATTTGACCCAAGGAAAACATGAGGGTTGAAGAGGCTGTAGTTTGGATGCTGAAGGATCTTTTAGATACAGAGTATATGATTGTGCACACGCTACATTTGTTGTCTGCGTAAGCGTACATGGAGCCTGCAGTTTCTTGTGTGGTCAGGAAATTTTCGGGGTGACGCAGACATCCTGATTGTGGCTGAAAACAAAGTGAAACTAAGTTTGCTTCAAATTGACCGTAAATGCGGGTACAAATTAATTTTGCCGGATAACGATGTAAAGTTATTAGACAATTTGGCTGGTCATAAATGAAGCTAATAACACTGCGTCTGTTTGGGTCGGCCAGCTGCAGAAATGTTGCCAGATTGGTCTGTTTTCCACCAAGAAATTTGGGCGTTTTTGTGTGTGTTTGTGGTTTGGAAACGCAATCTTTATCTGGCAACACTGCTTGCAATTCTAATCCTACATTTCTCATAAACGCTATGTATGTCGTACAACCGGTAGCTACGTGCCTAGCGTGCACGGTATCAATTACGACAACGCTGAAAAGGAGAAGACGAACGGAACGGGGCAAAACAAACCAGAGGAGCTGAAATTAAAGTAAAGTAGTTAGGAGAGAAAACAAACAAACGTGTCTAGTGGAGAATCTGATTGGCTGGTAGCATGGGGACATGGACATGGGGCGGTACAGTCATAAATGTTTGGGCTGCGTGAAGACCCTCAAGGACAGAACAAAATTTCAGTCATGTAGACCTTCTAAGGACTACTAAGGAACTAAGGAAAGTAAGATTTGAGCACTTGCTTTACAAGTTTTATTAATTTCCAGTTTAAATAAATCTGCTTTGATTTAATTTAGGTTGTACTAGTCTCGCATTGCCAGCTCTATCTCCACAGCACTGTGGAGGAAGGTCTGGCTCCTCCACAGATGCATTCTGGGAGAGGAGAAAAAAAACGCTCTTGGTTGTTTGCATTTCTTTAAACCAATCACAGTCGTGTTGGGCGGCGCTAATCTGCGGACGCAGCAACGGTGGCTCTGCTAAATAGTCTTGGGAAGGAACTTCTATTGGTGGAACATTTGCACCCCAAAAAAGAAAACGCCACATGCAATATTAAATGAACTGTTGACACAAGGGTTAAGAATTAAATATAAATGTTTGTAAAGTGTCCTAATTTTTGCATTTTGTCATGTAGGGGTATAGCTGGGATTACCTCTTTGCCTTGTGTGACTGATTTTATTCACAGCTCGATGAAGAGCAGTTTGACATCGGTAATCCCCTCTGACAGCTCTGGTGAAGTCGGGGCAGCCTCTCTAAATGTGTTTGAAGCGTTGCCGTTATGACCTGACGGCAGCTTAGCTTTCACCATATGGTGTTGTGGTTGTCGGGAGCTGTTTTTGTGTGTGCGGGGGAGGTTTCAGGAGAAAGATTAGCTCTGTGTGGTCGCTGTCACGCTGGGCGCTCAAGGAAGATATGTTTACTGCTGCACAAAATGGCTTTTAACATTTCTGTCTGTATCTTGGAGCTCTTTTCAGCCAGTGGGTTCAAAATGGGATACAAACTAGCTAAATGTGTCTGCTATTAAAGTGGTGTAGCTGATATCTCTGCAAGCCAAAATGAAAATGCATGGTTTACTCTCAAACCCAAGGAGTCAAATGTTACAATTTACCCCATAGTCCGAGTTAGTTGTACCATACCAAATTACAACAAATAGAAAATACAACGTAACACGTTACGGCACAAATCTTTGTATTTACTTCTTTTATTTATTTAAAATGATCTTACTACGTCTCTGTGTAACAGAGTTTTTCCTGCGTGTCTCTAAGACATGTTACATTAGACAGCCAATCACAGACAGTATTAGATCTTGGTAGAAGCATGCTGATTGGCTCCGTGTCAGATACTGATGCAAAAATCTCGGAACGCAATGTGCAGAGCAGCAGCTCGACCGCAGCGCTGTAAGATGACAAAGTATTAAGAGAGACAGTAGTAGAAAGTAGTATGAAAGACCGAAAAACCTGCATAAGGAGGTTGGCTGGGGGGGGTGGACGGGTCAAACAACATAGGACTTTCACCCAGGAGACTGGGTTCATGTCTCCGTTCTTGTCCTGCGTGTCACTGAAACATACATTTTGTAATCCCACCCACCATCTTTTCTTAAACCTAACTGTCCTGTTCTTGTGGCGCATGTCAGTTAAACGTACGTCCCGACCCAGAGCATCAAAAAGTGAGGCCAAGAGTCCCAACCAAGAGCGTCTAAATATGACGCTACAGTTTTCAACAGTTTTGGCGCATCCTTTGCCGTTTTTGTTGCCGTTTTTCAACATTTTGTCACTTTGGTCGACCCTTTTGGGCTTAAGTAATCTATTAACTTTTCTTCACTCATTTTTGGACTGCCAGCGCCCCTACAGTAGCTTTTGCCTAACCTGGCTATGCCGCGGGCCGGCCCTGCCTCCGTCTGCCCCGCTGACTCATCTAAGACGCGTTTGTCTCAGACCTAAACAGCTGCTCTGCTGCAAAGACGGATAAATCAGGCCAGAAGCATCGCTGACGAGCTTTTCTCCCAACCTGACGCTTCCTTCCTGGGCAGCAGCACACCCAGCAGCTATGTGATCTGTCTGTGACCTGATTCGCCTAATCAGCCGACTACGGGCTAAAAATGGCTCTGATGACCCAGCTGGCGTTTGTCAAACAGTGGCGTGCAGCAGGTAACAACTATTACATAATTGTCAATTATTGTTTTTACATAATAGCGGTTTCTTTGTTTAGTCCCAGGGGGGGTGAGCCACCCCATGCCCTCCTTTGTAGCCTCGCCCATGGGTATGACTGGTAATTGTTGATTTTGTTTGTATATGCCAAATTGTAATTATATATTATGTGAATATTGGTCGGATTGTTGAGCTAAAGCTATCCTTTTTGTAAGTTGTTGTCACTTGACCCTACACACGTTCATAGCAACAAAAATTACGAGGGGTGGGGGGGGACACAGGTTACTTCATAGGCTGTGTATTTGTTCAGGTATCAGAATCGGTATCGGAAAGCAAAAAATTTATGAATGAATGAATGCTTACGATGTTGTTGATGTTGCTTTTGCTCGTAGTGACCTTTTGTCAGTCCACAGTCTGTTCTGTAAACCTGTTTATTGTCCCGTCAGTCCCATTAGCCCTTACTGAAAAGAGGATGTAGATATGTAGGCCATCAGGCGTGTGTGTGTGTGTATGTGTGTGTGTGTGTGTATGTGTGTGTGTGTGTGTGTGTGTGTGTGTGTGTATGTGTGTGTGTGTGAGGAGGATCCAGCGATCTGATCCAGGAACCTCTCTAATCCGATTGGGGGGCGGGGGAGTAGGGTGAGAGTGGAGGCAGGAGAGGATTATGGGATTAGGGAAATGGAAGATGCGACATGAGATGGCCACTCTGCAGCTGCGCTGGCACGTTCAAGGCCGCCATGGCAACAACGACGGCACAGGTTTAAGTCCACTGCAACAATGAACCGTCTTGATGTGGCGCCAAAAAAAGACACTTTTATTTAGTAAAAGTATAATCTAATGTCATCTGCATACTGGAGTACGTTCAGACTAAAACATTCACATGTACTGGGGTTGTCAGCGCTGGAATGTAACTAAGTACATTTACTCCAGTACTGTACTTAAGTCCAAATGTTGAGGTACTTGTATTTTACTTGAGTCTTTTCATGCCACCGGCGTTTTCCTGTTTGGTGCTGGAGGGAGCTCACCCATTGGTTGTTGACAATGTACAAATAATTTAACTTCACTACCAAGACTTAAAACTTACGATAATATCAAACAATGATTTTTTTCTGAACATCGAGACGGGAAAACGATTGAGATGACGGGAGTGCGCCAACTATAGCAAGACTGTCATGATTTCATTCCAATATTGGAAATGTTTCTGTGACGGTGGAATTGATTGAAAAGTCGTTTGGTGTAACATCGACATAAGTAGTAGATGAAGTTTGTTAAGAAACAGACCCCAATGCTCTTCATGGTGAATCTGCTGAGGATTTAATACCAGCTTCATACTTAAAAAATTCAGCATGTGTAAAGTAGTACCACCTGTTTCAGCTTTTACCTGCTGTTCTTACTGTAGTTGTGTGCACAGTTTCCCTGTGCATTTAATGGATTTTTACAAACATTTCAGGTTTGATCACTTCCGGTTAACGTTTGTTTCATGTCCAAAGTTCAAGTTACAATTTAACTTTAAAACACTTTTTTCCCCTCCAGTAATTTCCCCATGAATTTAAAGATGCTTTGGGCAAGAATGTCACGTTTATGACTACACTGTGAAATGTCAGACTCACAATAGTCTATATCCATGACGTTCCAAATTCACCCAGATGTCCCTCATTTCGGCCGGATGTCCGTCCCCTTCCTCGTTCTTTGTTGGCGTTCTAACCTCCGGTGGATTTGTGAGGACTATGGTTAACTGCTCCTCAGATCTCTGCAGGGTAAATCCAGACAGCTAGCTAGACTAACTGTCCAAACTGAGGCTGAATCCCATTCCTCCCCTTAACCCTAACCCTTTGTCTTATCCCTAGCCCTTGTCCCTTGAACCAAGTGGCAAGGGCTAGGGGTGAAAACCACTATGAAATGGGACACCACTTGGTTACAGTATGTCACACAGTATGATCACAAACTTCCAAGATACTGTCTGCAAGTGTGTGTATGTCTATTGCATGGGTTTTGACAAGTGTCATATGCATGTATATATTTTATAGTTCTTTTATGTTCACTTTGGTGGTGTATATGTTCTTATCTGTGTGCTACTTAGGTTTGTCTGCAATACATATTTTTAAACCCACTGCATGGTGTGTTGTATATCTGTTTCAGTTATCACTGTTTTGAATGTCATTGATGTTCAGAAACACTTTCTTTGTTAATAAAAATCTGTCTTTATTGCCCAATAAAGTAAACACAACAGGCAAAAACATTATATAAAAATACATTATGTTACAGAACCATTATCAACTATTAAAACCATAACTTACATGTCACACACACACATAAAAAGGCAAGACCACAAACAACCTACAGTTATTCAGAAATTCCAGCCCACAGCTGATGCCTGTTAGCCAGTAACCTTTTCCCTCCTGTATCATAACCAACAACAATGTACAGGTACATGAACAGGTATGCATTACAAATGATTACAATAATACAGTACCACCAATACAATAATGAATGGCTACAACATGAACGCATGAATCACTCCCATAGTTGCTTTGCAGCATATTTTGATTTTAGAAACTTCTGCTCGTTTTCAGCCTGAAAGTGGATCAGCTGCTGGGTTTCCTCCTGCGTCCCTGTGTGTGATACAGGACGGCATATGTAAAGCACGTAGCGATGTCTCCAAAGCAAATAGTGTTATGCACTGATATCAAACGAAATTTGCTGCTAATGGAGTTTAGTTAACACTGTAGACATGCATGGATTCCTATCAAGGCAGAAAAATGCAGGACTGTTGTGCAAATACGCAATGCAGCGTTAACGTTACCGTTACCGTTAGCATTAGCATAGCAAGCTAGCGATTTTTAAAAATGTTTCAATTACAAATATAGTTGCCAATATGTATGTACAGGACTGTGTAGAGCACTAAACAAGACTGTCGTACATTTTAAATCAATTCTTTAAGCCGAAAATACTTACATTTATGGGTCTCTCTGGTCGACCAGGCAGCCATGTTCCTTGTTGCGCAACATCTCTGGATATCCCTGCTGGCCAAGTGAGCTCGCGTCCTTACTTGGTCTGAAGGGACCTCTGGCACTAACACTAGAGCCCCTAACACTCGATCAAGACGAGGATTGGGACAGCACTAGCTCTCACGTGAACACGCACAACAAGGGTTAAGGGAAAGGGTTAGGGTTAAGGGGAGGAATGGGATTCAGCCTTAGTTTTCAGTTGCACAACTAAAACAAGCTTTGAACGTACACATCCCACCAAAACAAGTTCCTTCCCGAGACTATTTTGCAGCGGCACCGTGGCTCCGTCCGTTGCTTAGCGCCACCCAAGATGAATGTGACTGTTTTAAAGAAATGCCGATAAACCAGAGCACGTTTTTCTCCCATCCAGGAATGCTGTGTGAACTCGCCAGACCTTCCTCCACAGTGCTGTGGAGGAAGATCTGGTGATGCGAGACTAGATGCTCACTAACATTTGGAATGGAACAGGAATGTGAGGCAGCAACACACTTGTCTTTTAACCAGACTTACGTTAGGCCAATGCGGTGCGAGAAAGGGAGAACTTGTTTGGACGTGTGTTCTGGGCTGCCAATAAACATTAATACATTAAATAACTGAGTGCGGTGACCCATTTGTTTAATGATGGCATGCTCACTGTAGCACAGATATATTACAGTTTTTTTTTCCATTTTATTCCAGGTAAGGTTTCATTCTGCTTTCCAGGTAAACACTAATCAAACAATTCCATTGACACGCCATGCCGACACGGTAAAAAGTGCTTTGCTTTGCCTGTTGCCACACGCCTGTACCTGTGGCTGTTAATTACCTTCATGCATTTCCAGTGACAATGCTCCACCCAGTGATCAAACCCAAAACTGCATATATGTTCACTTCACCAACAGGCTAATAAAGAAAACAAAAAGTGACATTGTGGCTCCAAAAATACTGAATCCATCTTCATTGCATTTTTGTGATGGATACCTAAAATAAAAGTAACTTAATTGGTCGAAAACTGGAAGTATCCCTCTCAGATGACACTTTTTCTTGGTTTAATCAAATTTTGAATTTCAAGGGCGAATCAGAGACACAATAACTTGAATGGTTCTTTGGTAGGGAGAGTGTGTTGAAGAGAGATGAGGAGACAGAAAGACAGAAATTCATGTCTGAGCTCCAGGCGACAACTGCCAACCTTCACAAACCATAGACTGGTTTGATTGCAGCCATAACTCAGGTTAATACGCTGCACAGTAACACTCACAGCGGCCCTGACCCTTCAGAAAAACACTTTCCTCCGTATTATCACGGTTTATTGTCTGCCGCTGCAAACCAAAACGAGCCTTCTGGGATTTGACAGATTGAGGACTACTATTGAGGATTACGTTGTGATTGGCAGACAGGCACACGGACAAAATGCAGAGCCGGTCAAAAAACTAAAACAAAATGGTGCCCTTTAGGCAAGATTTCAGCAGTTTTTGCTGCTTTCCCCCACATTTTAGTCTCTGTTTTTTTGTTTTCATTTTTGGTCGACGTTTTGGCCACTTATTTAAACTTTTGGGATTTTTTTTTTACATTTTCTATGGTGACATTTGTTGCAGCTTTTTCAACGTTTCTTTTATCTTTATATCTAGATATCTAGCTACTCCAGCAGAGCTAACTAATGTCAACTAACACACACACACACACACACACACACACACACACACGCGTCCTGAGGTTCTGGTGTTTTGAGGATCTTTTTCATTCGTCAAAATGAGGTTGTTGGGATCTTTAGGATTCGTGCATGACAAACTGCTGCCCTCTCGTGGTGAATTGTGGGAATTATCCCACAGAGAGGACAGAAATATAATGGGTTGAACCATGAGCAGGTCAAAGGTCAGACGCCACAGTAGGCTGACAGGATACTTCTTTGACTTTAGAAACAATAAAATAACCCAAAAAGTACATTAAAAATCCTTTAAAAAGAAAGAAAAGTTTGTGTGTGTGTGTGTGTGTGTGTGTGTGTGTGTGTGTGTGTGTGTGTGTGTGTGTGTGTGTGTGCATCTGTTTGAGTGTGGGGTTGTGGCGATAGGTGAAATGTTACAACCAGCCCCATATGCGGGGTTAGTTGTAACAGATAGAAGGTTAGTTGTAACACTTGTTAAAAAGTTGGATTTAACACAAATAATTCAATAGCATTGTGCTATACACCTAATAAAACTGTATAAAACACGTTTTTACTAAACTCTGCATAATATAATAGTTTAATTTATGGATCTATTAAAAAATAATAAAAATAAAAAAAAAAATGTAAAATATAATAATAAAAAAAATCTCATTCTATGGACAAAAGAAATGCAATATATAGTTGTTCACGCTGTACTTAAATACGTTCAAAATATTGGTTTTGAAACATTAATGCAAATTGAAGACTTTGTGAATTAGAAATTGCATATAATTATAGGTGCGGCTTAGTTGTAACAGCGCGTTACAACTAGCCCCGCTGTGACACGTTTACTTCAGGACCGGCTAGCACTCGCTAAGCAATGGTCACATCTTTTAAAATGGTACGATGTTTTAGCCAAGATGACGGTGATCAAGGCAATATAACATTAGATACACTGACTTTCACACACTCTTTAGAAATCGTAAAATACTTCGGACCAAAAGAAATACTTTTATGACGCCAAAACACAATTTCTTCTCTCTCTCGGAGACAGCGGACGTAAACAGAATTCCAAATTGGCTGGAACACGTCTAATGGCGATGTGATTACATGCCCTGAAGCAGTGTTCGAACTATACCGTGGCCTTTTTTTCCCACGCGGGTGGGGGGGGTGCGCTTGCGACTTAGGCCTACAGTGTATGCACTACAGGATTGACCCGATTAGGCTATACTTTATCGACAGGAATAGATAGGTCAAACAGCAAACAGCCA